>OZ024740.1:344710911-344715911 GCA_964016885.1 Eledone cirrhosa
GAATCTCAGTAAAGAAACGATATATATGTAGATAAATATACTCGTCAAAGAAGAGTGTGGGACACAAAAAAGATAATGTGAAACAATAATAGAGAAAAACAAAAATGATAGAGGGAGGATTAGTGAGAAAGAGAAATCGAAAAAGAAAGAACATTCCAAACAATAGAAGATATCCCAAGGACAAAAGAATACACTTTCCAAAGATAGAAAATATATATTAAAATAGCAAACATTGTATTTGAAAAGATCCACTAATTTTGCGAAGACGAACAGAAACATGAATATCACAAGGGGAAATAACATAATATACGCAACAGTAACTATTGTTACAAAAGAAAGTGTGTATCGCCCTACATCCTATCCAAAAATGAATAACCACACCCACACAAACATGAAAATCAAAGATAGCAAAAGAAGAAAGAAAATACCGTTCGATCTTAAATGAAATAGAAACAAAACAGCACGACTGGGATAAGAGAAAAATATTGATATTATATCAGAGAGAGAGAGGGGGAATTGAACTAATGAATACCCAACACAATATATCCTTCCAACGGTACAACGACCTCGCAGATATTAAGAACACCAACGGTTATTGAAACAAATCAGCAATTTTATTCTAACCCAAATCAAGTATACCAGGAATTAAGTAGAAGCAAAACAGAAGGATATGTAACCCCAAAAGTAAAAAAAATGAATATTTCTGGAGGGGATTGTGTGGTGTAGGTGAATCATTCAGCAGAGGACTGAAGGATTTCTAGTTGCAGCGCAATATCAAATCTTCTTCCCCAGATACCACCAAAAGTACATAAGGAAGCAGCACGCAGCAAGTAACTGCAGAATATGTGGAAGTAAGGAAGAAACAGTTAATCACATTTTCTCTGGATGCCAAGACATAGTAAAAAAAAAGAAAAAATCCGCAGGCATAATAAAGTTTAGATATACGTTCACTGTAAGATATGCCAACACTGCGAAATTTCAAAAAGGAAAAAAAAGTGGTAAAGCCATACACCAGAAAATATCTCAGACAATGAAAAAGAAACCGTACTTTTGAACATGCCAATACATGCTAGCCAGATACTCTAGTCAAATACCACAAACATATCACTTATAAATGATGCACCAAACTCCACGGACAACGATATATATATCAATGAAAAAAAAAAGTAATATCCAAATAAAAAATCTGGGGATAGAGATAACCAGAATGTGGTTGATGAAACCAGAAGCAATAACTATAATAATATTTGGTCTGGGTATGACTAAAACACACAGAGGTATATAAGCCCCCCCCCCCCCTCCACCACCACCACCAAAAAAAAAAGGCATACTGAAAACAGCACTACGAGGCACTGCAGACATACTAAGACGAGTAATCTTAATACAATAAAAACAATACAATAAAAACACCATGATAAAAGAAGAATGGACTGAATATATTAAAGTCAGTAAATGAGATAACATGCACATCGTTGATGGAAATACATATATCTCTTATATGGATGAGAGGAAACAAAAACAGTGATATGAAGCATTGTGTAAGAAAAGCCAAATAGAGAATGGGAGCAGAGTAAACAAAAAAGGAATGCAAATGCATTACACAACGTACGAGGGACATATATAGGGTCAAATAAGAAATTCCGATTAAAGGATTGCTCAGAAAGACAAGGCCAGTAATCTATTTACGTATTTATTATTTTGGCGGGGGGTCGACAATTAATAATATTGAATACTTGAGTTGGGCTTATGTTATCGTCCATGGAGTGGATGAGAAGCAAAATTGCTCTCGGTGGAATTTGAGTTCAGAACGTAAAACACTGAAAATAAATAGCACAAAATCAAACCGGCAATACACACACACACATCGAAACGGATATTTGAGGGGTGGAGAAGACATGTCGAAATAATAAATAAGCATTAATAAGTTTATAGAGAGATTTATGAAGATGTATATAGTGCATTCAAAATAGAAAATTATATATGGAGCAGAGTAATATATTCGAATTTTTAGACAATGAATAAAGACGGGAAAATGTGGATATATTTAATTTAAAAAACATCAGAGAATGAGAGGTGAAACGATTTAAATAGATAGGCATAGAGTATGAGAATGACAGATGAATTGAATGTGATATACAACAGGTTGAAATAAATGATGATCGTTAAGTTTTATACATCCAGGTGATGTATCTCGCACATTACACCTGGAATTTATTTGATTTATTTAGCGATAATATTGGTTTAAATCATGCTGATTTCTTTCGTTTTAATAATAAATTTACGACGAACAAAGACATGAATACGGAAATATTAAACTAATGCCAAAAGATCAAATACATATTTCTTGTTACTCAGCAAGTAAGCACTGAAGGTATTTAAGATGCTGGATAATTTCGGATGTCGATCTAAAAGAGGAATGGGCGTTTCAGAAATAATCATTCTTTTCAGAACACATTTTTTTACTTTTCTCATAACGAAATACGCAGTTCGTCTTTTGACAACCAGTTTAATAGGAATCAACTTTCTTTTGTTTACATAAGGATTGTAGACAGATACCGCCTACCTGTTTACTCAACCAGTTCCATGTAGCAATTGCAATCAAATATCCAAAGCATACTGAGGATAGTGTATAATGGACTTCTGTCTAAAATATACTTAAATAAAGTGACATGTTCTGGAACGCCCCTAATTCTAAATCAGATGGATCTTAGAAGATGGGAGGTGAAACAACAGAAAAATAATCCGATCTATTTAACAAAACAAAAAAATATTTTCAAAGCAGAAAGTAAATGGAATTATTACATAAATGCTAAAAAGGAATGAAGAATTCTTGACCATATTTTACTAAAGGTTTGTATTATATTTAAATAAACATTATACAGACAGATATATTTCTTTATTCTATGGAAGTCTTTCAGGCTCTACAATGTGATAGATCGGGTAAAGTTGTAAGATGACAGCTCAGAATGTTTATAATATAGGACTGGGGTTATAATTATATATAAATATATATATGATTATATGATTCAGCTATAAGAAAAACATTTGAAAAACATCCTGCCATTATATTCATCAATGGTCATTTATTGAAATGGATCCAGCAGGTGGACACTTTTACAACACCTTTCTTAAACACTCCTTAAATACCCCAACACCATCCCAATCAATTATCTTGCTGTTACCAATCATTATTTTCTGTATGTATATATATATATTGCTTTAATTCCTTTAAATCTTCATCAATTCTCCTTCACTCCCACACTCATTAACCCCCCCCCCCCCCCCCCCAGACACACCCAAATCTCTCTTATATATAGTCACACATCGCAACAAAATCTGATCTCAGTTTGACAATCGTCACCGACGAATGCGAGAAGGTACTCCAGGAAAGTTAACCCGGGATCTTTTAAAATCTTCCCACCGAACTTAACAAAGAACTTACTAGATCTACCAACTCATAATATTATAAAATTAAATCAAATTGTTTATAACTACAAGTGAAGTCATTCTTTTCCTTATATATATATATAATTAAAAGCAAACAGAGAAATGCAAAATCACTGAATCTTATTAGCCCACGCTTCACAATGAAGTTAAATAAATATTTAAAATTATTGGACCTAGTCTTTCACCATGAAACAGCAACGGTCGAAGAGAGAGGAGGCTGGTATTTTGGGAAAAAAGATAATGTTTGAGATGGGTGTGGCCGTGTTTTGTCTATTGTTGATGGAAGCCTGTGTGTTAGCATAAGCTTGTATGATGATCTGCATCCTGAAACACACACACACTCACATGCGTACATAAGAAATGAATCCATGTCAAAAACGTAAATCTACATTGAATCCCTTTCCCTCTCTATCTGTCTCTTTATATATATATATATATATGGTTATCCAGACCATGTACATCAATACTCATATTTTTCCATTTATCTGAGGGTTCTAAATCCCATTATCAGACTAAAATTTCTTTAGTAAAAAAATACGGTGAAAGCTATTCTATTTCTAATTTCAAATCTGCTCACTGTTTCAAAACATACTTACTTGTCATATATATATGAGAGAGGGAGTTGGGAGAGAGTTTAAACGTGGATTTAATTCTCTGATATAGATTCATTCTAGTGTTTCGAAATCCGGAGAGCGATTTTCAACTGATATTCATATCAATGAATCACTCTTATAAATTACTTAGCAATTCCAAGAAAATGGGATGAAGGACCTAGCTTCCTCACAAGATAAATATATGAATGTGTAGTATAGAGAAAAATATTATGCTGTTCTCAACAGGATGAATTGAGAGTGCTCATTAAGCACATTGCTGTTCAACGCTAACGTGTTCGTCGGCTGCGTAGAAGTTTAAATCTCCCAGTATAATAGATCTTACCCTGAGTTATAGGTCCGTTACATCAACGACTATAGCGACGCCACTCCTGTGAACAGCTCGACTCCTTTATTTCGTTTGTCCAATCTTTCCACCAGGCCCTTAACTTCACTATCTCTTTATCCGACTGTCGCCCAGTTCATTGACATATCCCTCTACTTTAATTACTCTCACTACTACCTCAAATCATCCATAGCCTATGTATATATGAATATGTATATATATATATATATTGTTATACTTTGGGAGGGTCATGTTGCCAATAAGAAACACACGCACCAGTAGCTTTCACTTCAATTTATTATATATTTATAAATTTATAAATTTATAAATTTACAAATCTACAAACTTATAAGTTTCTGGTTGGTTGGTTGGTTCCACAACCAGATAGTTGTTTATATATAGTCATAGATAAATGAACACAAACACACACAGACACCCGGATGTGGTGCATGCGCAAACGGAGCACACAACACACACAGAAACAAAATGGCGTAGGACAGAAGAAAGGAAAGGCACAGAAACAAAGAAAGGAATCCCCAGTCACTGATGAGGTCACAGAGTGTGTGACGAAAGGATTATGACTATATATAAACAACTATCTGGTTGTGGAATCAACC
>OZ024740.1:344720911-344730911 GCA_964016885.1 Eledone cirrhosa
ACAGTGTGTATATCTCTCGACTGGAAAGTTCTGAGAATCCAGGAACACATTCTGAAGCCATATCAACTTTGCTGTTTATATGAGTGGCCCAGCTTATATTGTTGTCCACAATTACTCCCAGGTCTCTGATGTTATTGGATGCCACTAGAGTTTCAGGGCATCCTTTTTTCCAAAGTGGATTAATTCAAACTTATCCTCATTCAACAGCATATTATTCATTTCTGCCCATTGGATAACAGCCAGTATGTCTGACTGAAGGCAAGTCCGGTCACCCACTTCATTGATGACCCTTTGGAGCTTGGAATCATCTGCGAAGATTTTTATGTTGCTGTGCTTGATGATGTCAGTAATGTCATTAATGTAGATGATGAAAAGAAGTGGGCCCAACACAGTGCCATGTGGGACGCCACTGCTAACTTTAGCAGGGCTTGATTTTACTCCTTCGACTACAACATGCTGGCTTCTGCCTGTCAGGAAACATTTAATCCACTGTAGTAACCTTCAAGAGACACCAACATTGGATAGTCTTTTACAGTAGAATATTATGATCAACCCTGTCGAAGGCCTTGCTGAAATCAAGGTAGATGACATCAGTGTTGGAGCCCTCTCCCAAGCCTCTCAAAACATCGTCAAAATGATGGAGGAACTGCGTTAGGCAGTCCCTTCCATTACGGAACCCATGTTGGTTGGAGTTCAGCAGGCCATTGCTTTCAAGAAAGTGGGTTATTCGTGATCTCACCCCCTTCACCCTCTCAAATACCTTGATACTATGAGAGGTGAGTGAGATCGGACGGCAGTTCACTGCAAGTGACTTATTTCCATTTTTGAAGACTGGGACAGAAAGGTTTCAGGAATATAGCCAGTGTCCAGTGAGTTTCTCCAAAGATTAGCAGAGGAGATGCAAGTTGGCGTCGACACACCTTCAGGACACAAGCAGGGAACCTGTCGGGGCCTACTGCTGAATTGTGTTTAATTTCATTTATTACCGCTAAGACATCAGGGGCGCCAAACGTTATGTTTGATATAGTGTGTTGGGGATTAACATCATTGATACAGCCCAGATCGGCCATATCAGGATTGCTAAAAACAGAGCAGTATTGTTACTGCAGTATCTCGCCTATGGTTTTGGCATCGCCTTGGAGTGTGCATTTTCATCAACTAGGGGAACAACAGTGGAGACGGTGACCTTGTGTTTTTTAGCAAATGAAAAGAAGACTTTAGGGTTGAGTTTGATTTTCTCAATGGCCCACCTCTCTTCAACTATTCTCTGGTTATTGATGATGGTCATCATGCATTGCTGGAGGTTATATTTGTTTGACTCAAGCATGGCGATAGCCATCGAATGCGTTGCTGTTGGCCGTATTTTAGTGTGTTAATTTTTTTGTTTGTTCTTTCAATTTTTCTGATAATTGTTTTTCTGTTTTGGGGGATACTGCACTTGGTTTTTTCACAGGTTTTGGTGGGGTATGTTTTGTACATATATTTGTGACAGTGTCTACAAAGATCTGCCAAGATGTTTTGATGTTGGTGGAAGTGTATGCGTGTGTAAAATACCAGTCGACATGTGATAGTTCGTTCATAATTGCATCCCGGTTGGCATTGTAGAGATCCATGTTATCAAATGGGTGGGCTGGAAAGACGACTCTGGGATTTGCTTTCGGCGGGTGGAATCTCAGGTTACAAAGAACCATGTCATGGTCTGAGAGAAGGGTTTTTTCCACTGTAATATTATGCATAGTGTTAGTGTGGTTACTAAACACTAGATCAGAGAATATTCTTCTGGTGCCTCGTTGGTGCAAGGACAAGTTGGGACAAGAAAAACTCATTCATGAAGTCAAGAAGTGACTCGACAGCTTCTTTGTCAGTGTTTGAAGTTGTGGTGCCTGGTTTCAAACTACATGTAGGCCAATCAACACAGGGTAGATTAAAGTCTCCCATCAAAAGTATGTTGCTAGAATTGCACTGTTTAATAAAGCATTTAATACTCTTAAGGCATTCTTTGAAGCAGTTTAAGGGTGTTTGTGGTGGCCTATAGAGCCCAACTAATTGGCTTTATTGTGCGCAGTGACTGATTTACAGTATCCATTAGAAAATGATGTGTTACCCTCTGCCGTAAAGGAACCATGCAGGAAAATGGTAGTTCCACCCTTCCTTCTGCCAACACGATCCGCACGGATGGTTGTGAAATTTCTCACTCTTACTTCGGCCTCCAAGTGGGAGTTGTCAAGGTGGGTCTCAGTAAGAATGAAGAAGGTGATGTGAAATGGATGGTTACAAACCCAATGAATTGAATCTTCCATTTCTGTGCATTGATGGATGGGCTGATACCTTGTGTATTGAGTAAATATATATATATATATTGTAAATATATATATTGTATATATATATATATATATATATATGTATATATATATAAATAAATAGCTTAGAGTTTAGACTCAATGGGGTCATTTACAATAATTTCAGCTCTAAGAATCGCTTCTGAGCAGAATAAATTAATATTTGATGAACATTTACATGTTTTAGTTGTAATTCACTAATAAAATCGCTAGAATGAAATATCTTAATTCAACAACATAAAGTTTGCCTGTACGATCTAAAAAATAATAAATCAATACTCACAGACTCATATGGGCAAAAGGCCTTGGTACCTAGACACGTTTAAAATTCAAAATACAAACTTTTTCCGCAGATCGGTCAGAACTTCAAACTTCAAACATGTTTCACAAAGGATGGTATAATAGTGAAATAATTAATTAATTAGTAGTGAGTTAATCAACTTTTTCTGTGTTTATCAATAGGTACCCAGATAAAATTAAATAACTTCACCTCAGAAAAATATCTAAGGTCTGGTTAGCGTAGCGAAAATACACGAGGTTTTGCACACGGCTTATATATATATATATATATATTGAATATATATATATATATATTATATATATATATATATATATTGTGTATATATATATATATATATATATATATATATATTTATATATTGTATATATATATATATATATTATATTATATATATATATATATATATATATATATATATATATATATATATATATATATATATATATATATATATATATATATATATATATATATATATATATATATTATAAATATATTGTATATATAAATATATATATATATTAGAAATATATATATTATATATATATATATACTTTATATATATATTGTATATATATTGAGTATATATATATATATATATATATATAAGAGAGTATTGAAGTTTGCTTGAAGCATTGTGGAATAATAAGTAAATATCTTTAAGTCGTTTGGAAGCCTCGACAATGCAAATGGGTAAATCTCCGTGTAACAAGATCCGGTGGTGGAGAGAGAGATGTAAGTGGGTGTACGTTGAGATGCGTGGTGTGTATAAGATGTGTAGAAGAATGAATGAAAGAGTATAAAGGATAAAATACGTCGAGTATAAGATAGAATGTGACAGGTGCAACCAATACTACAAAGGTAGCACGATCCGACCTTTGCACATCCGGATCAAGGAACACACTAAAACCAGGGCCTCGTCCTTCCGGAAACACATAGACAAATGCGGAAACAAAGACGGAAGGCCCATTGTCACAATTCTAGTGACTGAAAGAAACGTCGGCAAGTCACGTATCAAGGAAGCGCTTTTTATCAAACGCCTGCAACCGCAAATAAACAATCGATCCGAGAGAAGCGAAATGAGATGTCTGGTTTAAGTTAACAAACGATGCAGCAACACACGCACGCACACACACACAAACGAGACAACTACACACACACAAGCACACACACACAGTAGCATTCCACCATACGAACATACTACACTGCCAATACAGAGGAACATGGCAACAACACACGCACACACACTCAAGCGAGACAACAACACATGCACACACACACACAGTAACATTTAACAAACAGGCAGAGAATGGACTGACAGCTAGCGCCACCCCACTCCCTCATTCGGCCGCTGACCTCTGCCCGACCGACCCCATTTCACGCGCACGCGCGCTCTGTTGAATACTTCAGATATTCAAAACAACAAACAGCGGAGGACGCGGTCGCACCTTTCCGACAGACAACCTTTGCCCCACCCCAGAAAAAACCCCAGTCGATGGATGTGAATCCGAAATATATAGAGACAATTAAATCTCTCCCAAGGTAACTCTCTCTCGTGATGTTATTTTATTTTATCCTTTATATTCTTTCCTTCATTCTTCTACACATCTCAAAGTACACCCACTTACATCTCTCTCTCCACCACCGGATCTTGTTAACCGGAGATTTACCGATTTACTATATATATATATATATATATATATATATATATATATATATATATATATATATATAAAGAAAAAGAGATGAAATCGAAAATGCAACTGGAGTCTTATTTTAAAAAAAATATATATATTTATTTGGTTCCTTTACCGTTTTCGCAGTTCTTCTGCTTTTCAAATGGTGAGTTGAGATGGAGGGTCTGTGGTTTTTCTCACATCAGATGTGAGAAAAACCACAGACCCTCCATCTCAACTCACCATTTGAAAAGCAGAAGAACTGCGAAACCGGTAAAGGAACCAAATAAATATATATATTTTAAAAAAAAATAAGACTCCAGTTGCATTTTCGATTTCATCTCTTTTTCCTTATACTTTCACTCGTGTAGGACACCTCGGTTATTTTTCATTTTGTTAAAAAAAACCTCACTTTCTAATATATATATATATATATATATATATATATATATATATATATATATATATAGTAATAACAATAAATTTGAAGACTAAAATCCAAAGAGGGCTCGATAAGTATAAATATATATCAAATATATAAGTCCAGTAGAGCAAATATTTATTAAAATAACAGATTAAATTTTAAGCAAAGAATCGCTGCTTTCACCCTTAACGGGATCTTCTAAAACTAACAAAGTCAATCTGTAAACGCAGAAGTGAATATTTAAAAAAAACGTTGCAACCGCAGGAAGACAGGAAGACGATACTTTGGTTCGTAGAAACGTTCCCTGGCAAAGAACGGGAAAAAACGAATATAATACGTCATTATTTGGAGCGATGAAAAACAATTACACGCAAAGACGGAATCACGTTTATGGTATAAAAGAAGTCGTAGACTAATATTCTCTTAGGTGGTTCATAGAGACGTTCTCTGGCAATTAACGGAAAAAACGAAGATAATACGCCATATGTGGATCGTGGAGAACAATTGCACGCAATGACAAAACCACGTAAATGGTATAACTGAAGTCATAGATTAAAATTCTAACTAGGAAACCGAATGATTCTCCGCTTCAGAGTTAAGAATAAAGTAAATAAAATACAGAGGTAATTGAAATTAAATAAATATATACACGCATCCAAATACGTACATACACAAGCATACGCGAAAACACTCGCCATAGGTATACAAATAGGGGCACATATAAATATATATGTGTGTGATGCGTGTATACAAATAATTAAATAAACGTATATAAATAAATAAATACGTTATAACAAGCGCACACACATACCTACATGTAAATACACAAATGTTCTGAGACGTACGTCAAACAAAACACCAAGTACACATATACACCCACCCTACATACGTACGAACCCGCATACTCACACAGACGCAAAACACACGTATACACATAACCAAAAGCATATGTACCAGAATATATAAAAATATACGCCATAACATATACAATCAAATATACGTACGAGAAAGTATATGTACCTTCACAAAACATACAGGTAATATATACTTACCTATGCAAATAAGTAACGGTATAAACATAACAGTTACTTAGTTACCACATCAAGACGTAAAATATCCGCGTATAGATCGTACTATCCGTTAGGGTATAATGTGGGGCTGTAATACAGGAAAGTTTTGTGAAATTTATGTTTACAAGCCGAAAATTCCCCCAGATTTTTTGTTTAAGATGTGGTCTGTGGCGTAGAGTATTTCCAGGGCCTTAGCGGCGCAGAGGTCACATGGTCTTTTATTTCCGTTATACGATCTAGCCCTAGCTAGGATCTCCCAGTGTAACTTATATTGGGTGTGCTTGTCTTTTAGTCTCCAGATATAAGCTGAAATGACGTCATATTCCTTCTTAGAGAGTAACGAAAAGAATGGGTATGCATGTAAAGACGCTGCTTGAATCTACTGACGGTTAACCCTATGTAGGCCCTACGGAAAGTGGGTGTTTCAGCCTTACATTTGTAGACAATGTTACCAGAGAGGCATTTCCCGGATAGGGGGCAATCAACACGATTCCTACAATTAGAGTTAGTACTAATTACAGGGGTGCACGTGTTCCTACGACTAGGTAGTTTAGCTAAATTTGAAGCTGTGGTGTTATGTACAAGGTTAGGTGTCGTAGAGTAAGACATGTTAATAGTATTTCTATTAAAAATGTTACTATATTTATGTGTAGGGGGAAAATGCTTCGTAATAAGGGATAGAAAGATCTTAGCTAATGGTGTGGCCACCTCCATATTATATGGTGGGTTATACCATATAATGCGTCTTCTAGGTCTATTCTCGTACTCTGTATATGCTACCTTATCGACAAATCCACTCCGAGCAAGAGCTTCATTGTAATATGTGGAATGGTCGTTGAAAATATGCTCGTTAGTAGATAAACGGGAAAGCCTCAACGAAACGTTTCTTACCAGGTTCTTGGTTATGCTGGCAGGGTGGTTGGAATGCTTACTTATGTAATTAAGAGTAGCATTCAGCTTTCTATACGGGTAATACAAGCCATTCGATAAATTGAGGGTAACGTCGATGTAATTAACGACCGAGAGGTTGGCCTCAACCTGTATAGAGAGGTTGAAGCCTTTAAAGATGGCTGTGAGTTTTTTCTGAACCTGTCGCAAGCACGAGGGCCGCACTTAGTCATGGTCAAAAGACCATCATCACGGTACAAACCACTGCCCACTTTGCGGAATTTGTCCTTGATAGAGAAAAGAAGGAAAAGGCCGATAAGATCAGTAACCTCCGCAGAATCGCTGGCACCCATATTCACGTCGAATGGGGTACTATTGGATTTTTTAATCCAAATAGAGTCGTCGAAATTAATCACCGACTTATGGGCATTGAGCATGACATCAACTTCGAAATCCTTAACCACTGTGAGTGTTTTAGCGAAATTGATAGCTCTAAGTAGAAGTGGTAAAGTGATAGAGGAGTAGTAATTGTTGGTGTCGAATTGGATAAAGCGACAATGTTCCTTGTTGCATATGCCGTTGAACCAATCAATCACCGCGAAAGAATTGTGCCACAGTGCAAGAGGGGCCAAACTTCTAATTACAGGTATAATTCTATCAAGAATCCTTTTACTAAGTCTACCTAAATCGGATTTCGTAGGGTTAGTAAGCCGAATAGAGGGGTTGTTCGGAAAATTGGATTGGTGATCCTTCAGGGTAAAGTGGGGAGAAATAGGGTCCAGAGGTTCGTTCCGGTCCAGGAAGTTGAGATCAGATGTGATTTTAAACCCAGCATCGTTGATTTCATTGATGACGCACCGATTAGTTTTACGGTAATCCTTAGTTACAGCATTATGTAGTAGTTGATAGTAAGTACTGCGCTCCACTTGATATAGGTTGCCAGTTTTGTCGGAATGGACGTGCACGACATTAGAATCCTTAATAGAACGAATTCTATTATTCAGGTCCTGCTGGAAGGAATTGTTCCTATTCCGAAATTTGATACTCCGTATGAGTTCCAAGACATCATTTTCGAAGGGTAGCAATGCTGGGTTACACGGAGGGTTATTATAGGTTTTAAACCCAAATGTATCCTGTTTGTTGTCTGCTTTACGCGGATTATCGAAATAAAAGGCACGCCAACGCAACCTTTTAATGAACGCGTCTGTTTTCTGTATCAGGAGTTTTAGGTATGTTTTCCTGCTTGGTACGGGTATGTTCTTTGTAGAAATATTCAAATGTTATTTCTGCATATGTGGTAGCTAAGTATATGTTATGTTTATACCGTTACTTATTTGCATAGGTAAGTATATATTACCTGTATGTTTTGTGAAGTTACATATACTTTCTCGTACGTATATTTGATTGTATATTTTATGGCGTATATTTTTATATATTCTGGTACATATGCTTTTGGTTATGTGTATACGTGTGTTTTGCGTCTGTGTGAGTATGCGGGTTCGTACGTATGTAGGGTGTGTGTATATGTGTACTTGGTGTTTTGTTTGACGTACGTCTCCGAACATTTGTGTATTTACATGTAGATATGTGTGTGCGCTTGTTATATACGTATTTATTTATTTATATACGTTTATTTAATTATTTGTATACACGCACACTCACGCACATACATATTTATATGTGCGTGTATTTGTATACCTATGGCGAGTGTTTTCGCGTATCCTTGTGTATGTACGTATTTGGATGTGTGTATGTATTTATTTAATTTCAATTACCTCTTTATTTTATACACTTTATTCTTAATTCTGAAGCGGAGAATCATTCGGTTTCCTAGTTAGAATTTTAATCTACGACTTCAGTTATACCATATACGTGGTTTTGTCTTTGCGTGCAATTGTTCTCCACGATCCACATATGACGTATTATCTTCGTTTTTTCCGTTCATTGCCAGAGAACGTCTCTATGAACCTCCTAAGAGAACATTAGTCTACGACTTCTTTTATACCATAAACGTGGTTCTGTCTTTGCGTGTAATTGTTTTTCACCGCTCCAAATAATTACGTATTATATTCGTGGATTAGCAGTATCGGTAGAGGGTCGGACGCCATCCTTTCCAGCATAGTTACGTCCCTTTACGATCTAGGTTCAAATCCCGCCGAGGTTGACTTAGCCTTTCATCCTTACGGGGTCGATAAAATAAAGTACCAGTAATACACTGGATAATTGCTGGCCTTGTGCCTAGCGTAGAAACAATTATATTCGTTTTTTCCCTTTCTTTGCCAGGGAACGTACCCACGAACCAAAGTATCGTCTTCCTGTCTTCCTCCGATTGCAACGTTTTTCTAAATATTCAATTCTGCGTTTACAGATTGACTTTGTCAGTCTCAGAAGATCCCGTTAAGAGTGAAAGCAGCCACTCGTTGCTTAAACTTTAATCTGTTATTTTAATAAATATATATATATATATATATATATATATATATATATATATATATATATATATATATATATATATATATACTGTATATAGAGAAAACTTGAACGGGAACAAAAACAGGAGGCAAACACATAAATGTTTATTAGGTTATAAACTTATATATATGGCCACACATATACGCATACATAACCCCTGTTTTACTAAAGCTGGTGTTTGGATTTGCTCAACAGATCTTTACTAACGCTAAATTCTTCGTTTTCCTGTATGCGAATTTCGTGAAGGTTTACTTTGTATAGAAAGTACATTAATTTCCGCTATAGATATGTTTCCTCGACTTCATTTCACAAGCCACACTGCTATTCTTTTAATTTCTGTGGAGTTCCGTCCTTGCTGTATAGTTTCAACAATATATACTATCCACATGAATGCAGACACACAGGCCCACACATTATCATGTATTTGTATGTATATATATATATCAATATATATGTGTGTGTGTATGTATGTGTGTATATATATATATATATATATATATATATATATATATATATATATATATATATATATATATTTATATAATTGTGTGTGAGTGTGTGTGTGTGTGTATTCTTTAAACGCGCCATAATGCCAGAACACCTTTGTTCTTGTTTACTCATTAATTATCTCTCAAGCTTAGCTCCGATTCCAGACTCTATTACACAGTTAATTTTACTTGACACTGAATATCATTTTGTTTCTTTCAAATTTCCTTCCTTTACTCATCTTCATCACACTTTATGTTATGCCCCTTTCTTTTTCTTTCCTCCTTTATCTCTCTCTCTCTCTCTTTCTCTTCCCTCCAATATCTATAACACTCCCACTTTCT
>OZ024740.1:344735911-344748411 GCA_964016885.1 Eledone cirrhosa
CATTTACGTATAGACATATCTTCTCACACTCACACACACTCACATACTTACACCTTCATGCATTCTCCCACACACTTAAACAGGCATGTATAAAAAAATCCAAAAAAAAAACAAAAACAAAGCCCTCTTAAAGGGAAACTACTCTTTATCTACCTAATCCTAACTCTTTGACATTAGAGATAGAACAGATACTCTTTACCATTTCCTGTCAGCATGACTTGGCAAGCTATTTAGAACACTGGTTTGACAGCTTTACTTCCCTCTGAAGAAGAGACATTATCTCGAAAATTTAGGACATTTAAATAAATCTAATGTAAAAGACTAATTGTCAACAATATCTTTTGCATTTGCATTCTTTATTCTATGTCCATACCTGCATTGTTTTGGCTTTATTATACATATACAAACGTTTATATATATATATATATATATATATATATATATATATATATAGAGAGAGAGAGAGAGAGAGAGAGAGAATTAGAGATGTATATATATATATATGTTTGTGTGTGATTAGTGAGGGTGAGAGAAAGGGATGAGATTGAGAGAGAATCAAAGAGCAAGAAGATTATCAGGGTATGTATAACTGTTTAAGCGTGAGGTTTCGTGTTCGATGCAAGTTTCTCTACCACCATAGCTTCAGGATATTTGAAACTCGTGAGGGAGTTGAAATTTACTGAAATTATATGGAATCACCGCGGGTGGATTTAGAAATATTGGAAATCACTCAAACACTTACTCAAGTTACACGTTCAGTTTATCGATTAAATGAATGGTCATAGTCGAAACACGGAGATTATCTCTCTCTCTCTCTCTCTCTCTCTCTCTCTATATATATATATATATATATATATATATATATATATATATATATATATATATATATATATATATATATGTGTGTGTGTGTGTGTGTGTGTGGATATATGTGTTGCATTTACATTTAGTTACGTTTGTGTATTGTACGTCAACACAGGACATATAGAGGGAAGAGCATGATACAGAGAGCAGAAGAAAAAGGCAGTGTGAAATAGAGAGTTGCAGGTAGAGAAACGGAAAAGCAAAAGAGAGAGAGGGGAGAGAGATAGAAATCACATTATTATTCTGCTGACACATCAATTATATGTTCTACAGCGACGCTTTAGTTCCTTAATATTTGTATTGTTTGAATATCGCTGTTTTAGCTGCCTGAAAATAGATATTTTTATTGTTAATGAAGAACAATAAATGATCCCGACATCAATAAGCAATGAATATTGGTCTCTATCAAATCTACAAATGTATATTATTTAAAAACATTCAGGAAATTTATTAATCCGATTTTAAACTGATTGAACAAGGGACTCTGAAGGGCAGATATTTTTTAATACACTTGAGGCTCTGAGTTCCTTGAGAGAAAACAAATTCTTAAACGGTAAACTGAACCTAAATCATTGTAATAAACCGAACTTCTCTAAATGCCTATAATACACACACTGTAGTGATAAGTTAAGTCTGTCACCCAATGCTTCAAACGGCAAGCAGCTGGAACATATTCCTCACCATATCTCGTTTGGCTCTCTAATAAATCCGATATTCTTACACTTATACTTGAGCTATAGTTTATCAATCACTGAAGGATGCAAGGCAAAAATGACCACAGTTGATTTTAAAATCAAATCACTCAAGTGTTGGAAGAAAAACCGCATGTCATCTTATCCTGGGCTGTCATTTGTCTGCCAAATCTAGTTTCGGAGCAGTGCATGGAAATATATGACCTCACACAATTGCTTATGTCAAAGATGCAGCCCTTTTCGTGGTTGCTTACTTTGATACTTGGAAATTATCTGTTATGTACCCCCTTCTGTCATATAAATACGGAAGGCGAAAGAATAATTTAGACCATCGCTAAAACATTCATAGGCACGGAAAAATGTTTCTCTCTCCCGGAGTATTTTGCACGATTGTGTAACGCTATTGTTTATAGAGATCGACTGTTGTTACAGAGTTATTTTCTGCTTTTGAAGTCTCGCGTGTTCAAGTTTCATATCACCCAAGTGCTTCCACATTGCATACGATTAGTTTACTTCGAGTTCTCGAGCATGCTGTGGAGTATAGCCTCTTAAGTTTAACGGAATTTGTTGTTTGTTATCTCTTAGCGTAATGTCTAAAACACACGACTGGTATTAAATACATATGGAATTTGTGTCTTCGTAGTAGGTTCTAGTAATTTTTTTCAGTCTCTACCCTATTTATGAAAGCTATTGTTTATAGCATTTGATTTTTTTTTTTTTTCAGTTAGGTTCTCCGTGGAAATTTTCAATACAATTAAGCGCTTCGATATTTCATAAGATATAAATATATATACGTGTGTGTATCGTTGTTTTTGTATGTGCGGCTGTATGTGTATAGATCTCGCTACACTGTGGTGCAATTCTAGAGGGCTTAAATGTTTCAATATGCCTAACCGATTTATACACGACGAAAAGATATTAAACTCGTACAGATATGTTTATGTAATTCCTAAGATGATACTCACAAACGCACAATATTCTATGTGTAATGAGAGAGATACTCAGAACACGTACTGTTGCTTTTATACTAAATAATATTGAAATGTACAGTGATTCACTGACATGTTTCTATGCGTAGAGAGTGTCTCGATCACAGAGATATTCCTGTGTACACACATTATATTTATGTCAAATTTTCACACAAATGTTGGCACATTTTAAGAGATCATAGGAAATTTATATCTCATAACATGAATCACTAAACACAAGATAACTCGAAAGAGATATATCATGACCTCTGTATATATATTTTGTCCAATAGATATATTTGGTTATACAAAAAAATCACTTCAATGCCTGCATAATTCTCACTATCTACCTATTTTTCTGTCTATCTACATCCTTATCTATTTATCCCCTCTTTCTCTCGCTTTCTCTCTCTCACTCTCTCTCTATGTGTATATATATATATATATATATATATATATATATATATATATATATATATATATATATGTGTGTGTACATATACATATACATGGTTATATATATCAATGCATACATAGCGGATACGTTAGGGTTTTGTTTGGTAAGCCGGTTTATTAGTGAGCATCGACGGCTATAAAGAAGGAAAATGATTTTCGTATACTGTATACTAAAATAGAATAGTGATAATAAAAACGATGATAATAATGATGAGTTGGATAATATTAATAACACCAATGATAATCATAACACATGTATTAATGATGGTATTAATACTAGAAAATTAATATTATTATCATAGGGACTGAATACCTATTAAACATAGAAATCTCTCATTATTAATAAATAATAATAATAATAATAATAATAATAATAATAATAATAATTATTATTATTATTATTGTAGTAGTAGTAGTAGTAGTAGTAGTAGTAGTAGTAGTAGTAGTAGTAGTAGTGTATCATTATTTTACTATTAGGTGGTGAATATTACAATGAAAGAGGCATTTACGGATAAAGAGGGAAAAAAATCACGTGAATGAATTTTCTTCTGATGTACCAATTGATCTGTGATTAGTGACCATCATTCAATATCCGTATTTATACTGCGGCTCTTATCCTTCCCCGTATTACCTTCTATTCACACTCAGTTATTTCGCTGTAATATACATTTTGTACTTTTAACTCTCTTCTTTCTCTAACCTCGTCGATTAGGATGATCGATTTATCAAAATGATAGGATGAATTTATGTCATCTTCGTCTATATTTCAGATAAAAGAATCAAATGTTTTACGTGTAATGTCAAATTTATCAGATATAATCTCTCTTACTATCCTACGGAGAAACGCCTTCTCCATTCTGTCCGCTGGGGCTGTGGGGAAGCCAGCACATGGGACCCCATTTGCTCACAATACAGAGAGATCGGGAGGGGGAGATATGGAGGTGATGACAGTGGGAGTTCGGCTCTTCCACGTTTGGGCCATATCCTTCTGGTTGTATTCATTATCTATATATAACTATATAACCTTTCTGTATTATATTTTGGTTAAATACATATTTTACGACAATGATGTATGAATTTCGTAGATATTACCATGTGAAAGAACCACCCTTCTCTCTACTTATCTATTTCCTCTCTCTCCCTCTCTCTCTCTCTTCTTCTCTCTCTCTCTTTCTCTCTCTCTCTCTCTATATACATATATATATCTATCTATCTCTATCTATCTGCTAATGTATCTCTCATATAATAATTGATTCTACTTTTAGCACGAGGCCAGCAATAACCAGTGTATTACTGGTACTTTATTTTATCGACCCCGTAGGATGAAAGGCAAAGTCAACCTCGGCGGGATTTGAACTCAGATCGTAAAGGGACGTAAGACACACCTCATTCTGGAAGGCCAATCTCGTCAACAAGTGGAAGTTGTGCAAGAGGTGATGGTTAAAAGATCACCGATTAAGTGAGAGCATAATAGCAGAAGATACCGTCTGCGATAAAAATACTGTTCACAGAATTTTGACTGACCATTAGCACATGCGGAAAATTTGTGCAGAACTAGTGCCCAAACATATGTCTGTGGAGCAGTCTCGAAATTGAGCCAAATGTCTGGGATAAAGTAATAACAGGAGATGAAATATGGGTGTTTGAGTACGATCCTGAACAGCAAAGATACAAAATGGCAAAGTGAGGAGTGTCATAGGAAAATTCTCCTCGTCCAAAGAAAGCACGAATTAGCAGATCTAAGATGGAAACTATGATTTCCGATAGCCTTGAAAGTCCAGCGAGTCCGCACGGACATTGCAGGAGATAGGGTACTGCACTTCGATAACGCCACAGTTGTTAGATAAATATCTCTTGTAATATAAATATATTTAACTTTAAATTTCGCATGGGGATAATAATTTAACAATACACAATGCACAACTACAAAGCACTTGCACACATACATAAACATGATACGCACACACACACACACACTCACACATACACACACACACACACACACACACACACACACACACACACACACACACACACACACACACACACACACACATATATATATATATATATATATATATATACAAAAAGCCAAAAGTCTGAGAGATTAGAGAAATCTGTATTGCGTCGAAATTTGTTATATCCCAAAAGTAATGAACCAAGCGGAAAACGAGGCAAAAAATGAACAGACGAGACACTACATCCCACTTTGTAAATGTTTTGTCTCATTTTCCACGTATTAACATAACTTTGCGTTATCACATATTTTTGGTTTAATATGTGACTATGTATCTATTCCTCGTTTGCCAAACGTTTGTCTCCCTCTACAGGATTCTCTTTCGCAATGCCTATTCGAACATATTCCTTGTTCTCTATAAGATTCGATAGAGGCGATTCTACACACACACACCCTCGCTCTTCCTAGGTACTTATCACGGAGGACGCATCTTTGCTGTGAGTCCCCATGTTATCCACTTATCCTTCCGCTAACCGTCCTACTCTTTATGTCATTTCCATTAGTCTTCGAAATCTCGAAATTTCTTGGTAGGACTGTAAGCTATGGTTTTCTGACTGTTTAGGCAACGTTCCTGTAAAAAACTGTTTTGTTATTTTTGTTTTTCATATTCCCCAGCTTTTCACCCGTGTCTGTATTTTCCCCTTTGTTCGGCCTTTGTCCTATTTCCCACTTGTAGTGGAGTCTGTGCTGCTGTAGAGGTCTGAGACTTGGGCACTGACCAAGTAACTCACTCAGATGGTGGATAGGTGCTATACAAGAATATTGAGGATGGCTCTGAACATTAATCAGTATACATTGAGGATGAAGAACTCAGACCTGTACGGGATCCTCCCAAAAGTCAGCTCAAAAGTGACACAGAGGAGACTGAGGTTAGCTGGACATGCTCACCGACATCTAGAGTTGACACTGCACTCAGTGCTCCTGTGGGAGACCCTGCATGGATACAATGGAGGAGGAAGACCGAGGTTGTGTTGGTGCCCTGAGGACGGACACTGGTCTCTTGGGGACGTGGGACATGGCAGCGATGTTGGGGGACAGAGACCGCTGGAGAGAGCTCGTCCATGGATCTCGGGAATTTTACCCGCCCTATATATATATATGTAAATATCTTTAAGTCGTTTGGAATCCTCGACAATGCAAATGGGTAAATCTCCGTGTAACAAGATCCGGTGGTGGAGAGAGAGATGTAAGTGGGTGTACGTTGAGATGCATGGTGTGTATAAGATGTTTAAGATGTGTAGAAGAATGAAGGGAAGAGTATAAAGGATAAAATAAAAATAAAAATAACAACACAAGAGAGAGTTACCTTGGGAGAGATTTAATTTCATGGCTGCTAGCCAGAATACTCAAACCTATCTTAGATACCTTGCCGGGACACGTTAACAGCTCCGAGGAGGTGTTGAAGCGCCTGCACTAAATGGATCCCGAAACCAGAAGGAATAACAGATATGCCTTCAGCCTTGATGTAGTCTCTCTCTACACCTCGGTCCCGGCACTCCCGACCGTCAATATACTGATGGAACGCGTCCAATCCACCGACCTACACTGCTTCGGGCTCACCACCACTGACATCCACCAACTCCTATCCATCGTCGTCGACAACACCTACTTTGGATTCCTTGACCAAACATACCAACAAACCTCGGGATTGCCCATGGGATCAAGCCTATCAGGTGTGCTAGCGATCTCTTACATGGACAACCTCGAACACAAGGCACTCAACGCCTGCCACCCCAACGCCGTAGCCTTTTTCTCAAGGTACGTGGACGATATCCTCATCCTCACATATTCCCAAGACACGGCGAACAGAATCTATGAGACGTTCAACAACACGGACGAGAACATTGACTTCAGTGTTGAACACCCCAACGAAGACACGAAGACGGGTCACTTGCCCTCCTCGACTTCCGAATCAACATCACGGAACAGGGAAGGACACACTGCAACTTCTACAGAAAGGCAGCCTGCAGGGACCTGTTCATTCACTACAAGTCCACCCTCCCTAACAGTGCCAAAAGAGGATACATCACGAACGAGATCGCGCGAATCAAAAACAGATGCAGCGATCCCGCGTGTGGTGTCACTCATACCAAGCGATTCCTCGAGGTGCTGGAGACGAACGGGTACCCTACCTCGATCACAGACAGAATAGGAGACACCAGAGACAAGAGACAGAGAGGCACCCAAGGCAAGTGCTTCCTTAAAATGCCACACCTGTGCGAGAATACCACCAACGCTATCCGCAAGGCTACACGGAGGGAGGGCCTCGACATTCACCTGGCCCACTCGGGCCCCTCCCTGCGAAGATGCCTCTCCAGGAAACCCGGGAAATCTACTGACGCATGCTCCCTCAGAGACTGCCCGATACGCCATGCGAACTGGTGCCTACGCACATACGTTGTGTATCAGATAGAATGTGACAGGTGCAACCAATACTACATAGGTAGCACAATCCGACCTTTGCACATCCGGATCAAGGAACACACTAAAACCAGGGCCTCGTCCTTCCGGAAACACATAGACAAATGCGGAAACAAAGACGGAGGGCCCATTCTCACAATTCTAGCGACTGAAAGAAACGTCGGCACGTTACGTATCAAGGAAGCGCTTTTTATCAAACGGCTGCAACCGCAAATAAACAACCGATCAGAGAGAAGCGAAATGAGATGGCTGGTTTAAGTTAACAAACGATGCAGCAACACACAACACACACACACACACACACACAAACGAGACAACTACACACACACACGCACGCACACACAGTAGCATTCCACCATACGAACATACTACACTGCCAATACAGAGGAACAAGGCAACAACACATGCATACACACACACACTCAAGCGAGGCAACAACACACGCACACACACACACAGTAACATTTAACAAACAGGCAGAGAATGGACTGACAGCTAGCGCCACCCCACTCCCTCATTCGGCCGCTGACCTCTGCCCGACCGACCCCATTTCACGCGCACGCGCGCTCTGCCGAATACCTCAGATATTCAAAACAACAAACAGCAGAGGACGCGTTTCACACCTGTCCGACAGACAACCTTTTCCCCCAGCCCGGAAAAAAACCCCAGTTGATGGATGTGAATCCGAAATATATAGCGACTATTAAATCTCTCCAAAGGTAACTCTCTCTTGTGTTTTTATTTTTATTTTTTTTTATCCTTTATACTCTTCCCTTCATTCTTCTACACATCTTACGCATCTTCTACACTCCACGCATCTCAACGTACACCCACTTACAACTCTCTCTCCACCACCGGATCTTGTTACCCGGAGATTTACCCATTTGCATTGTCGAGGCTTCCAAACGACTTAAAGATATTTACTTATTATTCCACAATGCTTCAAGCAAACTTCAATACTCTCTTATATATATATATATATATATATATATATATATATATATATATATATATATATATATATTGTATGTGTGTGCGTGTATGTATATATATATATATATATGATATTTTTATGTTTGGTATTCTTTGGGTTATTAGTTTCTCGAATGTACATAGAAATACACATACATGAAACAAAATAAAAAAATTGTAAATCATCAAATATAAATATATACGCGGAAACTTTGCGGTGTGCTTGTATGCCCCACAAAATCATTTCAGTTGTATTTCGAGATAATTTGATATTTTGTCTTCAATTGTTATTTCAAAAAATAATTTCCTCTGTCTAATCTTCTTATTGATGGATTCTCAAGAGATACACCACTATTATCAATAATATGAGGATTATGAAATCGCTATGTATTATAATTTGTATTTTATCTATACTACTATCCAGAATTTTAAAAATTATATTCTAAGCACTTATTGACGAAGTTTTTTTTTAGAGGAAACCGTTATAGAAGCTAGTAAAATGAAGTGTTCCGCCTCATATTGAAATGTCCCTGTTAACTTTTCCCGAATATCCGATCATTTAAAATTCTCCTGCCTAACGTGTGTGGGAGCATGATATTGTAGCCCACAAAAAAAAAAAATTAAATTCAAAGATTAATCCTATGAATTGTCAATCCAGAAACATATTTACTTAATTCACTTAGGCAGTTCATTCACTTTACGTTCATTGCCCAATATGAAGTATTTCAAAGATATTTATTGAAAAACTACCTACTGTTTGGGAGACAAAGGATTTGTACGATTCAGATTAATTTAATGTGGCTCGTTACACTATGTAATAATACGTCACCGCTGACACCATATAATCAAATGGGACCAAATTCATATGGTATTCGTTGTCAAATGTGGACCTTGAAGATATATTGATTATTATTATTATTATATTTTCTTTTCGAAAATTGATTCCTGGGGTTTTACCGATTTTAAGAGTTATCAAAACTAAAAACAAAAAAGGTATTGCTAGAGAAAGGATCAATTAGAACTATTTTCTCCGAATTTAAATGTGTAAAGTGCCGAGATTTAGTATAAAGAAGCGCATGAGAATGTATTATCGAAATAGTTGAATTTTAAGAAAATATTAATATCGGGGAATATTTTTTTTTAAATTTACAATCATACACAATGCAATACTTTACTCCTAGTTCAAATATATTAAATGGCAGTAAATTATGGTGCACATTCAGGTAGGGTAATCAAACACCCAGAGCAAAGTTTCAAGATGCGAAAAAGAAAATATAATTCTCCCGAGAAAACATTATGGTTGGGTCAAATAAGTTATAAGATATCTAGGAACACCCTACATTAGTTATTAGATAAAGTTTCACGGCATATATATATATATATATATATATACATACATACTTTTAAGTACTTCTTTGAGTTTCAGTTTTTTGTGTGTGTCTGAGTGTGTATGTGTTTGTATCCCAAGGCATTGAAATCAGAATCACCCGACTAGGTAATGTTGTCCCAGTAGAACCATATTTCCGTTCCTCCACACATTATACATTTCAATCTTTTGCTTTAGAAACGCGTCTTAAAATTTGCTCAGTTTGCCACCTGAATTGATGATTTGATGTAACATCTAGACACCGAAAAAACACGCATACACACATAGGCAAGTACAGGCCATAGACACACACACACACAGCCACACGCGCGCGCATACGCACACACACACAACCACACGCGCGCGCACACACACACACGCATTCCCGCAAGATGTCTGTCCAATTCTTTTCTGTATCAAGGGATATCTTACCAGACATATTCAACTATTATAATTGTGAACGTTTTTATGTTTATTTCTCTGCTTCGTGGCTGACATTTTCAAATTCAAAATCAAACCTATGCTTCATAAACTATCCACATATTTATAAACACACACACACACACACACACACACACACACACAAACAAACACAAAAACTGAATGTGTAGGTTCACAAGTTGTGTTTGGAGGTAATCACACTTAAAGAGGTACAGACTACAATAATAAAGTATAGTCATCTATATTATATAGAGAAGTTACTTCTAGAGGACTAGAACGCTTTCTCTCTTGTGAAATCCTCATACAAATGAAACAGTTCTAGTCCTTTTGACGTCATTTCTATCTCTATATCTGTCTCTCTCTCCATATATATATATTTATATATATATATATATATATATATATATATATATATATATATATATATATATATATATATATATATAGAGAGAGAGAGAGAGAGAGAGAGAGAGAGAGAAATTTTAAAACAATGAAATTAAACACAAAACTGTAAATTCATAGTAAAACACATTATTTTACGATCGTTTCTGGGGGGGGGGGGGGGGTAGTCGTCTGCATGTTCATTTAATTATTGATCTATGTAAAACATATTACAAAATATCATAGTGAGAAAAGAATACATACGCCTTCACTACCCGCCGTCTTCAGAAATAATCTATAATATATATATATATATATATATATATATATATATATATGAACTATGGTTAGTTTCAGAAGATCCCGTTAAGGGTGAAAGCAGCGATTCTTTGCTTAAACTTCAATCTGTTATTTTAATAAATATTTGCTCTACGGTTCTTATATATTTGATATATATTTATCCTTATCGAGCCCTCTTTGGATTTTAGTCTTCAAATTTATTATTATTACTATATATATACATATATAAGGAAGGAAATGTGGTAAGTAACCAGGGGGACCATAACGCACCATAACGCACCAAAGTCCAGAATTAGCCGTCGAAACGGCTTGAGCTCAGCCGTCGGAGTCCTACTCGTTCCTATATATATAGGTAAGTTATTCCGGGTTGAATCGGAGGTAACCACAGTAAGTAAAGTACTCAATACATAGCAGAGTATAAGAGTTTTAATATAGATGATATTCTACAGGACTAGAACTGTTTCATACTTTAGAAATCATCAGGAAGAGATTCCTGATGATTTCTAAAGAATGAAACACTTCTAGTCCTGTAGAATCTCATCTATATATGTATATATATTTATATTTATATATATATATATATATATATATATATATATATATATATATATAATGGCTGCAACTCGATTTCGTGTAATGCTATCGTTTGATACTTAAGTATGAGCAGCATAGACGTGGCTTTTTAGCCCTGCTAGGGACCTGCATACACTAGCACATACTTTGCAACAATGGGGCCCTCTCTCTATAATTGTTACGGTCATGTTTTGGTGTACTTTTAAATGACGTTCCAGTCTACCAACTGTGTCACACTCATAACCCACAAACAGATATGCCATACACTGCACAGTTGAACGTATCCCCGTGTATGTGGCTTCTCCGATGAATTCCAACGCCTGCTCTACTTAGACATAATCGCCCGTAAGAGGCGCTATACTGCTAGAGCGACTGCGTTCGAGGACTTCAGTGTCACTCACGTACATTTTCCAGTGGATGCCCTGTATACGTCAAGGACACTATTGGTGAGAGTACACCAATCTTTTGTTATGCCATCCTGAAGTGACCCAAGTCTCTAATGAAAACAACAAAGAGGACAAAGCACAAGTATTATACATATTTAAGGGCGGTGGATTGACTGTATCGGTACAGCGATAGACACCATGCTTTGCAGCATAAAGTTATGGTCTTTTCCGTTCTGAGTTAAAATCTCACCGAAGTTGAATGTGTTTTTCCTCCTTAAGGGATCAATAAAATAAAGTACCAGCAATGCAATGGGATAATTATTGGCCTTGTGCTAAAAGTAGAAACAATTATATACATTTAACTTTGACTCAATGAAATACCATGCTGACACCATAGACGTCCATGCAAGTTCCGAAATGCATCACTTCTAGATTCGGTGGAAGATTTTGTCATCCAGAGTATTGGTCATATTCACATTGCTGAAAAGATATTCAAACGCATCCACAACTTTCAATTTCTGCCAATAAACTCATATATTTGGCGTAAAGTAGACGTTACCTGGTGCAGGTTGGTATATAACCAAACTTTTTCCGACTGAATGTTACGTCCAATGTACTGCATACTTTGGAAAAAGAATCAATGAGAAGCTACGTGTCACTCTC
>OZ024740.1:344760911-344770911 GCA_964016885.1 Eledone cirrhosa
TTATTATTGCACCGACGTGAGGTATATGATTTTTAATGCAATGAAATATCTATGATCATCGGCAAATCACTGATGAGGGACTTATTTTATTACATGTTATCCATGTGCAACCAGCAGTATTCTTCTCCCCATTTTTTAACATATATATATATATATATATATATATATATATATATATATATATATATATATATATATATATATATATATATATATATACACATATATATATATACATATACATATATATATAATCAAGGTTTAGCAAATAAGAAAAAGTTTCAAAATAAATTTCAAAAAATTCACTGTACTCACTATGGTTACCTTTACCGAATCGGTTTCGAGTCTCAAAAATAAATGGACAGTCCTTGCGGCCTTCCAGAATTGCTTCCACATCATTCAGTCTCATCTCAGGAACAATTTTGAATAGCGCCAGTTACTTTATTAACTAGCCATTGAACCACATTGGCATATGGTTGGACAATACATGTGTCCCTGGACGCTTTTTGCGTGTAGGGATATATACTTTATTATTATTATATCTTGGTCGAGATAAAATTTGGTCGTTTTGATTGCTGCTATTTATAGTGGTAGTAGACTCACCTCCCTGCCTCTGCTTCTATCTTTACACATGGCACTTGACAGACTTGCTTCCACATCATTCATTCTCATCTCAGGAACAATTTTGAATAGCGCCAGTTCGTAATTTGAACTCGGGAATTTTATATTCTCCGAGTAAAAAGAACCTTCTGACGAGAGCTTATGTTTAAAATGGAAGGCCGCAAGGACTGTCCATTTATTTTTGAGACTCGAAACCGATTCGGTAAAGGTAACCATAGTGAGTACAGTGAATTTTTTGAAATTTATTTTGAAACTTTTTCTTATTTGCTAAACCTTGAGTATATATGTTCTGGCTCGTTAATTTATTAACTAGCCATTGAACCACATTGGCATATGGTTGGACAATACATGTGTCCCTGGACGCTTTGTGAAAAAACAACGTTGTCCTTGATGGACACGAAGCGAAGAGTATTTGGTTACTCTTTTTCTCTTTTACCTGTTCCAGCCATTAACGTAGAAAAATGAGAAAACTCATCGCTAGAAAAGCCGTCTACTACATGCATTCAAGGACAATCTACTACATGCATTCAAGGACAATCTAATACATGCATTCAAGGACAATCTACTACATGCATTCAAGGACAGCGATGGGAAAGAATGCTTCCGAGGACTACGAAGCGCGGTCAGTGCTCAAGAGAGAGACAATCCACATGATGGCAGACAGGCAGATCAAATATAGAAAATAGTGGAAGAGGAAGAGGAGGAGGAGGATGACAGAGAGAAGTATGTTGGTGTACCTAAATGGCTGGAAGAAGAAATAAAATCCATTGATGTACAAGAAACGTTTACACACGCATCATGACCCACATCAGTTCTCAAATCAGCCTATTGTTTCGCATGATTTAATTGAGAGTACCATTTCAAAATGTAGGATCGTGCAACATAAAAATAAATCTCTCTGCTGGCATGATGTGTGTGTAATGAAACAAAATGCTTAGATAGAAGGACGAAAGTAAACAAAGAAAATAAAATAATGAGATAGTGGACCTCAAGCTGTGGTGTCTGACCTAATTAAAAAATTAATCATAGCTATGGTAAAGTTATATTGAAAAGCAATGTTGTCTCTGATCGAGACTAAGGGAGAATATATTTGTGCCTGCACACTACTTCTTGTCCTCTTTCAAACTTTTCCTTAGTTCATCTGCCTGTCACCCACCATGTGGATTGTCTCTATGTTGTGCATTGATCGCTGGTTTCCCTCCTATGGGCATTTTTTCCCATCGCTCTCTTTGACAGCATTTGGCTGTTCTAGAGATGAATTTTCTCATATATATATATATGAGAACACACACACACACACACACACACACATATATATATATAAATATATATATATATATATGTATTTATATCATGCAAATGTATGGCTTTTTTCATTCAACTCTATCGAAGAAAGAAATACAAGCCTAATCTAGCGGAAACAGACATAACATTAAAAGCATACTCTCTAAACACAACAGAGAGACAGTCAAACATATATACATGCACATACACTCAAACACACGCCTGTGAATGTGTTTGTGTCTATTTGTTGCTATATTTATATATGTATACAATGGAACCTCGGTTCACAAACGTCTCTTATAACAAGCAAATCTGTTCATGAATAATTTTTCCAACCTAAATCATCTCGGCTGACGAATAGCAAGGAATATTCTAGCCGGCAACAATGGTGGGTGACAAGCTGGTCGTATCGGTGAGAAAGCACTGTCTGCTGTATAGTTAGTTGCAATGACGATATATTTCTGTACTTTCACATATATTCTCTCTGTCATTGTATTTCTCTTTCAAAATTCCGCATGGGAAATATAAATTCGATTCAAGAACTTTTAGTGAACCGATGTTTCGCTGTATATATAATTAATTATGCATGTACGTACTACCCATTGGAAATGCAGTGCTTGAACTTTTTAGGCATATGCTAACCGTTAGATTATCATGAGACCATTACATCATCTAAATATGACTGTCAACGGATGATGAGTCTTACCCTTTTTTATTGTACATATTGGATGACGTGATCAAATCATCTACAGAGGCGTCTTTCTTTCATGTGTAAATCTATCTGTATATATATATATATATATATATATATATATATATATATATATATATATATATGTATTATATATATAGATATAGATATAGATATATTTACACGCAAAATTTCTCTCTCGCCCTCCCTTATATATATATATATACAAACGTAAAATTGCATTATATTCTTTTTATATATATAGACATACATAATGAATATAATTTGTCATGCAGAAACCCGCCTGAAACAGTTATCATTTCATAACAAATCGGTACTATTGTTAATTATGTAACACACGTACGCGGAAAACGGAGGAATATACCTCCGCTTTCCGTGTACATGTACATATATATATATTTATATATATATATATGTAATGAAAAATGGAAATGCCCTGAATTTTTCTGAAAGTATATATTACGTGATATAGCAGATTAGATCTATGACAGGCCACATTTCTTGATGATATTGGCATCATTCTGACATATCTATGCATGATCCTTTGTTTGTATTCTTTTATTCCCTTATTATTTCACTTTTTAAAACTATTGGAACTTTGGTGTTCCATTTACATGGGCTTTATCGATCTTGTATATAAATATATATATATATATATATGTATACGACATAATTCTACGCAGTTTCCCACTTACACGTAGTACGCACAAGACATTGGGAAATCGTGGGCTAAACTAAAATTGAATTGACAACGGTTTCAAACAGTAAGACTGAATCCCTAACAGCATGATTGAGAAGCACATTCCTCGTCTACACACACATGCCTGCTCCTATGCAGAATATATTTCATGTATGACATTGGTGAGGTAAGTTCGTCTCGTAGTGTTAAAATTACATGGATCATCACCGCATCACTTTTGTGTAGTCGGTTAATGTAATCGTTATGGTTGTTGCTGAATTGAAAGTTCACTCTATGTAACGTTACACGACACTCAAAGTGTGTCTGAGCTCATTAAATGCCATTCCAATACATTCTTTCGAACCAGCCGTTATATCAACATCTGAGGAAATTTCCAAGTTATGATAATACAGGTTTGATTATACATGGAAATAATTTCCGCTATAGTCCAGTCAGACGTTGTACATTAGGATGGCTCCCATTATGTACGACTTACATATTAGAGAGAGACCATCGACATAAATGTATTTAGAAGGAACATTATTCAGTTCAACTATTAAATAAATCATGTCAAGTAGAAATATCATTAAATCAGGTTGTTATTATAGACATCCCAAAAAGTTGTTTAGAAAATGACGTAATAGATTAAGGATACATAGATGCATCTTTAATGAGATCGGCTCATCAAAATATTCCTTTCGAAGGATTTATAATGTCAAAACCATATTAGAGCATGAACCTACAATGGTGCTGAGGGTTAATCAATCATTATAATCCCATCAAAAGCAATAAATAAATGCTGTGATTAAGCATTCATGAGTGATAGAGTTAAACATGATTTTTAAATAAAGAAAAACTGTCACACAATTCTATAAGTTTATTTTCTGACGAAATAGTTTAATTATATAAAACCTTTTCAGGACATACTCATATTTGCTTCTCTATTTCTGCCTGCTCAACACTCTATATATTTTTGGATCCTTAGATTAAATGTTTTAAAGATTTTACATCTTATTTAATGTTTAACATTTTCTGCCTAGAATGGATTTTCAATATTTGCTGCAATATTTCTCAACGCTAGAGTTAACTAGTTGGATCTGTCGATTTGGACTTCCATAGTTTTGAGAGTAGAACATTGTTATATTACTGGTATCCAATTACGATGTATCTATGTATGTATGTATGTATGTATCTTATGTCAGGTCACCAGTACAACCTATCTCATGGTCGGGTCGTTGGCGACGAAACTGGCAACCCTACCAAGGTTTCTGGGTGAGGAGGGTGACTTTGGACATCCTGCAGGACTAAAAACACAACTTGTCAAAGGAAAAAGGAGCTCTTAAGAGTTAATGGCCATCCAAAATCACCGGGAGAGATGACCCCTTAGCCTTTGTCAAGGCAGAATTCTAGGAGAAGGAAAACTCTGATATAGCACCTGCAACTCTGATGGTATCCAATGATGTTGACTTGTTCTTCTTTTCGGTAAATATCATCTTGGTTAAGAGAGTGGGACTGGCTTTGTGCAGTGCCTTTGCTCACTATAAAAGCTTCACGGCACAGGCATTGCTTTATATCTGGAGATCTCTCTGCACTTGTCCTCACATGGTACCATGGGCCCAGCACTACGTGTCAATAATTGTCACAAGTGTAGTGTTTGTACCAGAGTTTTCAAGTCGCTGGCTGGACTAAAATGTCACACTCGTTCAGCGCATCGGTAGGGGTTCTCCTACATGGATATAAAGTAGTGGCCGTACTCGAAAACGAGTTGGCAGCCACCATCTATGTATATATGTATGCATGTATCTATGTATATATATATATATATATATATATATATATATATATATATATATATATATATATATATATATATATATATATATATATATATATGTATGTATGTATGTATGTATGTATGTATGTATGTATGTATGTATGTGTGTGTGTGTGTGTGTGTGTGTGTGTGTGTGTGTGTGTGTGTGTCTGTGTATGTATATATGTATGTATGGATAGATGGATACACTCTATTTCTCTTCATTTGGGTTCACTTTTATTGGCCAACTTCCCGGTTACAATGTTATAAAAAAGGAAATTGCCGTAGTCTATTGTCTAGTTGTTCATCCTTTGAATCGTATGCATGTTGTACAAATTATGAAGTTCCAAATATGAAGTTCCATTTGTTGCTCATGAATTAAGGAGCGACGTTGTTTCTCCACAAATCGAGGCTCAGCTATACTTTGTCCATGTGGGTTGACATATAATCTGTGGCTCCAAAAATGGTAGGTATGAAACTGAACTTGTATCTTGGATACTTGATTTGCAGACTCCTCATGAATGGTAGATATCTTCCCTCTCTTGCATTTTTCTAACCTCATTGACATCAAGTGGAAAGTTGATTTTTATAACAGAGCATGTTGTTAATGCGAGGTCCCACATATGAATATCAAACTGGTAATGCATTCAGTTGGTGGCAGCGCTTTTAGATTCCACCCTCATTCCTTTGAGTGATCAGTCCCAACATAATCCACCCTATTTTACTTTCGTCTGCAATAATGCCTTCTAGATCAATTTAGCTATCACATCGAGCCTCATGGGCAGGTAGCAAAGAGAAGACATTCTTTCATTTAAGATAACGTGGTTAACATCTTCGATCTTAGTTTTTCAAAGCCTTCATGTATTGCCTTCCTCTTTTGTGCAGTTAGTACTTGGTGGGGATTTCTTGTTCTTGGATTGCATAGAGATATCATTCAAGGCGGTATGTTACGAACTTGGAGCTCTACGTCAGGCTTTTAGCATGGCCTGTGTTTTTCCTTTCAAGTACCCATGTTTAATTTTCTTATTGAATTGGTCCATTTTTTGTATTTTGCTTGGACATTGAGTAGAGACTTCTATTGTTCTTGGGAGAGAGATGTTTATCATTTTCTATTTCATATCACTCTTCTATATGTCTTTCTAAAAATATTATTATTTCTGGAATAAAATGGACAATCTATTCTGCAATAGCAATCCAACTTTATCACTAACTGAAAATGCATCGCCTTGCAGCGTTTATTATTTTACTTTTCAACAATTTTTACGAATAAATTTTTCGGGAGGTATGTAAAATTGTGAATGCACTCTGACGTTCAATGAAACATTTGGACCCTATACATCAACGACCAACAAACCCAAAACGTTATGGTGACTGGTGGTTAGGAGCCGGATTAATCGAATTACAGCCTTCTGAAATAGGGTGAAACTAACAAAGCAGATAAGTATTTTCATGAAATCTATGGAATTTATAAAATATTGCAGCGTATGCGTTTAGCATTTCTCAATATAGAATGTCCAACCCTTTCGCGTGACAACACATGCTCAGACAACACGTAGCTAACGCTTCAAAAGTTGAATTAATTAGGCTAGAACATTCTGGCTCTTCAAGCATACTCAACAGATGTTTCAGCAACGGATATTTCAACTATTTTGTTAAATTCTTTCAAGGAAAAGTACTTAACAACCAAAGAGTTGCAAATATTTCCTTCGGAGAATCCATCACATTCGGACGCGACATAAACAAGCTTAAATCATGATTGCTAAGCGTGTATATTTTAATGGTTTTCTTACAATCCTGGATTGAAATATGTCATTTCTGGACTTGTAGTTATTTACTTAAATCTCAATAGCAAAATAATATTGCATGTATATAAAACATTCATGTGTTCGAATGATGCAATATGGCAATGCGTATCTCTAACTTTCAGTAGATTTCCATTGATTAAAAGGGAACTGAAGAGTTTCCTAAACGCAATGTAAATGCGTTCCCTTGAAAGATGAAAGTTTTCTTTCGAGTAATCTGAAGAAAAGTAATCATATCTCATAACACATTGGGCTCCTACCCCTCTAAAAAAACGAGACATGTTATTACATTAAAGACATTGAGAGGATGGAAAGCTGTATCGAAATAACGTATGTTATTTATAAGTAAGAACAAACGTTGATATATAATGCAGTTTCAGTGATAATAAAGTTTATTTACAAAGAGTTAAGCTGCTTATCATTAATAGAAAAATAAAAAAAACAAATCTAGAGTCTTATAGGATGAGATGAGTGTCATATCGCCAGGCAGACTACTAAGTAAAAGAGACGGCTGATTTGCAGTGGAGATGACAAAAGCAAGAGAGAGGACATAATGCGCCGATGGACTATACAAAATAGCTTATACAATGACAAAATTCATTTTGCATGCATTTATGTGGAAATAGCTTAGGATATACAAAAATAGAGAAATACTATGGCATATGTTGGTTTGAAAAGGTTATGGCAAATATCAACAAAATGTTCTTTATCACCGTGAACAATAATATGACATTCTTTAAATTTATATTTTATTTTACCATTATTTTCAACCTTCTTTATATACTTCGTTCATTCATTTGGTCTTTCTTACTGTCTTTCATTTTATCCTTTATATCGACTTGCCTTTGTATTTTGCATTCATTCATTCATTATTTTCGTTTCTTCTCGTTGTCTTATTCTTGTTAGAACTTATTTATTTCTGGCAGTCATTTGAAAATAAGTATTTAAACTCTTTATTCATTCTATCCTTTTGCTACCCTGAATATAGAGTAAGAAATAAAGGAAGATATAACGACATTGTTTAAATGTCAGTGTAATAAGACACTAAAGTGTAGAAATCTCTGTGAAAGAGAAAGAGAAAGATTATCATAGAAATAAAGGTAATAAAACAAAATGTTTTTACATAGCTAATGCCAAGCAGTGCGCAAATCCTATATATATATATACATATACATATATATATATATATATATATATATATATATATATATATATATATATGTATATATATATATATATATATATATATATATACATATTTTTGTGTGCGTGTATATGCACACATTTACACACAAACACACACATATATATATATATAATATGTATATATATATATATATATATATATATATATATATATATATATATATATATATATATATATATATATATATATATATATATGTCAATATATATATATAAATATATATACATATATGCATGTAAACACATATCTGTATGTGATTGTAGTAACAAAAAAAGTAGGATAAAAGAGGGAGATAACTCATTGAGATGTTTAGAGGCACCTGCAAGAGACATCAAGATCGTTTGAAAGTTAAACGAAAATAAAGGCAATACGAAACGCAATCTGTCTTTCCACGATATATGTATGTGTGTTTGTTTGGGTATTTTATATATATATATACACACACATACACACACACATATATATATATAATGAGAGAGAGAGAGAGGGAGAGAGAGATAGAGAGAGAAATAGAGAGAGAAAGAGAGAGAGGGAGCTGGTATGAAAAAGGAAAACATAGAGAGTGAGTCGATGCATTTTATATAGAGTGTGTGCGTATGTTCATATTTAATATATCGATGTCTCTATTTATAAATCTAGTTATCTATGTCTTCACATATCTATGCATGCCTCTGTATAAAACTAAGGAGCACCAGGGCCATTGCCGTCGCTGTCATCCTGGACAAGTTCACGACACCAACAGATGACGTTCCGATGTCAGTCCCTGTACTGCCTCATCTATCTCTCTATGTGTCTGTCTATTGATGCATTTATCTCCCCATGACTCTCTTTCTCTCTCTCTCTCTCTCTCACTCTACCCTATATTTCTCCCTCATTGTATATATATATATATATATATATATATATATATATATATATATATATATATACACACACACATATGTGTATATATATATATGTACATATATATATACATATATATATATATGTACATATATGCGCACATATATATATATATAAAAATATGTACATATATATATACATATATACATATATATATATATATATATGTGAGAGTGAGAGAGAGAAAGAGAAAGTGACAGATAGAAAGTGTTATACTATGTATGCATATATATATATATATATTAAAGGTAAGTGATGGGTAGTATTTGACACATTGGTCAACTATGACCTCTTGCTCACGTCATCTGCAGTTGACATAAGGAAAATCATTTTACTTTTCGCATTAACACTATTGAAAACTATCCAGATATTTTCAGACATATTCTCTATAGTATTTTTTATATTACTTTTTACCAGTTTTTCTTTTTAATTTCGTACATTCTTTTTTTTTTTCGTAAATTTTCTCGATTTTATTTATCGTACCTTTAAATTTTTCCAATCGGTTCAGTCTGAATATTATGAAATATTTTCACGTATTATTGATATCTTCCGAGCTCGCATGAAAGACGTGCATCTTCGGAAACGGTAAATGAGAAATTGTGACATCAGTACTTTCCCTAGCATGTTATTTATTGAAACTGAGATGCATCTTGTTGCAGATTGCTCATGGTAATTACGCACATTTGTATAATGTGAATAATATTTCATCTCATATAATTTAATTTTGCACAATGTTAAAAAAATACTAAAGGTAAGTCCTATACTGTATATACATAAACATTGGTGGTTAATACTCTTATTTCGTTTCCCCTTTTCTTAGTGAGATGCTAGCATTTACCGCGAATGTGTTGGTTTGTTGGTTTCCTATAACTAATAGAAAAGTATCAACTAATTGGGAACTGTTTCGGATATATTATTCATAGCATTTCAAAATTTCTTAATCATCTGAATTCATACCATTGCTCATATTTATCTTAAT
>OZ024740.1:344775911-344800911 GCA_964016885.1 Eledone cirrhosa
ATCATATATTTTAAATATAAGTTTGCTTTTTTTTTTTTTTTTGCATTTATAGTTCATGCCTTTACTCGTATACTTTCTCTGTTGCAAATGTAATTAAAAGCGTATCCTAGTGTCTTCCGCGACATTGGTTTTGGAATTGTTTTTTCTAACTTCACACGGTGCAAAATATTTCAACCGTGAATAATATACATTTGTGAGAATGAGGTATGCAAAATAAATCAGGAAAATTTTAACGATTCCGGAAACTGATACATTTTTACATGAAATATACCATCATGATTAAAATAAGTATTTATACATAAATATTTTCATCCCAGGAAACCCTTTGGTTCTTTTATATATGAATACATACGCACACACACACACATGCCCTCACGCACACACACACACAAGAAGAAAATGTAGTTATAGACGAAGAGAAAACAAGGCTAAATTGAACTCCTTACCTGAACACATGCTTATTATCTCTCTTAGGGGAAACACTTGCTCAATAAACTATTATTACTGGGTTAAATAGTCAACAGTTAGTGTTTGCAAGATAATTATGTTAATTTGTTTCTGTAAATACGTACATAGAAGAAGAAGAAGAAGAAGAAGAAGAAGAAGAAGAAGAAGAAGAAGAAGAAGAAGAAGAAGAAGAAGAAAACAATACCAGTGGTTGTAGGCGCTCTGGGAATGATACCTAAGGGGTCTAATGATTACTTATCGCAAATCCCAGGAAACCCGCGTATAGGAGAAATACAAAAGATAGTACTAATGGGAACTGCCCATATACTAAGGAAGATTCTGTCAATATAAGTACATCACAAGTCTAAACACTAAAGATGCATGTGTGAGTATGTATGTTCTTTCTTGAACATGGCGGACCTTGTTTTCTCTTGAGGTCACTGGTTGTGACTTGGTGATAACTCGTATGAGCATAAAGCAAGATAAATGCAACTGTAATAATAATAATAATAATAATAATAATAATAATAATAATAACAATAATAATAATAATACTAATGTTTTCTTTATTAACCACAAGGGTTCACATAAAGTAGACATTAAGGACAGTAGAGGACAATACAGGACGGTACAAATGGGCATTTCTGCGTGTAAAAAAACAGAGGTTGAAATAAAATAACAAAGAAAAATTCCCCAATAGGGGGGAGACTTCCAAGGGACATTTGTGGAGAAAGCCCATTAAAAGACCACAGTGGCCCTGACCACCAGGGCAAGTGCCCTCTCCCAGTTTTCCACCTTTAATTTACAGACACATACTCAGAGAAGGCCCATTCATTCGGGCCATACTTGCTTCTCTCACCCATCTTTCAACAAAATGCTGGGAAGAGAGCACTTCCCTCTCTACCCTGATTTTCCTTTTCAAATGAAATTTGAAAAAGTTAATCAGGGCATCACCGAAGAGGTAAGTGCTCGTCTTCAGCCCTTTCAAACGTGTCCACCATACTATCTCTTTCGCCATGGCCACCAGACAGATAAAAACTGCCTGCCCTTCCCGGCTAAAGGAAGGGGGCGGGGCTATCCTCACGATGGACTCAGCTGATAGCTGGATAGGTCCTACACGTGACAGCAGGTGTTCGACATAAACCCACAAGTCAGCAATGCTCGGACACTGGACGAGTGCGTGCAGGACGGTTTCGTCGCCCTGCGCGCATCTCGGACATGCCCGGCTGACGGCACCTCCATGCCTGTAGAGTTTATCCCGAACTGGCAAAGCTCCTCGGTAGCACTGCCAGGCCAGGGATTTCTGGAAGTTGTCCATAGGCCCCGGCCCGAAAGTCCTTCCGAAGAGATTGGCTAGTTGATTTTCGTCGACGCCTAGAGTTTCTCCAAGTACGTCGTCGCTCTTCCCCTCCACTAATCCCCTATAGAACGCCAAGGTGGAGTTTCCACCGATCACATTGCCCGATTGGTCGAGGGCTGTGAGCGCCTGAAGAAATTCCAGTCTCCAAGCGCTCCCTCTCGGTCTTCGCTTGTCCCAGGACTGCAGCTCCGTCAAGGAGACGAGCTGGGGAAAAACGTGTCTTGCAAACGGCGACCACACCTGATCACCGTCGAGGAAGAGGTGGAGATGTCGTAGCCTGAACGCGTGTCTGCGCATCATCAGCCACGGCATGCCCAGCCCTCCACGTAGCGGGTGTTGACAGCAGACGGACCGCCTGACCATCGGAGCGCGTCCCTTCCACAAGAAGCGAAAGAGCAAACGCTCCAGCGCAGTCAGGCGGGGCTTAGGACAAGGTACGACGGTCAGGCGGTAGTAGATGACGGATGCGATGTACGCATTCGCCACCTCCGCTCGACCTTTCAGGGATAGCTTCCTCTCGGCCCATTTCTGGGTGAGATAAGCCACCCTTATCGTCACCTCGTCCCAGTTTTTGTCCGTCTGGAGGTCTGGACCGAACCAGACCCCTAGCAATTTAACCGGTCCGTCCGTCCAGCGCCCGACGACGCTGTTGGACGGCATGGACCTGCCTCTCCAGGTGCCGAGCTGCAGGCCCACTGACTTTTCCTGGTTGATCATTGCTCCTGTCACCGCTTCGTATTCTCTTAGTGTAGTGCCGATCGCCTCGATGTGTTTGGCGTTCGACACCACTACGGTGCCATCGTCGGCATATGCTGACACGGATCTTCCGCATCCTAGTTCGCGCGGGACCCCCCTCAACGTCTCCAGTTTGTGCAGTAATGGCTCGAGAGTCAATACGTACAATAGGGACGAGAGGGGACATCCTTGGCGGACCGAGCGCATGATGTTGAACGGTTCCGAAAGGTGACCGTTCACTCTCACTACAGAGCAGATGTCGCTGTGCATGGCAGCGATCCAGCCTCTGAAGACGGGCCCAAAGCCAGCCGCCCTCAGGACTGCCGCTAGGTAACGATGGTCGACCCTATCGAAGGCTTTCGACTGATCTAAATTGATCAAAGACCCACCCGTGCCAGGTTCCCTAGCTACCCTCTCTACGATGTATCGCATGAGGTGGAGGTTGTCGTGGATGGATCTGTCGGGAATGGCGCATGTCTGCGCCTCTCCCACCAGACCATCAACGACAAGCGCCAACCTCTTTGCTAGCACCTTGGCCAAAATCTTGAACTCTGTGTTTAGCAGAGTTATGGGCCTAAAATTATCTATGTTATCCCCCTTGTTCGGATCCTTTCTCAGCAGCGCCACCGCTCCTCGGCTCACAGAGCTGGGAATTCTCCCGTTCTGTTGCCAGTTGCAGTAGACGTCCGCCAAGAGGCCTCCGAACAAGTTTGGCATTTGTACGTAAAGTTCATAGGGCAGACCATCCAAACCAGGCGATTTACCCCTTGTGCAACTAGTCATTGCATCCCGTACTTCAGCGGTTGTTATCGGCTTTTCGCAACACTCCGCCTCAGTGGCCGAAAGCCGCGGCAGTCCGTCGAGGTAGACACTAAAGTCCATCCCTCGATCCGGCCCGCCACTGCCCCCGAACAGTTGAGCGAAGTGTCGCTGAAAAGCTTCACACATTTGCCCGGGATCGAGTAGCATGCGCCCGTCGTGGTCCACCAAAGACCGGATCGTGCCTTTGTTGCCACGACGCGCCTCCGCCACTCGGGCCTATTGAACGGCTTTCGTCCCCTCGTGTCTGAGAGCACGCACCCTAGCTCTGACAACGCAGCCTTCGTGCTTTGCATTGAAGAATTTGTCAAGGGCCAATTTCGCCGCAAGTACGTCGGTCGCGATGCCTTTGCTAAGCGCCTCATCTAATTTTCTAACTAATTCTCCCTCTGCTCTATTTTTCTCTATTGCTAAAGTCTTACTAAACCTAATGGACTCTATTCTAATTGCTCTTTTCAGAGCAAACCACCACTTGTTGTTGACGATGGCCCCCGTCAACGCCCGCTTAACTAGTTCGCTAATCCGGTCTCTGTAGGCCTTGCGCGCTGGTAAGGACGCGTTTAACTTCCAGTAGCCGGGTCCTCGTCTATGAAGCCTATCTAAGTCAAGCACACAGATCACGAATTTGTGGTCCGTGTAGCTGACTATCTTGAATTGTGGACAGCCTATGCTAGACCTATCTATTTCCCTACAAAATACTCTATCTAGATATGATCTGGATGACCCTATGCGATTTTTCCAAGTCCACATTGGTACATTCGGGAAATCCATTCGGTACCTGTCAGACAGTTCAAAACGTCTGAGCAGGTTGGTGAGACTCTTGCACCCTCCTTCCCTATCCACTAATCCCACACAATCCCAGCGTGCATCTAAGATCCCGTTCCAGTCGCCCACTAACACTAAAGAGCGGGACGTTCCAAGAAAAGTCTCCAGACGCCGGAAGAAATCAGGCCGCCCTGCTCCTGTCGGGGCATAGACGGCCACTAACCTTAAAGCTTGCCCGTCTCCGCTGGTCACGTCCAGCACCACCAACTTACCTTCTGGGTCCAGGAAGATGGCCCGTATGGCAAGATCCAAACCTCTCCGAAAAAGCACAGCAACTCCTCCCCCCGATCCCGGACGGCTGGGAGATGCGTACACATCGTAGCCGCCGAAGATCGGTGCGAAAGCCTGTGCTTCGGAGATTCTGGTCTCGCTGATGGCCACTACATCTATGTTTAGTGACCTGAGGTCGTTGAGCAGGTGGCCCTGCTTCCATGACGACCCCAAGCCACGCGCATTTATGCTGCATATTCTGAGTGAGGTCATGTTGAAAAGGAGTGGAAAAGATGGGAAAGACCACTTACCTTACTTCTCGTAGGGGAAGGACGGTTTTTCCATCCTTTTCACTGCTTGTGGCCTCCTCAGGAAGAATGTCCTTATAAATCCTCCTGGAGAGTGCTTGTCGGAAGTCTCCGATGTCTTTGGGGAATTTTTGTTTTAGTGTCATGTACGTTTTCTGTGTGATGCGAGTGATTTGTATGTGTGGAGGTGGTATGAATTTTGGGGTTGTTGTGTAGTCTTTTTCTGTGATGCTGGTGTTGTGTTGGATGTAGTGTAATCATTGCTTGTTGTTCAAATTTAATGCTGTGTAGTGTGTATAGTTTCGGTCGTTTTGTTTTGTTTGCGTTTGTTGTGGGTTTGTTTCTGTTTCGCATGTTGGTGACTTTTGTGGTGTAGGTGATGGTGGTGTTGGAGTTAATGATGGTGATGGTGTTGGTGTTTGGGTTGATGGGGTTGGTGATGCTGGTGTGGATGGTGGCATATCTGTCCTAACTTTTTTGTTTCTTAGTTTATTTGTTTCCCTCTGTATTTTGTTTTTGGAGGGGGAAGGAAGAGAATTTTTTCTTTTTTGGTTTCTTTTTTTTTTCCGGATATCGTAACCCACTCATCGTCGTCACAATCTGCCTCCAGTTGTGATAGGCCGGGGAGTAGAAAATCCTCCACAGCCGTTAGTTTTGGTTGTGGTGTGGTGGATGGTGTAGGCGCTGGTGCTAGTTCTGAAGCGTTGGGTGGTGGTGGTGTTGGTTTTGCTGGTGGTGGTAGTGGTGTTGGTTTTGCTACTGTTGCTGGGGTTGATGCTGTTATAGTTGCTTCTGTTGTTGCTGCTACAGTTGTTGCTGCCATCTCTGCTACTGGTGGTGTTGATGGTTGTGTCACTGGGGTGGGTAGGAGAGGTGGCCTCAACCTTTTAGTCTGAGGGCAGAAAGCCCTTAGGTGGGTTCCTTCACCACAAACGACACACCTAGGTCTTCTGCCCTCGACAATTACCGTGAGGTGGCTGCCGTCAGTGAGGTCTATTACCTCTGGGGTCTCCTCAATACTTTTTTGGTCCGCTTGGATTAGGAGCTCCATCCCAGATCCGGACCAGTTTTCCTGCTTTTTTTTGCTATTGCTATTATTTTCGTGTTGGCTTCGATGCCGGCGAGGACAGCCGCTATTAACCAGGGAATTTCGATGGCCGGTGGAACGTGGGCCACCCTGATCTTTACGAGTCTCTGGCCACAATAGCTTGGGACGAGTGTGAAGTCGTCACTTTTTAATGGGGCCATGGAGTGTTCTATAGCCTCCTCTGGTGTTTCAAAGAACACATCCACGGTTGCATACTTTTGCCCACGTCTGATGTGGGTTTTTCTTGCCCACACATGTCCCAAAGCTTTTTGGATTTGGGACTCGGATGCCCGTTCCACTCGGCGCGATTTTACATTTATTGTTCTATACGACACGGTGCATAGGCGCCGATGCTCCATTTTATTAGGTGGGGGGTGAGGCTGACCCTGTACCCAACTTTCTTTACCATTTGTTTGGCATTTTCTAAATCCTCTTGAGATACCGTGAATGCTTCGAATTGTTTTGCCACTATGGCGAAACTGAGGGTCGGTCTTATAATGTCATTGTTGTTGTTGTTGTTGCTATCGTTATTTGTGTTAATATTAATTTTAGTTTCAGTTGTGGTGGTGGTGACGTCAGTCGTCTTTGGTGCGGAAGAGTCCATTTTGCTTAATTTCATTTCGACATCACGAGTTAATTTATTTTTTTCTTCTTTTGTTTCTGTTGTCGTGGTGGTGGTGGGGGTGGTGGTTGTCGCGGTGGTGGTGGTGTTGGAGGCTTTAACACCTGCAGTCATTGGTAATGGCGGGAAATGAATGTCTGCCTGAGACAAATTTAAAATATTGCTACTGCTTATATTTTTTTTTGTGTTGGCAAACGTAGTAACATTTACAATGGTGGTGTCGGTGTGAGGTGTTATTTTGTGAGGAAGGGTTTCAGCTGCTTCGTGCAGAGGGGAATTAGCCATTTTCTTTCAAAGAAATTTTTGGATAATAATAAAAGTTAAAATTTTGGGCACAAGGCCCCAATTTTTTTGGGTGTCCTTTTCGGAAAACAATGTTTGTGTGCTTATAAACAGTTAACAATAAAATTTTCCATAAATGGCAATTTTTAACAAACGGAAATAACAAACCTCTGCGGAGCTCACGATGATACGATTTACTACGTAGGTCGCCAATAATAATAATAATAATAATAATAATAATAATAATAATAATAATTTAAAATAAAAAGTGCAAATATTTGGAATAATAAGATATATGATATATTCAGAATTACCGTTTTTATTCTACTCTCTACATTTTGGAAAGCACATTTTTGGTTGGTAGATCCAACAGTTCTTACTTAACTTATTACTATCTATACCGTACAAAACCAGACAAGGAAAACAGCTAAATCCTGAAAATACTATCTATTTTTCAAACTTTTCCATGTAATGTGACTATGAAATTTAACATCGAAAACCAGATATTGTAGTGATCAACAAATTTAACAAACAATATTTGATTTTGGATGCGGCTTGTCCCACTGACAAGAGGTACAAGAATAAGGTTTGCGACAAAAACTGAAGAATATTAAGACATACGAACCACTTGCCTAGGAGTTAAAAAATCTGTGAGCAATAGAAAGTGTAGAAGTGACCCCAGGTATAGCCGGGGCGCCTGGTTTTGTGAGCACCAGAATTGAAAGCTATTTTAAAAAATTTGCAGCGCCTATATCAGAGTAGTGTCCTTACAAAAGGCAATACTATTTCGAACTGCCATGATACCCAGAAAAGTGCTAGATAATTGAGCATGCCATATCAGTCCAAATCTTTTGCACAATTAGCACCAGAATAATAGTAGTAGCAGTAGTAGTAGTAGTAGTAGTAGTAGTAGTAGTAGTAGTAGTAGTAGTAGTAGTAGTAGTACTAGTAGTAGTAGTTATAGTAGTAGTAGTAGCATTTCTCCTTATTGTGACGTTTGAATTCATGTAATAGCCTTGATGAGGGTGTAGGTTGTAAAACTGAAGCAGTGACTCCGTGATAAAACGATGGTGACTTGTTCATCAAAGTTTTGCACCCGTGGATGTGTGAATATCGTGAACTAATCAAGCAACCAAAAATAATATGAAAATATCCTATACAGGAAAAAATGTATCGGCTCCTATACACACACACATATATATATATATATATATATATTTGTATATATATATATATATATATATATATATATATATATATATATATATATATATATATATATATATATATATATATTTATATATATATATATATATATATATACATATATACACACACACACACACACACACACACACACACACACACACACACACACACACATATATATATATATATATATATATATATAGGAATAAAGTCGGGACCCCGAGGGCTGAGTTCCGGCCGTTTTGACAGCTTTCGAAACGGCCAGAGCTCAGCCGTCGGGGTCCTGACTCTTTTCCTATTACCCACACTACTAACCTAAGTATCGAGTACTCTGGTGCGTTTGGTCCACCTGGTTCCTTACCACAGTTCCTTCGTTATATATATATATATATATATATATATATATATATATATATATATATATATATATTTAGTTACCTACCTAGCTATGTGTGCTTACACACTTGTAAAAATTATCTCCTGTGATTATTCATGTTTATTTATATGTTAATCAATTTCTAGTAATTATATATATATATATTTAATACATTATCAGAGAAAGCTTTAAGAGATACTCTGACCAACTCCATCTCACTCAACAAACATTAGGATGCACCTGAGTATATTACCAATTATGTGTTTGGGGTGCTAACTATATAGTATTCCGTGGATAATTAGTTGTATTATTTTTTATGGGACATAATTAAATAAATCTCTCTTTTTTTCCATACGATCGTTTCGTTATAAGATTTCTACAAGGTGGGATAAATAATGTCCAAGTTATGTAGGAACTAGTATATAATCCAAAGATATACACACAAGTGTGCCCTTATAACTCATCAGTGTATGCCCATGCAATATCAATATAAAAAACTACATCGATATAATATAATCAGTAATGGTCTCCGTCAGTGCTAGAAGGACTGCTAAGTTTGAAAGCCCAGCAGTCCTTCAAAAGAAATTTCACACTGTCCCCAAAAGGGAAAGGGGAGGTCATCGTAAAATATAAAATAATATACACAGGTCATTGAAGCCTGTTAGTTATTTTAACCACGTGTTTAATAGCTCAATTGGATATTAAAAAAATAAATGTATGTATGTACCATCTATACAGGCATATTGGTATATGCATATATATATATATATATATATATATATATATATATATATATATATATATATATATATATATATAATTGGTGTGAGATGCTTAAAGCGTCCGTAAGTGGTATGCCGTTTCAGCACTCGATGCTCTTACAGAGCAGAGTATAATATCACATAGGAAACAGAGAATCAGTGGTGCGACGAATAAGATTTATTAGACATATTATAATCGTTTCTCTGGCGACCAGCTAGAGGCACGATGGATGCAATGATGAAACCTGACTCAGAACTCGCAAGACCCTCAGATATGTCTCGATTCTACGAAGCAGAGTTTCGTAGAATCGAGACATATCTGAGGGTCTTGCGAGTTCTGAGTCAGGTTTCATCATTGCATCCATCGTGCCTCTAGCTGGTCGCCAGAGAAACGATTATAATATGTCTAATAAATCTTATTCGTCGCACCACTGATTCTCCGTTTCCTATGTGATATAGGATTATCTAATAGATGTACTAAATGTTACATGAACTATTTGTTTTCTTTTATATTTATTTCAGTGGTATAATCTATCTAAATACAGAGATGACAATTCTTTATTTTAAAAATTGTGTCCAAAATATATTATCATCTTAATATATTTACAATGGCGAATAATCTTTCCATTGGAAACCACGCAGCAACGAATCATATAATGATCACAATACCGCTTTTTTAATAGTTATACATTCGGCTGTAATCAGCTTAAGCGAAACGATCGCCAGGAAAGACTCTTTTGTTTGCTCTCTATTTCATAAACTTTTTTGGAAAATGAATAAATAAATTCATGAATAAATAAATAAATATATATATATATATATATATATATATATATATATATATATATATATATATATATATATATATATATATATATATATATATATATATATATATATATAAAGCATTAACATTTTCCAATTTTCTTTAAAGACCGTCACAACGAATGTTATACGTTAAAGTCTTTCAGCATAATCCGAGGAAAATAATACTAAATATATAAACATAGTAAATTGGAAGAAAAGAAATCGAAAGCTAGCTTAGAGGGGCAGGGCCTACAGAAATAAATACATGAATTCAACAAAACAACAATAAAAGAAAGTAAATTCAATTCATAGAAAGATTCAAATGTATTACTTTGACATGAGGAATGAAATATGCATAGGCATACACATACACACACAAACACACATGTATGTATATATCTATGTAAATGTATATATATATAAATATATATATATATACATACCTACATATATACTCATAGGTACCCAGATATAAACAGATACTAACATCCATACACAGAATGTGAAATAAAAAAAATGTCTAAATGTGGAATTGCAATTATCTTTCCATCGGAAAATGTAATGCTTTCTAATATAACACAGGAAAATATGTAGTATTCTCTTCGTTTCTCGTCTAATAATGTAATGGACTAAAGGGATATATAGTCGATAAATCAATTGTCGTATACAATATTAGCTCGGTGAAGATATGTAACGTTGTAACGATATAAAACACACGCACAAACACATACCCGCACATATATACAGCCATAGACTCCTACACAGACACTGGCACAAACATTCAACATACATATACATATGTATATATACATATATATACATATATATATATATATACATATATATACATATATATATATATATATATATATGCATATATATATATATACATATATATATATATATATATATATATATATATATATATATATATATATATATATATATATATATATATATATATATATATATATATATATATATATATATTCATACATATATATTCATGCATATATATAATTATACATATATATAGAGAGGGAGAAGAAATGAAATGAATTTGCAAATAAAAATAAGGTATTTATGAAGAGGATTTGGGAATCATAAATTGAATTCTAAGTAGATTCTCCTTAAGATAATTTAATGAAACAGATTATCTTTAACACGAATGTGTTTTGCAAGAGTTATTCATGGAAGTGTATTGCCACAGACACATAACACACGCACACACACACACACACACACACACACACACACACACACACACACACACACACACACACACACACACCATGTATACATACATATACACACACACACATACATATATATATGTATGAATATACATATATACCTACAAATATACATATATATATATACATATATATACATGGATTTTTTTAAAATGAATATTATATGCTCATATATATATTCATAATTGCAAATATATATTTATACACATAAATATAAATGTACACGAACACTCATCCATATGCACAGATAAATAGGTCTGTGTGTTTGTATATATATATATATATATATATATATATATATATATAGTAACAATAATAAATTTCAAGACTAAAATCCAAAGAGGGCTCGATAAGGATAAGTATATATCAAATATATAAGAACCGTAGAGCAAATATTTATTAAAATAACAGATTAAACTTTAAGCAAAGAGTCGCTGCTTTCACCCTTAACGGGATCTTCTGAAACTAACAAAGTCAATCTGTAAACGCAGAAGTGCATATTTCAAAAAAACGTTGCAACGTTTGTATTTATTTACTTTGTTCTTAACTCTGTAGCGGAGATTCATTCGGTCCCCTAGTTAGAATTTTAGTCTACGACTTCTGCTATACCATTTACGTTGTTTTGTCTTTGCGTGCTATTGTTCTCCACGATCCACATATGACGTATTATCTTCGTTTTTTTCGTTCATTGTCAGAGAACGTCTCTATGCACTACCTAAGAGAACATTAGTCTACGACCACTTTTATACCATAAACGTGGTTCTGTCTTTGCGCGTAATTGTTTTTCACCGCTCCTATTAATTACGTATTATTCGTTTTTTCCCGTTCTTTGCCAGCGAACGTTTCCACGAACCAAAGTATCGTCCTCCTGTCTTCCTCCGGTTGCAGCGTTTTTTGAAATATCCACTTCTGCGTTTACAGATTGACTTTGTTAGTTTCAGAAGATCCCGTTAAGGGTGAAAGCAGCGATTCTTTGCTTAAACTTTAATCTGTTATTTTAATAAATATATATATATATATATATATATATATATATATATATATATATATATATATATATATAGTTTAGTGAGGTTTTTTATATGAAATCGTGTGTCGAAACAAATAAAATATATAAATAAATACATACACAAGCACAATAACAACAAGCACATAAACACACACTAGTCACCCAGCAGACACAACACTGTACACACTAGTCACACAGCAAACATAACACTATACACACACGCAAACGCATGCGCAAAGAAGACAAAATAAAATAAACAAACAAGCAAACAAATAAATAAATATATAGACAGACTGAATAAAAAATGGCGTAGACATACAACACAACAGGAGGAAAAAAATATAACACCACTGACGATGTTGCAGATGTGCAACGAAAGATTTATGTAAATTATGTAAACTATATATATGTGTTTGTGTCTATATTGTATCTGTATTATTTTTGACCGTCGGTCAGTCAATGGCAACGTTGAGGACCGAGTAAGTTAGATCGCAGATATAAAAGACAGCGAGAAGCGAAAACCAACCAAACAGTGAGTGTGTTCTGTTATTAATTCTGGCAATATTACGCAAATATGACCCTCCCCAAGTATAACTATATATATATATATATGTATATGTATATTTATTATATATATATATATATATATATATATATATATATATATATATATATATATATAATGTAGGAGGTGAGTTTTATTGTAGTACAATAAAGCAATGCAGATATCGGATAAGAAGCACTCTACAGTTTGTAGGACTGGAGTATGCATAATATAAGATCAAAAGATGGTTAAAGGAGTTCCATGTATTTTATTATGCGCATTTCAAAAACAAACATCATCATGCAATAATATTTGTGTTTTATATCAGATAAAACAGGAGAACATGATATGAAGGCTAAAAAACACTTGTAGATAGTGCAGTTTTAAATCTACATATGAAAAGTGGTTTTAGATTGATGTGTGATATTGGGAAAAATATTTTATTTAGAGAGGGGGGTGGGGTGGAAAGGATGAAAAAGTGGAGGAGATGAGAGGGAGAGATGGGTGATAGAGAGAAAGAGATAGCTTTTATAACTGAGAGGAGATATACTGCCCCACACAGAGAGGTTGAAAACCGTTGGAAGATAATGTATAAACCCCCCCAAAAAAAATTTTTGAAAATCAACGAAAGGAGGATATGTGCGAGGAAAAAGTATTTTATTTAGGGAGGGGGGCTGGAAAGGATGAAAAAAGGGGGAGGAGATGAGAGTGAAGGTGGAGAGGGAGAGATGGGCGATAGAAAGAAAGAGACAGTTTTTATAACTGAGAGAAAGATACATTGCCTTACACAGAGAGGTTGAGAAACCGTTGGAAGATAATGTATAAATTAAAGGAATTTGAAAATTAACGAAGGGAATTTATGTATGACGATAGAGAGAAGAAGTAATAATTGTGGATGAATATTCTAACGTCAAAAAAGGGTATGTTGTGGCAATTTCAAAATTAACGAAGAGAAAAGTTATTAAGGTTTGTGTGTAGAAGGATTTGAGAAAAATAATGTGAAGTTAAAGTTTGTATATTGGAGGAATTGATAATATATGCGAATAGAGTTAATATGTATTAAGAATGAGTTCGTTGATGGGGAGAAAAAAAAATTAAGGATGAAATTGAGATTAAAAAGATTTATGAGAGAGAGAAAAAAATATAATGATTGCGGATAAATATTCTAACGTCAAAAAAACAAAAACAAAAAAACAGATGTATATGTTATGAATGATTTTACAAGGTGAAGATAGAGTGAGGGTAATGAGTAAACAAGTATTATAGAGTGTATAAAGCCCTTTGAAGTATGGTAGGAAGATGGGTATATTTTAAAGAGGTGTATGTATATGTGCCTTTGAGAAAAGATTCTAAATTGATAAAGAATTGAATATTAACTGTATACTTTGTGAAAAGTTCTATGGAATTTATGCAGGCAGATAGAAAACAAATCTGTGCGTCTATTTATTATAGAATCTAGGTTAGAGATAATGGTAAATTTTTCATTTAGGCAGAGATTACAGATTTTAGATAGAGAGCTGTTCAAGTATGAGGATGCAGAAGAAATCTTCTTCCAAAAGATGGTATATTTAATGTTTTTGTCTTTTAAGGACCATATGAGTTCTGAGAGAGCAGTGTTAGTTCTTTTAAGTTTGTATTTGAAAGATGAATGATGATTATAGAGACGAGCTTTAAAAGAGGTGGAAGTGGAGCCAAAATAGGTGAAGGAAATGGTGCTAGTTATAATTTTACATTCATAAATTAAGTTTTTATCGAGACAATGGTTGTTGAGAGGACATTTATTTTTAATGCGGCAGTTGCAATTAGAGAGATTATTAATGAGTGATCTAGTGTTATCTATAGAAGGAATTGGATTGGAGAAGTTGTTTGCGATAGGAATAATAGGAATAATAGTTTCTTGATTTAGAGTTGGATTATGAACATTTAGCGAAGTTGTGTTTGACGTTGTATTTGGGTTTACAGAAGTTAGCCTAGGGTTTACAATGACGTCGGGAGTACTATTACTGTTATTATGAAATTCACTATTGGAAGGAAGAGATTTAGTATTTAGTATTTTATTGTTGTGTTTAGAGATGATGTTGGAAATATTGGAGGATGTAGAATATGAAAATTTGATGGTGTGTTTGTTAAATATTTTACTATAGATATGTGAGGGAGGGAAGCATTTATTTAAGGCACTAAAAAATAATTTAGGAATATTGTTATTAATAGAGATGGAGAAAGGAGCATTATACCAGATTATGTTTTTGTATCTAGGTCTTTTATTAAAATTATTGGAATGGTCATGATTAATTATTCTACTGTAAGTTTTTCTAGAATTTGTTTCTTTACTATATTTGATTTTATCTGGATAGCCGGCTTTAGAAAGTGCGTTATTATAGTAATTGGCGTTAGCATCAAAGATGTTTTTATTAGAAGATATGTTAGATATTCTATTTCCAATATTATTAACTATAGCATTCTTGATATTGGTAGGATGGTTAGATTTAAAGTTAACATAATTAAGGTTCTCATTGTTTTTATGGTAAGGGTAATATAGGCCAGTGTCAAGATTAAGAGATACATCCAAGAAATTAGCTAGTTTGATACTATTATCAAATTCAATTTTTAGGTTATGTTGGTTAAAGAGATTACGTATATTGTTCTTAATAATATTAAGGTTAACTATATTGCAATTTAGGATAGTAAAGAGTCCATCGTCACGATAAATTCCACCGCGAAGTTGAGGAATTTTCCGACTCAAAGAGTTCAAAATGAAGATACCAATTAAATCAGTCAATTGGGATGAATCGGATGCTCCCATTGTGATGTCGAAGTTGTTAGAGGTATCGGCTCTGGTCCAATATTCGTTGTTGAACTCTAGGATGGGTTTACGTGCGGTGAGGATGATGTGAAGTTCATCTGTGGTGATGTCAGAACATTTAAGTGCGAAAGATAGAGCATTATTGAGAAGTGAAGGCGAAATGGAGGAATAGTAGCTGGCAATATCAAATTGAATAAATTTTAGTTTGTTTTTATTATCCAATTTGTTGAACCAGCCAATCACTTCAGAAGTACCAAACCATAAATTTAGGTTCAAAGAAGAGCAATTAGAACTAACCTGTGGGATAATTCTATCCAAGATGGCTTTACTAACAACCCCCAGATCAGATTTAGAGGGGGCGATTAATCTAACAGGTAGTTCAGTGCGAAAATTGTTTTTGTGATCCTTGAGATTTATCCTCGGAGTTCTTGGGAGGAATGGTTCGGTCTTTTTTTCAATGCCAAGTTTTGACATAATCTCATAGGCTTCAAGGTTTATGCATTCTAAATTTTCATGGTTGGTTTTACGATACTTTTTCCTAAGTTCCTTTAGGATGAGGTTGTTATAATTATCCTTGGAAATACCATATAGGTTATTGGTTTTGTCAGAGTGGACTAAAACATTTTTTGAGGAATTTAGGTTAGAGATTGTGTTCTTGAGATTTACAAGGTGCTCTTGTCCTTTGTAAGGGTATATCTTGAATTTAAGATTTTTTATTATTTTAGTTAATTCTTCCTCGAATTGTACTAGATTTTTGTTGGAAGGAGGATTTCGTCTAGAATTAAAAAGATGATCGAGGAAGTTGTGTTCTTTGGTATGAAAGTTCCCTTTTAGGCGCTGGTCATAGAAATAGGCTGTCCATCTAAGTCTTCTTACGAAGGAGTCAGTTTTTTCAATAAGAAGTTTGGTGAATTCAGATTTACCAGGTATAGGAATGTCTTTAGTTGAATTTGTTATGTTGTAATAATCCATGTTGTAGAAGAAGAGGTGAAGGACCATCAAAAGGTATCCAATATCAGAGTAAGCGCTCAACCGTTAAGGAGCAAGTTAATGTAGGAGGTGAGTTTTATTGTAGTACAATAAAGCAATGCAGATATCGGATAAGAAGCACTCTACAATTTGTAGGACTGGAGTATGCATAATATAAGATCAAAAGATGGTTAAAGGAGTTCCATGTATTTTATTATGCGCATTTCAAAAACAAACATCATCATGCAATAATATTTGTGTTTTCATCAGATAAAACAGGAGAACATGATATGAAGGCTAAAAAACACTTGTGGATAGTGCAGTTTTAAATCTACATATGAAAAGTGGTTTTAGATTGATGTGTGATATTGGTAAAAATATTTTATTTAGTGAGGGGGGGGGGGGGTGGAAAGCATTAAAAAGGGGAGGAGATGAGAGGGAGAGATGGGTGATAGAGAGAAAGAGATAGCTTTTATAACTGAGAGGAGATATACTGTCCCACACAGAGAGGTTGAAAACCGTTGGAAGATAATGTATAAACCCCCAAAAATTTTTTGAAAATCAACGAAAGGAGGATATGTGCGAGGAAAAAGTATTTTATTTAGGGAGGGGGGCTGGAAAGGATGAAAAAAGGGGGAGGAGATGAGAGTGAAGGTGGAGAGGGAGAGATGGGCGATAGAAAGAAAGAGATAGTTTTTATAACTGAGAGAAAGATACATTGCCTTACACAGAGAGGTTGAGAAACCGTTGGAAGATAATGTATAAATTAAAGGAATTTGAAAATTAACGAAGGGAATTTATGTATGAAGATAGAGAGAAGAAGTAATAATTGTGGATGAATATTCTAACGTCAAGACGTTAGAATATTCATCCACAATTATTACTTCTTCTCTCTATCTTCATACATAAATTCCCTTCGTTAATTTTCAAATTCCTTTAATTTATACATTATCTTCCAACGGTTTCTCAACCTCTCTGTGTAAGGCAATGTATCTTTCTCTCAGTTATAAAAACTGTCTCTTTCTTTCTATCGCCCATCTCTCCCTCTCCACCTTCACTCTCATCTCCTCCCCCTTTTTTCATCCTTTCCAGCCCCCCTCCCTAAATAAAATACTTTTTCCTCGCACATATCCTCCTTTCGTTGATTTTCAAAAAATGTTTGGGGGTTTATACATTATCTTCCAACGGTTTTCAACCTCTCTGTGTGGGACAGTATATCTCCTCTCAGTTATAAAAGCTATCTCTTTCTCTCTATCACCCATCTCTCCCTCTCATCTCCTCCCCTTTTTAATTCTTCCCCCCCCCCTCACTAAATAAAATATTTTTCCCAATATCACACATCAATCTAAAACCACTTTTCATATGTAGATTTAAAACTGCACTATCCACAAGTGTTTTTTAGCCTTCATATTATGTTCTCCTGTTTTATCTGATGAAAACACAAATATTATTGCATGATGATGTTTGTTTTTGAAATGCGCATAATAAAATACATGGAACTCCTTTAACCATCTTTTGATCTTATATTATATATATATATATATATATATATATATATATATATATATATATATATATATATATGTATATTTATTATATATATATATATATATATATATATATATATATATATATATATATATATATATATATACATATATATATATATATGTATATGTATATATTTATAATGTATATATATATATGTATATAGTGTGTGTTTGTATTTAGAATTGCTATGTAGGAGAATGTCTTCATTTGTATTGTGTCAGTGTTCCACTCCCTAACAATAGGGATGTTACGTGCAATGAACGTTCAGCATTTATCGAGGTGAATATGGGAAATACAAATACGTCCATACAAAACATACACTCACACGCTAGCACACACACACATGCTCACGCACACAAACCCAAGCCCATCAACCAGCCATTGCTACTGCCCTTCTGAAACATTCTATACCACATCGCTGGTAAACTCCTACAAACAGCACTCAGAATAAAACAAAATGTTGTTTTCGAATTCTTTGAAATAATTAATGCTATCTTCCCACCATCTCATAATTACCTCAAAGTCGTTAATAGGACGAACAATCGGACTACCCTATCCTACCATTATGATCATTGAACACTTTATAACTACCTTCAAATGTAGACGTCTGAAAATCCACTCCGAACCGGCAAAATAGCATTATGGCATCACAGAAACATTTCCTAGCAGACACTGAATAACAAATCTAACATTTAATATAGAATAAAGCCTATGTCGTGTTTTACACTAATAGTTATTGATAATTATATTTTATTCCAGGTATCCAAATGACCAGTGCCGACTTCCTAATGCTTAATTTGTCTTTCAGAAGGAAAAGTTCTAGTTGAATTTCAGCTGCCTATTAATTTCATTTATATATGTTTCAAGGCCACCAGTTGTACCATAGCAAATTTTAAATACATTTGTTCATTATATTTTATTTATCTATTATATTATTCATTCTAACTTTTGGCGTCTACATTATTCTTGAAATTGAAAATATTTAAGTAAAAACTCAAAATATCTACTTAACACTCTCCAAACAAAATCCTGATATATTTATACGGTGCCATTCATGCACTTTGGTAAAGAATATTAAATGAACTTTCGAAATTGTGAAAATATAAGTATTCTTTTCACAATTATTGAACCAGCATAAATCTAAAATCTAGTAACAATGGAGCATAATGACTTCTTACAAGCCAGTGTTGTTGAAAAAATGTCAACCATTGGTTAAATTTGTTTCATAATTGCGTGGCGTAGGGTCGGATGCCAAATGACGACTCCTTGGGCATTTGCTTTTTCTCGTGCTCTCATATTATTCAAAGGCGTTTGAGTGAAAATAGAGATATATAAATTGGGTGGGTACCTGTAGAATAAGCGCTCCTATTTGGAATGATAGACTTAAGCGTTTCCCAAGCCTAATAATCTCAGCACTGTGACGTTTTTTCTGAAGATATGCTTTTCTTTCTTAGCAATCTAGGTGGCCTGAAATCTGAAACAAATATAATACCAAACTACGATAAATCGTATTCTAGCGCTTATCAAAGTCATTGTTTTCAGTCACAGTGTACACGGGATTACGTTATGTAATATGTTCCTTGTTTTTGAGGAAGGTCATTTTTGGAGTGAAATAAACAAATAAGAACCTCATCCCTACTGGGGAAACTGGATGGATAAAGCTGATTATACATTAATAGATATTTCCTTGTTGTCTGTTCATTTGGCAACACTCTACCTCATTTTACTGTCTGTTTTTTTTAATGTTAGATTCTATTTTAGTGCGGATTGCACTTGTGTGCGTCAGATGAAGGAACAAGAAATATTGTGTTCTCTGCAAAGAAATATGTGATATAATGTAAATAAAAACGTTTGGAGAAATTTATCTTTGTGCATATTAGCTTTCATACCATTTAAATATTTTGTGAATATTCATTTCAATGTGATTGAATGTGCCAGAGACGGTACGTGAGATGTTACTAACCCAGGTTAGAACCAACGCACAATAATCATTAATAGTATATGTCGGTACGGATAACTTAGGCATTGATTAATATGATCTGCCGTTTCTTTCTAAGCAAACATTTCTTTTAATGATAGCAGCTATTATCGTATCATATAGTCATTTTCCCAATGACAAGATGTAGTTTATGGTAATGTTTAAGTGATTTGGCAGTTTTTTGCGTAGTTAATGTTAATTTGGTTAGGAGCCAATTAATTGTGTCAATGACAGGTCGTACAATATATATATATATATATATATATATATATATATATATATATATATATATATATATATATATATATATATATATATACTATTTCAAATCTTGCCATTACTTCATTATTTTCTCAAACATGAATAGTACAAACATGACTCTTTAGCCCTGTCAAGGATTTACATTCCTTTCTGCATATGCCGCTGTGATGAACGTTACGCCCACTTTGGTTCTCCTTTTTTATTTTGGTAAGCTTTCAAAAGGGATCGGTGTCAACCGGCCGAAGCACATTGTTTTCCACACTTCAATAGACAGAAATGAAAAAGGAGACCATATGTGAGTTCTCTGATGACATCTGAGACCAAATCTATTGAGGCAAACCCGGTCACACGCTTTGCACAAAAACTCATTTTAAACATCTGAAAATCCAAGTAAAAGAATATCGTGCAGACATTTACGCAAACCCATTCTTAATATTTCATGCTCCACGAGGTTTTTCAAATACCTATTTTCGGATAAACGTTTACTTACTCCAAGATGGTCGATCTAAGACAATAGCTTCCCAGAAATCTTCCCTGATTGTTTTAATTTTGTGAAATCTTCTTTGGTGCAATATTTATACATGAGGTTTGTCTTTTTTCTTCGGCGTTTGTCTTTACCTTTGACTAACTTACTCTACAGAAAATGCTTGGGAATACGATGATATAGCATCCTTGAACACACATTCCCATCCAGCAGAATCTATAGTGAAACATGAATTATTTAATATTTTCAAAATGACTTTGTTAGAACACCTCAAAATCAATCATATATGATTGCCAATGGATACCGATTATTCGGTGAAGATGCTATTGATGAACATTTTAAAGCATTTTTATATTCTTGTGGTATGTGATATAACCTTCACATGTTTAAAATGACGACAATGCACATGTTCTGTACACCATTTTCTTTCTATCAATGGAAATCCCATCTAATTTACAAAATCATCATCAAACTCTTTTCACATACTAAATGTGCTCTCCGAATACACAACTTTACCAAAAACCTTCCATGTTTTGCCATACACATAAATGCTGGAGTCACTAAAGGCCTTGCCAGAAGCAATATAGAAGAAAACCTCTTATGTAAAACCCCAATTCGATGGCAGAAAATTTATGTTGAAATACATACATGCATGCATACATACATACATGCATTCACACATACATACGTACATATACATTCGTTGCTATATATTAACGCATGTATGATGCAGCTACGTGAAAGTAAAATGATATTGCTTAAGGGAGTTTTGTGAAGTCATTGGAGATATCTTGAATATTCCTGAATATTTTCAAAGAGCTAAATTCTATGAGGAAGATAGATATTAAATCCTACTTTTCCCTTCAAACGATACTCACACATATTATTATGACATTAACATAATCATATGATATATAACTATATCTGTGTGTGTATGTGTATGTATGTAAATCAGTGTGTGTGTGTGTGTGTGTATGCATGTATGTGTGTATGTATGAATTCATATATAAATACAAGTTAGAAGGCAATCATCCACTAACTGCCGCGCAAGAAATCTAACTGGATTTAAGTTTCCCACACATATTGTCGATACACTTACTCAAACAAATAGTTTCAAAATACTTTTTTCTCACAGATTATTTTATGTACGTATGTACGCCTTCTACCACCTCGTGAAAACACACAAACAGGGACCCGACCTGAAGATCAGGCCCATTGTATCGAGCGTGAAAGGACCACTCTACAAAATTTCATGGCTCCGAGCCAGAATACTCAAACCCATCTTAGACACCTTGCCGGGACACGTTAACAGCTCCGAGGAGGTGTTGAAGCGCCTGCATTAAATGGATCCCGACACCAGAAAGAATAACAGATATGCCTTCAGCCTTGATGTAGTCGCTCTCTACCCCTCGGTCCCGGCACTCCCGACCGTCAATATACTGATGGAACTCGTCCAATCCACCGACCTACACTGCTTTGGGCTCACCACCACTGACATCCAACAACTCCTATCCATCGTCGTCGACAACACCTACTTCGGATTCCTTGACCAAATATACCAACAAACCTCGGGTCTGCCCATGGGATCAAGCCTGTCGGGTGTGCTAGCGATCTCTTACATGGACAACCTCGAGCGCAAGGCACTCAACGCCTGCCACCCCAACGCCGTCGCCTTTTTCTCAAGGTACGTGGACGGTATCCTCATCCTCACATCTTCACAAGACACGGCGAACAGAATCTATGAGACGTTCAACAACACGAGCGAGAACATTGACTTCAGTGTTGAACACCCCAACGAAGACGGGTCACTTGCCCTCCTCGACTTCCGAATCAACATCACGGAACAGGGAGGGATCCACTGCAACTTCTGTCGAAAGGCAGCCTTCAGGGACTTGTTCATCCAATAAAGTCCGCCCTCCCTAACAGTGCCAAAAGAGGATACATCACGAACGAGATCGCGCGAATCAAAAACAGATGCAGCGATCCCGCGAGTGGTGTCACTCATACCAAGCAATTCCTCGAGATGCTGGAGACGAACGGGTACCCTACCTCGCTCACAGACAGAGTAGGAGACACCAGACACAATAGACAGAGAGGTACCCAAGGCAAGTGCTTCCTTAAAATGCCACGCCTGGGCGAGAATACCACCAACGCTATCCGCGAGGCAACTCGGAGGGAGGGCCTCGACATCCACCTGGCCCACTCGGGCCCCTCCCTGCGTAGATGCCTCTCCGGGAAACCCGGGAAATCAACTGACGCGTGCTCCCTCAGAGACTTCCCGATGCGCCATGCGAACTGTTGCCTACGCACATACGTCGCGTATAAGAGAGAATGTAACAAGTGCAACCAATACTATATAGGTAGCACACTCAGGCCGTTGCACATCCGGATCAAGGAACACACTAAAACCAGGGCCTCGTCTTTCCGGAAACACATAGCCAACTGCGGAAACAAAGACGGAAGGCCCATTGTCACAATCCTAGAGACAGAAAGAAACATCGGAACGTTACGTATCAAGGGAGCACTTTGGATCTAACGCATATGACCACAATTAAACAACCGATCCGAGAGAAGCGAAATGAGGTGGTTGGTTTAAGTTAACAAACGATGCAGCAACACACGCACACACACACACAAACGAGACAGCAACACACACACACACACACACACACACACACACACTCACACACACACACACATACACACACAGTAGCATTCCACCATACGAACATACTACACTGCCAATACAGAGGAACAAGGCAACAACACACGCACGCACACACACACTCAAGCGAGACGACAACACACGCACACACACACACACAGAGTAAAATTCAACAAACAGGCAGAGAATGGACTGACAGCTAGCGCCACCCCACTCCCACAATTAAAAGAACTACTTCGGCCGCTGACCTCTGCCTGACCGACCCCATTTCACGCGCACGCGCGCTCTGCTGAATACCTCAGATAATCAGAACAACGAACAGCGGAGGACACGTTTCGCACCTTTCCGACAGACACCCTTTCCCCCACCCCGGAAAAAAACGCCCAGTTGAAGGATGTGAATCCGAAATATATAGGGACAATTAAATCTCTTCCAAGGTAACTCTCTCTCCTGTTGTTATTTTTATTTTTATCCTTTACGCTCTTTCCTTCATTCTACTACACGCCTTATACACGTCACGTATCTCAACGTACACCCACTTACATCTCTCTCTCCACCACCGGATCTTGTTACCCGGAGATTATCCCATTTGCATTGTCGAGGCTTCCAGACGACTTAAATATATATATATATATATATATATATATATATATATACATATATATATATATATATATATATATAAATAATATAAATATATATAAATATACATATATATATAGATATATATATATAAACTGAGTCCAGATGCACCACTGATTTTTCGTGTTCTTATATTATCCACACTCTGCTCTGTATGAATATTGAGTGCTAATGTTGGCATTTCGCCTATGGAAGCACCATAGCTACCATTATACACAAGTATATATATATATATATATACTTGTGTATAATGGTAGCTATGGTGCTTCCATTAGCACTCAATATTCATACAGAGCAGAGTGTGTATAGTATAAGAAAACGAAAAATCAGTGGTGCATCTGGACTCAGTTTATTGCGTGTTACAATTGTTTCGCCGACAGGTAGCTCGAGACATGATCACTGTATGGATCTGGCTGATTCTACGGCTGCAGGTTCCCTCGGACACGGACAGTTCGTTCGGAATATTTTTTTTCACAGTGAGACACCTGCCGGCGAAACTATTGTAACACGCAATAAACTGTCTCCAGATGCATCACTGACTTTTCGTTTTCTTATACTATCCACACTCTGCTCTGTATGAATATTGAGTGCTAATGTCGGCATACCTCCTATGGATGCACCATAGCGACCATTATACACAAGTATATATATTTTATTATACTATTATACTATATATATATATATATATATATAAATATATATATTCACTCTAGCATAGCTGATATATAAATGTAAGTATGCACACGTAAACACACACACACGCACACACACACACACACAAACACCCACACACACACAGACATACACACACACACACACACACACACACACACATATATATATATATATATATATATATATATATATAACAGCATATATATTTATATATATATACATACAGACACATATTTGTACGTATGAGTTTTATCAAACATTAATAATAATATTCGATTGGTCTGGAAAGAAACGGCCCGATCTGTAGCTGTCCCGTCC
>OZ024740.1:344805911-344865911 GCA_964016885.1 Eledone cirrhosa
TATATATGTATATATATATATATATATATATATATATATATATATATATATATATATATATATATATATATATATATATCCCACCCGTCCCTCAATCTATCGTATTTCTCATACTTTCTTCTGATGAAGGACTAGCGTCCGAAACGTTAAGACCGTCTTCCTGCTATATCAAGCGTTAACCAAATATATCCCTTCCATATACTGTACTGATTGTGTTGTTATTTCTGTTTACCTTTTACACACACACACACACACACACACACACACACACACACACACACACACACACACATATATATATATATATATATATATATATATATATATAAGCAAAGAGTTATTTAATTTGTTGGTTATTCAACAAATTTAATTTATACAGATTCGAAGCAATCTACAAAATTTATTCTGGATTATAATATCGATGATATTAATAAACGGAAATTATACTTTATAAAACCATACTTATTTTATTATATATATATATAATAACAGAAAAACCACCCTTCGGGTTGGTTTTCTGGTTGCATGTGTAATATCGTAATTGACAATATACACAGAAATTGAACGAAGACTGTGTTACACTGTTTTATGTAATCAGTAAAATAATCCATGATACATAAAAAAAAAGACGATATTATATATAAACTCCCCTAGGAAAAAATTAGTATGTTTATTCAAGCGATCACCAAACGGAAGTGTTGACATTTCAGAAATTTTAAAGAAGTGAATCTTTAAATAAACAAAATATATTTAATCAACAGCCACGAAATTTAGTATATAAATTAGGTAATATTCATTGGCAGTATTGGTAGAGGCCCTTGCTATTTTGAGTTCAAATCCCGCCGAGGTTAACTTTGCCTTTCATCCTTACGGGTTCGATAAAATAAAGTACCAGTTATGCACTGAGTAATTGCTGGCCTTGTGCCAAACGTAGAAACAATTATTTATTCAAAGTAATCCAACTTATTTTACTAATGGGATAACAAATTATAAACCGTACGCAGTCCCGCGCTCCTCTATTTATTATAGTTTAGATTTCAAGTGTACCAACATTTTGGTACGCCCTCATCAGATAAAATACAAAAGTTGTTTTATAAATATTGACATATCCAAAAAACAAGAACTTATCGTTTTAATTTCACTTTTTCTGAAACTGAACTATCCAAACTGAATTTAAAACGATAAGCTCTTGTTTTTTGGATATGTCAATATTTATAAAACAACTTTTGTACTTTATCTGATGAGAGCGTACCAAAATGTTGGTACCCTTGAAATATATATAATAAAATAAATATGGTTTTATAAAGTATAGTTTCCATTTATTAATATCATATATATATATATATATATATATATATATATATATATATATATATATATATATATATATATATATTAGGCTAAACATTGATGCAATTCAATTCAAGCACTCAACGTACTTTTTCCACATAGGAGTGACGGAGTAAATATCGAATAAGGAAAAGCGAAGTAGTTTCAGATGTTCAAGTCCTTTAATAATAATGCTGTGATATATATTTCAGTGACGAGACTGGCCACACTGTTCTGTGTGCGAATGTCGTGTCATCATCAGACAGCTTGTTACATAATAAGCTTATGTTTCCGAGGCAATCCAAATGGGATCGACATGGGAACGGATGAATTGCGTGTTTTTGGGTCTTTCATCCGCTCCCTTGTGAGTACCAATTCACCCCCACCGGCCTGCGCAAGCGCATGTCCGAAGGAAGTTGACCATTAGCCACCGCAGATTTCAACGAAATTCGCTTAGTCAGTTCACCCTCTCAGCCAAAACAATGGCCCACCAATGCCTGTACCATATTTTACTGCTACCCATCACGGCTGTGGCAGTCAGCCGAGAGCCAGAGGGGATGGGAGAGTGTTAGATTTTACAGGTCATAATACTACACCTCTCTAAGCGTTGACGGTACGACTGACCATCACCTTATAAGGGAAAATAAACTTAATTCTAGGTATCATGGTTTTACGTTGGAAGTTAAGAGTGAGAGTTGGAAATAAAAATTAAAATCCTAAATCAAATATCAGAAATTATAAATTAAACAATTAAGAAATTAACAATTAGAAATTAAAGAATTTAAACAAAATTCTTTTCAGGTGATAATTCGGATTGAGGTGAGTAAAAATATAGACTGAAATGAGTAAATAATATGGAGAGAGATGTTTAAGTAATATGTTCTGAGAGGGATTCTAGTGTCACAGTTACTCTATCCACATATTGAACGACAGTGCCGTACATTATAACTGATGGCAAACTACAGGGCTCTAGGCATTAGTCAATAATTTCCATCACATGGAACAAAATCAAAGAAAAACAGACATAAAGTACACAAAAGAAAAGAACAGAACCAATAGTGAATAAATGCAAAAACACAGAGTACATATATGCAAAATGATCCATATGATTGTCCATCTGTCCATGTATAGATTGAATTGAGCGGGCTTCTGTTCAAATGCGATTTGGTGCAGGAATATAGGGGTTTATCCTATTATTTGTTTCCGCGTATTTATCCTGCTGAAAGTTACTATTATGACCGTCCAGTATAAGGGGTTTCCATCCCAATGGTAGAGGGAATTTCCGGGGTAGCTTATGGTTGGTTCCTCTCTTCTCCACCATATCGGTTACATCGTAAAGTGCTCAACTAATTGGAGCTAAATTATTAGGGTAAACATTGATGCAATTCAATTCAAGCACTCAACGTACTTTTTCCACATAGGAGTGACGGAGTAAATATCGAATAAGGAAAAGCGAAGTAGTTTCAGATGTTCAAGTCCGTTAATAACAATGCTGTGATATATATTTCAGTGACGACACTGGCCACACTGTTCTGTGTGCGAGTGTCGTGTCATCATCAGACAGCTTGTTACATAATAAGGTAATGTTTCCGAGGCAATCCAAATTGGATCGACATGGGAACGGATGAATTGCATGTTTTGGGGTTTTTCATCCGCTCCCTTGTGAGTACCAATTCACCCCCACCGGCCTGCGCAAGCGCATGTCCGAAGGAAGTTGACCATTAGCCACCGCAGTATATATATAACTGTTTCATTCGGGAGAAATCACCAGGAAGCCCTGATAATTTCTCCCGAATGAGACAGTCCTGTCGCAGCCATTTCTATATTAAATATTTATACTCTGCTATGTATTGAGTATCTTACTTACTGTGATTACCCCCGATTGAACCCGGGATAAACTTATATACATATAACAACTTCAGTCCTCACTTGCAATCGAGTATGACGTGGTAGTATGTACCATGATTTCATTAATGTGTTTAGATGCGCATGATTTTGCGATTCAGCGGAACATTCAGGTTGTGATAGCTAGATGTACGTAGCTAAATATAGATGTACATTTTCTCCAATCACATTCTACTTTTTTTCAGAAAACGAAGGCACAATGTTTATCATTGTCATGAAAACAGTTTTTTCTGAAACACAATATGATGTTATTGCTACGCTATGGATCAGATGTTTACTCTAGCAGGCTTCCCCTGTGTCAACAACAATACCAAAAATAATCACAAAAACCATACAAAAATCGCAATGCATATGTAATTACAAATAACGTTTAATATTTCTGAAAGTGCATTATAGAGGAAAGAAAATGTCTAAAAATTATATCGTATTTTTAAATAATGAAAATTCTAAATGTCTAAAATAGGACACTAGAAAACAATAGCAAAATTTGTGATTAGAGTATTTTAAAAAATCTATTGCAAACTTCAGCTCCATTATTTATCTCTATTTACCCTTGTTACTATCCTCAGATGCTTTTGAGATAATATTGTTGATGGGCAGAATCAATGAGCGATAAATAAAGATCAGCTGGTAGCACTGATAAATCAGAAGCTAGGATTCGATTTGATTCTAGCTTTAGAATCATACTACGGCGCCATTATTGTAATCTACTGCAGGCATAACGTGATTTTAAAGAAACTAACGCCATATTGAAAATACACAAACATTTTTGCTGTCATTTATGACAAGCTTTAACAAATTGTTCTCCGATCGAATTTCTTTATCGATTACAAGCCAGTACTAAAGAATGAATGAGTTAAGAATACACAATAGAAACTGGCATTAATCTGGGGGAAATATAATCTTTTTTAAGAAATATATTTTTGAAATTCGGCTTGAAAGAATAGAATTAGAACGACCATATACTTTCGAAAAACATATTAACGGATATATTTACGTTAATATGATTACACACGCACACACAGACACACATGCACACACACGCATATACATATGTATATACACACACATATATATATATATATATATACATGTGTGTGTGTATGGATCGGTGTCTGTGTGTGTGTGTGCGAATGTGATATATATATATATATATATATATATATATATATATATATATATATATATATATATATATATATATATATATATATATTTATATTTATATATATATATATATATACAGAGAAAGAGTCATTGTGTTTTGAGAGTGTGGGTGTTACAATTCCATCGAATCGTGAACATCAATAAGTAAAAAGCTAATGACCAGACAATTGTGATCGATGTAATCGTCTGTAATTCTCTCAAACTCTCCGACACCGTGCCTTTGTTACAATTCATTATAATGTATCTGAATGGCAAAATACTTAAACTGCCGAATTTAATTTTTGTTTCAAATTTGGTTTCTTTTGATTTCTGTTTGGCCTTAACAGTGTCTGCAAAATCGATAGCATTTAAATACTGGGATCTATAATATCGAAAGTTCTTGAAGTCAGAAATGTTAACGTATGCATTTGGGACTAAATACTCGTCTTCAATTTTGGCAAAAAAACAGCAGCTTACAGAGAGGGAGGAATCTGTTATAGCTACCCTGTTACTATGTTACACCGGATTTTGTCCGAAAAACGGAAGATTCTACCAAAGTATATACGATCGGAACTAAATAGTATGCAAATTATTGCATTTCTTCTCCGTCCAGTCGAATCTATGAAACAAATAAGATAGCGGAATTTATATGAATTTTTTACGAATAGTGACAACGGTCATATCGATACTAATGTAAGTAATGTGAAATATCTACAGTTCTGAACAATTTACACCGAGAGTAAACTATTCATCGAACTCCCTAGAAACATTTCGATATTTCTACGCAAACATATATTTGTGTATATTTATTTAGCGAATCGTTTGCTTAGAAATAGGAAAGTAACGGTTTATGTTTGCTATAGATAGAAAAGCAAAGACATTAAACATTAATAGGATGAGTACTTATATCATTTTATTTTGCTTTTCTGGAATCCAAATGAAATTGTAGTATCATTAATAAACTAAACCAGCTGCGTCCATATTTTGGATTATTGTAAATTCTACGTATAATGTGTATGTATATAATGTAACAGACATTACATTATGTTCTAGCCAGTGCTCTCTCTTTGCTTAACTCATTTCATATCCATATGTGGTTTTCTCTATCTTGAATCGATAAATGAAGCAACGTTATCACATTAAAATTGATGCACTCGACTTGAACACCCCTTTTAAATGTCTGGCTTTCTGCCCAATCAAAAGTAATCGATTTCAAATTTAAGGAAGCGGTGCGTGAATGTAGTGGTGATAGAATGATAGAGTGGTGTGGTTTAAGATAAAGATGAAGTAGGAATATAGTTTGAAGTAAGATTTAATCATATAAAAACAAACACTTCAGCGTAAAATCTATAGCAGTTCAAATATGACACTCTAAATATAGAAAAGCAAATAATTGTTTGTTTTCTTAATTCTATTGGAACACCGTATATCCTCCACCAATTACACATCTTCACTGTTTTATTTCTAATCTCATTTGTTTGAATATATGTTGTTGGCTTCAAAACTGATGAGCAGTTTTTGTTGATATTGTTTGTATTTTATGGCATGTCCAACAAGGGAATATGAATGACCTTTGGTCTCTACCACATATATTATATTAAAAGCTTTTACAGATTTAAGCTTATAAATTCGGTCGAGAGATGTACAATTAATTTAATAAATCACATTGATTGAGTAACACTTTTTTTTACCCAAACTTATTAACAGAAGGGTTGTCTTCTAAGTGATGTGGAAAACCACAAACATTTAGAGGCATTGAATTGATATCTTTGCTACTTCTTTTTGATTTCTGACCCATGCGGTGTTGTATAGTGGCCGATCTTGTGCGTTTTCAATAGCATATCTGTTTTTTTTTACTTTTATATATATATGAGATGACAGTGATAGCTTCTCAATAAACCTTACTCTACTTTTGCAAAACCGAACACTTTAAGTCGTATTTACAAACATTTTTCTAGCTACAGAGTAGCATATTTCGAGAGGGAGAAGGAGGGAAGTTATGAGAGAAAGAATCGTAGAAAAAGTGAGAAGAATCAACTTCAGTAGTGGACTTATTTGCATTTATAGAAAAATGTATACTGTAATGAAAATTTCATTTTGTTGGCATTTGAACTCAAAGAGTGACGAGCCGGAACATATATTGTAACGCACTTTATCCGATGCTCTAGCTTATCTGCCAATCTAGCGCCCTAAATCATCGATAAATTATAATCAGAGAGTATTGGATACAATTCAATTGGCTGCTCTTCCTAAACAATCTTTGGCATTATGCCTATGTTAGAAATCATTATGCACCTGCTGAAGTGTCGATTCGTTAATGTGTTGACTGCCAATATACATTCTAAATTTCAAATAGTCTCGGTTTCTATTTAGCCTTTCATTCTCTACTGAAATGGAATAAGTTAGAAATAACTACATAATTCGCATCAAAACTACGAAGCACAGAATAACGTGGTGCGTAATATACGTGTGAAAGATATTAGAATTAGGGACTTCATTTGAAAATTGATGTTAAGTGGGGCAAAGTATCAATATTTCTGCTCCCAGTTCACGGAGACCCAAATATATTAGGATTGTTCCTAACGGCAAGAAACATTTCTCTCCTCTATTTCTTTCTAACTCCACCCCCTTATTGGTCAAACACCTGGAGGTTATATCCGTAATTAGTAGAGCATTCAATCCAAACCAGTATGGTTTGCAAATATGCTGTGGAAGTAAGTCTCTCCCTTTCTCATTGTTTATATATCTATATATCTCTATATAGTATATAGTATTTTTTCAACCTAGCTAACTTGGTCATTCGTAATTGGAACACATGTATACTTATATATGTGTTCATCCCTCTCATATATCCAATTATATATACATATATATATATATGCATTTATTTAGTGATTCAATTACTAAAACGGCAAGTAATGGTAAAGCCCCGTTGAACTTCACCAAACGCCTAAATGTCGAGTAATAACTTGAGTACTGAAATGATAATTATCATTTCAGTACTCAATGATAATGATTATAACCATTATGATCTGAATTCAAAAATTGTAGCGGAATTAAAACCAAGCCCCAGTAGCTCCTCGCTCAAGCTTTTCTTTTCTCTGAAGAAAGAGACAACGTCTGTGTCACGAGATTCCTCTTGCCAAAAATGATGCGATTTTGAGAGAGAGAGATGGTGAGAAAAAGGGTGGGAGAGAGAGAGAGAGAGAGGGGGAAGAGCGCACGCGAGTGTGTTTGTAGGGCTGGGTGTGTGTGTGTGTATGTGCGATATATATATATATGAAAAATATAAAAAAAATGTAGAGCAAATATTCTGTTTTGAAGTAATAGGTTTTGTATTGAAACAGTAAAAGGGTGAAAGGAAAACTTGACCTCGGCAGGATTAGAAATGAAAGAGCAGAGAGTAGGGAAAATAACGCAATGAATAGTATTTGGCTTTCTAACAGCACCGACAGTTTCTGCACGTTTTCATTAATATTAAATATATTAACTTTTGTTGTGGATCTTGTTGCTGTTTAGAATCAGCACAATTCATGTTGCTAATACCTCTGATCATAGTCACAACAGACATGATTATCACATCCATAAACATATTTTCTTTCTTTCAAGGGAGGCATAGCTACTATTTCTAGCACGCCATGTGTCTGAGTAAAGGCGTCCTCGCTGTCTCGTTGATTTTTCTAGTAACTTTGCATACCTTCTCTAAATGGAAATTAGCCACCAAAGGCGGGGCAGAATGCCGAATCAACTGGTTATTTGAAGAGTAGATGAATAACTTATAGTTTGTATGTTTCTTTGAAGGTTACCAATGCTGTTCCAGCGTATAAGTGACTGGGGAACAACAGAGGCAAATCACTTCTGTATTCTTCCATGAAATTTGCTCAGCAAGCTATCAAACGTGTAACCTATAGGGATGGCACCAGGATGTCTCACTCTGTATAGTTCATCTTAATGTCTCCAAAGTCGTTACGGTTTGAGAATCTGTTTTCTCTACTGTTCACGTTAAACTACGTAATTTCATAACAGCTCTTGTTAGCATTAATATTGTATTATTATTATTGTTATTATTATTATTAGTCGCCATAGTAACAGTACTAATATGCACCACCCCTCCCACTAATATAACAAACAACATCAGCATTTATTGAGATAGATTTAGCAACAGAAATAGTGATAGTGGCGTCACCATCATCATCATCATCATCATCATCAGAGCCCCACCACCAACATCCTAATTGTCACAACCATCACCATGAATATTATTATCATTGTCGTTTACGTCGTCGTCGTTATCATCATCATCAACAGCAACTATAACTCTACCACATATGTTTTTTTTGTTTGTTTTTATGTATAGTCTGTGGTTGTTGATATTTAAAATGTTGATATTTAAAATGCAAATTTAGAAAGTCGAAATGAAAAAATTATAAGAATTTTTCTTACGTTGGAGGAATTGAAATGAAACTATATGTTATTCTGTGGAAGAAACATAATATAATATTACAATGTTTAAGGTTTCAACGACAAGAACGAATGACACGTATCCCTGAAGCATTGAATTAAACATTTCACCTCATATTCGTCCCGGACACTCTACTGCAAAACATGATCACCATCAAAAACTGGAGGTTAAATGGCAATAGCCTGGCGTCTTAACCACATAGGTGAATTATGCTCTCAGATTTGTCCGGTCACATGAACCCAGTATAAATTAAGGCCCGATAAGCTTCTAGGTCATCGGTTCCGAAAGTGCGTTCCGGAAGGAGTGTTTGGGAAACCCTGCTCTGGGCTGACGAAAGACGTTGAATGTGATGTTTATGTACTACCATATGAATTATTGGTGTGTGTTAAAGAATACAAAAAATAATTGCTTGCAATGAAGGACAAAGAAAAACTTATTGACTGAATTGATTTAGGAATAAAAGAAATGAACTTCCGTCGTTGTCGATAACCTATGTTCCAGGTGTTTGTTCAAGGAAAGAGCCAAGCCCTGGAATCAACATATATTTGATTGAGGATTCTAGAGATACGTATGCTCTTAATGTATTTCTTGTGGTGAATCTGTATTCAATGTGTGACAGATATCGACAATGCTGTCGATATCTGTATTTCCAATACTTTTACAGTAACACTAAGTATAAATAATATTAACACGAGCCTGCTGTATTAGGCTGGTCCATATAAACAAAGGATATGAAGGGACGTAACTAAATGCTATAATGCATTTTTACACTTCCAATATTACATGTGCTTAGAATCAAAATCGGATACCCCAAGGTATTTTCCCCAGCACTCCAACGATTATGGTAGTCAAATAATTTCTAACAAACACAATACTAGCAAGATTGTTACAATCAGTAATTTGCCACACACACACACACACACACACACACACACACACACACACACACACACACACACATATATATATATATATATAATGAGGCCAGATTGGTGAATTTTCTTTTATTGTTGCGGACACAATATATATATTCCAAAGACCAGCAGAATCCCAATAATTTCCCCGAAAAAGATTTTCTTTTCAAGATACAGGTGGCCGGCCGAACGCATGTTGTTTCTTCGACGGACGTGATTTTAGCCGCGTTGAAAGATGCATTAATGAGAGTTGAATTCTTGGGAATTAGTTTGCAACCATCGGAGACTTGCATTTCTGTGGCTAGATTGTTGTAGAGTCACTTCTGTAGTCTTGCTTTCTGATTTTGACTCGCTGTTCCCTGAGACTCATTGTTCCCTAATACCACATATGGGAGAAAGAGATATGCATTCATGTTGTTCTACCAGTATGCAATCTAATGATTGCATTTACACACAGCCACAGACACACACACAGACACACACACAGACACACACACAGACACACACACACAGACACACACACAGACACACACACACACACACACACACACACCCACACACCCACACACACACACACACACACACACACACACACACACACACACACACACACCTAAATACTATTCAGTCAAACTCATCATCATCATGCCTCTTCATACAATGTGGACTGTGGACAAACCCACAGAAACTCACATACACATACTAACCTACAAAGATGTATATTTATTGACCTCCTCCTTTGTCTCACTAATATCTATACATTTCTTAAATTACAATCGTATCCATCTTCTTTATTAAAATGGATGACTAACACCATTTACTTTCACCTTTCTACTTTCTTGGTTTTTTCCTTTTTTTTTCTTCACCCTCGTAGTTATTGCTTCTCTTCTCTCCCCCAAATGTTTCGAACATCCGATAAAGTACTCGTGCGAAACGTCAAAACATATGCACTTCATTGCATGTTAAACTAACATAACCGATTACTATATTGATTTTTACAGCATTATTTTCTTCTTGAATTTTTAAAATATACAATGCTTAATTACCTAAGTACGGTATGTATATGTAATGTAATACTTACAATTCCTGTTGATTCCGCTGAATGACATTACATATAGAAGGCCAAATTTAAATAATTCGAATATATAGTGGTACTTAATTTTGAACGTATGAACATATATTCTAATATTCCTGGTTTAATCTTGGACAACGTGCCGTATACACAATTGAATTTACCCTATAATGATAGTTGATTCTTCTATATGCCCCAGGCCATGAGGAAAGCTTTTAGCCAACTATATGCTCTCTAGGTATTGAAATATTCTGTACTTTATCGACCATGAACATATAATATACACTACTGACCGATGTAGGATTTAAAGTTAGAATCTATATAGCCGTGACATATTCAGAAAAGTAGCATGTATTTGGCTCTAAGAAATCAACAAATCCAACGCCGTTGGCTCAATTTTTAATGAATACATTTATTTCATTCACCTAGAGCAAAATACAAAGTCGATATTGTAATGGCAAAAGAAAAACCACCGATTTTAACTTGCGTGGGGCTTCCAGATTTTTTTATCAATTTCATTTTCTAAATTGTCGCAGAGTTACACATCTTCATCTAAACAATAGGTATTCATATATAGACACGCACAAATATATAGAATATATACATATGTATAAAAACATACAAACGCACATACATAGTGCATATATATATATGATGCACCAACATCAACAACAAAACACACAACATAGTAAACAGACTTAATATTGAAGATAGAACTGAACCTTTGGCACTGAAAAAACCACATTTCAACCTGAAAGATCACAAATCTAACTTTAACTCTAATCCTTCTATAAGGCTTATATGCCCTTCCAAATCTGATATTGGCATCATTAATAAAATAATTTTAGATAGAGTCATCCCACAATTAAGAAAACATGTTAATTTACCACTCTGGGAAAACACATCCCAGGTAATTAACTGGTTTACTAATATTAGAAATAAATCTTCTGCTTCATTTCTACAATTCGATATAGATAATTATTATTCCTCTATATCACCTATACTCCTGAAAAAAGCCTTTAAATTTGCCAAAAATAGATCAAACTTAACTATGGATGACATTAATATTATCACACATGCTAGACAAACACTACTGGAATTTCAAAAAGAATACTGGACCAGAAACACATACAGTAATCTATTCGACATTACTATGGGCTCAAGTGATTCTGCCCAAATTACCGATCTTGTGGGCCTCTTTCTTCTATTTAACATAAATGCTTCTTTTCCCCACCTTAAAGGTGGTTTATATCGTGACGACTGTCTTCTTCTTTCCAATACCCTTAGCCTATCAGAAATTGAAAAAAAACAACAACTTATTAGAACTTTCCTCAAAGACTATTATAGTCTAGATATTACATTTGAAAACACAAGTAAAGTAGTTAATTTCCTTGATATAACATTAGACTTATCTACGGGTATCTACCAACCTTACTATAAACCTAACCAAAACTTACATTACATACACTCACAATCTAATCACCCTAAATCTATCCTTAAAAACCTAGCATATAATATCTCACTCAGAATTTCTAACCTTTCGTCTAACCAGGATGTATTTGATAAAAATGCGACCTTTTATAACGAAGGTTTAGCTAGAAGTGGCCACAAAAACAAATTAGTATATATACCTTGTACCAATAACACAACAATAATACAAACCAATATTACCAACAAACACCAAATGAAATATACACACCTAAATGCCACTCACACTATACCCAAAAATACCAACATAAAACTTAATTTCTCTAACTCTTTTAATATACAATATAGTAACTTTCAAAAAACTATTCTTCCTAATACTGCAATATATGTTAATAATAAAATTCCTAATAAAGAGGCTAAAACACCTAAATCAATGAATCTAACTAAAAATATGTGTAATAAAATCATTAACAATAATTCTCTTAATAAACATTAGGATACATCCTATAAAAATAATAAACAACATCGAAACCGTAATAGACGAGTTACTTGGGATAATGCTCCATTTAATCTACAAATTAAAGATAATATACCTAAAATTTTTTTTACTATCCTAGAAAAAAACTTCCCGCCAAACCACAAATACCATCACATTTTAAATAGATCAACGGTTAAATTCTCCTACTCAACAACCAAAAACATACAACAAAATATAAGTGCCTATAATGCATATAAATGTAAAAAAAAACATGAATATACCACAATACATCAAACTAACCATAATACTAAAATAAACCACAGCAAACCACCATCTCATTCACATACAAGTCGTGAAAATTCCACACCTAATTTGACTATCTCCTCTGATACAGCATTCACGAAAGGTTGTAACTGTAGAAACAAAGCAAATTGCCCATTAAAAGGAAATTGCCTTATTAATAACATAGTATATAAATGTAAAGTTAACACTAAGGACTCAATTTATTCATATATAGGAGCTACTTCTAACCAATTTAAAGTAAGATTTAATACCCACAAACACAGTTTTAAAAATGCCGCATTGGCTAATACAACAGCTTTAGCTGAAATAATTAATAATTATAGAAAGTGGAATAATAACACTTTTTTTTAATTAGTTAACCTATAATTAATATTGTACTACTAATGAACTGCATAATTTTATTTCCCTTTTACAGCTATCTTTTCCTAAAATTTATACCATTAAGTATACATATAAACTATTTTAATTTCAGGTTATGATTCTATGTTCCTTATAATCTATACAAATTTGTTATTTCTCACTAATAAATTGACCCCCCCCCCCCCCATAATTATTATTATTATTTTTTATTTTCCCAACGTTTTTAACAGCACTCTTCAATTACATCTAACTCTTATTTATCATATCCATTTGAATTAATATAAATTTATTAATATAAATATACCTATCAATTTAATTAGTTTCTCTTTATAACTCCCTATATTTTAAATAAGATTGATATTTTTCACTAACACATTTATCGTAAAATTTTATTCTCCTTAGATATTTGCATTGGCATTATTCTTTTATAACATCAATTTTTCGTGTACCTTTTACCGACTTGACCTATTTTCATCCCTAAAATAATCTTTTCATTCATCATACTCTTTCCATTCAAAACTGAAATCTGCCTTCCTCTACCCCTAAATTAAAGTTCTATTACTACTATTTTACCATCTTGACCATTTACTACCTTTCTATTGGTCAATTCAAAACCTGTTCCCAAACAGACCTATTATATTAAATCTTTGTTTTTTTTTTTCAATAAACAAATATAATTATTTCTGAAGACAGCATATATATGTGTAGGTATGTATATTCCCTCTGATAGTTTGTAAAGATTTTACATAGATCTATATGATATACATACCAACACAAACATATGTATCCTAGAAACGATCGTAAAATGAGGATTTTTTTAATATAAGGAACTGTTTCTTTGTTTTTATTCATTATTTTTATTAATTTATCTTGACTGTGTTTTCCTGTATTTTTCATCTGAAATTTTTTTTTGAATACATCCTCTCTTTTCATGATATTCAGATTACATTGAGTTCTTCATACGGATTGGACACTACCGTACATTTTGGTAGATTTATCTACATATATATATATATATATATATATATATATATATATATATATATATGTATATATGAACTCAGAGCGCAAAGGACCATAACTCTATGCTGCAAAGCATGGTGTCCGACTCTTTGTCAATTCACCACCCTAAATTCTATGGACAATAATACCATTGGCGTTATAATGCAACTCATGAATAACCAAATCTTTTCATATATATATATATATATGGAAAGATTCAGGACCCGGACGGCTGAGCTCCGGTCGTTTCGTCAGCTGTCGGAACAGCCATGGCTCAGCCGTCGGGGTCCTGAATCATGCTACCCACTCTACTATCCCAAGTATCAAGTACTCTGGTGCGTTATGGTACACCTGGTATCTTACCACAACCTCTTTGTTATTAGGACAATTAAAACGCGTAAAGCGAGTGAGACAAGTAAACAACAAAGAGGAAAGCTAACCGTAGATAGGAAGGGAACAAGCTACATAGTTATTCTGTCAGCATAAGCTGGGTGAATATATGAGCGCTTAGAAAAAAGACCTTTCGAGATGAATCCAAATGTAAGAAAGAAGGAAATTGTATTCGTCGCGAACGGGGTGAAGTGAGAAGGGGAGAAACAGTGAGTGAGTGAGTGGAAGTGTGAGGAAGAGGTCAGTAGAGAGAAAGTGTTAACTGACATGACAGAGGGGGCGAAAGAAAGTAGGAGAAACAGAGAGAACGAGGGAGCAGTAAGAGAGAGAGAGAGAAAAACAGAATCGCAGTTTAGGTAAATATATGTGAAAAAATGGGGAGAAGAATACTGCAGGGTGCACATGGATAACATGTTATAAAATGAGTCCCTCATCAGTGATTTGCCAACGATCATAGATATTTCATTGCATTAAAAATCATATACCTCACGTTGGTGCAATAATAACTAAGTTAAGTTATTAGGACAATTAAAACGCGTAAAGCGAGTGAGACAAGTAAACAACAAAGAGGAAAGCTAACCGTAGATAGGAAGGGAACAAGCTACATAGTTATTCTGTCAGCATAAGCTGGGTGAATATATGAGCGCTTAGAAAAAAGAACTTTCGAGATGAATCCAAATGTAAGAAAGAAGGAAATTGTATTCTCCATAGTCGTTTAAATAAACGGTTGTTTTTCAATTATTTACATATTCATTTGCATTCATTCACACATAAGTTTGAAAAATCCCTAATATATTTCCACTATCCAGTGAATATCCAACCGATAAGGTACGATTTTCATGGGTATGTCTCTATTTATGAAACAAACTTTGTATTTTATATGATGAAAATGTGGCTTGGTACCCATTGTATATATATATATACAATGATATTAAATAAATGGAAACTATATTTATAAAACAATATTTATTTTATTATATATATTTCAAGGGTACCAAGACACATTTTCATCAGATAAAATACAAAGTTTGTTTTATAAATAGAGACATACCCATGAAAATCGTACCTTATCGGTTGGATATTCACTGGATAGTGGAAATATATTAGGGATTTTTCAAACTTATGTGTGAATGAATGCAAATGAATATGTAAATAATTGAAAAACAACCGTTTATTTAAACGACTATGGAGAGAGAGAAAGTAGAGATAAAAGGAGAAGGATAAAATAGTGCGACAGAAAGAGAATAAAGAAACAAGAGAAGAAGAATAAAAACTCATATAACGTTAATTTGAGGGAAATATATTCTAAGTATATATTTTAATAGTACGTGTAGTTACGATTACTAGTTGTTTAACATTTGTTTATAATATAATATTTTTCTTCCGTTATAAGTAGATAAATGAATAAATAAATACATAAATAAATAAATAAATAAATAAATAAATAGATGGGTATATCATGTTATTGATAATTGTTCTAATGAGTTATGAGGGATATTGGTTTTGTATTTAATGTAAATAAATATTAAGTTAAATTAAATTAAATTAACTGAGTTAATAAGAATATTGATATTTATATGATTTAAAATGGGAAGTTACGGAAAAAACTCCGGTTTAATTTATTTATTCGTTAGGGTGAGACTATTTAGTCAAAATAACTATAGATGTTAAAAGATACATTTAGCCAGAATCAATTAGGGGTTATAAATCTATTGAAAAATAATTGTTTCTACTTTAGGCACAAGGCCAGCAATTACACAGTACATTACTGGTACTTTATTTTATCGACCCCGTAGGATGAAAGGCAAAGTTAACCTCGGCGGGGTTTGAACTCAGACTGTAAAGGGACGTACCTATGCTAGAGAGCATGGCGTCCAGCCCTCTACCAATACTGCCAATTCACATGAAAAAATATTGATAAAGTATTGAAAGAATATTGAAAAAGTATTGACAAATTATTGAAAAATTTGAGAAAATTAAAAAAATAATAATAATTTATAAGAGATAAGTAATTTTTAAAGAAATAAAAATTAAAGAAATAAAAATAAATAAATAAAAATTATGAGAATTAAAATTGAAATTAAAATTAAAATAAAATTTTAAAAAAAATTAGAATTATATATGTATAAATTTTATGATATATATATATATATATATATATATATATATATATATATATATATATATATATATTCCGAAGATTTGATAAAAAATCTTCAACTTCTCTTTCAAACCTGACATGGAACTTAAAATGCAAGAATATGGACTATTCATTAGCTTGGGAAACAGTTTCAGAGGCACCCGCATACTAAAACACAGCTATATATATATATATATATATATATATATATATATATATATATATATATACACACATATATATATATATATATATATATATATATATATTCCGAAGATTTGATAAAAAATCTTCAACTTTTCTTTCAAACCTATATATATATATATATATATATATATATATATATATATATATATATATATATATATATATATATATATATATATATATTTTTCAGAAGATTTGAATATATAACGATATATATGCATACATATGTGTTTATGTGTGTACTGGTCCAGTTTTATTTTCCTTACCTTTACTACAGTGGTCAAACTGAATTGTATGCACATCATACGTAAGAGATCAATTTCTATACATTTTTATATTTATCCTATTATCGTATCAACGGCAAGGCTTTTGGTGCTAAGGAACCAATTACTGATGAATCTTATTCTTGTTTGGGTATTAATGTGTTGCATTATAACACCAACGGCATTATTTTCTATAGACTTTAGGGTGGTGGATTGACAGTATCGGTGGAGGGTCTGATACCCTGCTTTTCAGTATAGAGTTACGGTCCTTTACGGTCTGAGTTCAAATCCCGACGAGGTTAACTTTGCCTTTCATCCTTACGGAGTGGTTAAAATAAAGCATCAGTAACGTACTGGGTTCGATTTAATCGACTTCCCCTACCCACAAATTAATGTCCTTGTGCCTACAGTAGAAATCATTTTCTATGGAATTTAACAATATTGGATTGGCAGTATCGGTAGAGAGTCGGACACCATGCTTTGCAGCTTAGAGTTACGGTCCTTTACGGTCTGAGTTCAAATCCTGAAGAGGTTAACTTTGCCTTTCATCCGTACGGGGTCGATAAAATAAAGTTCCAGTAATGCACTGGCATAATTGCTGGCATTGTACCAAAAATAGCAACAATGATATAAGCATCAAATATATATTCTCATTATAAACAAGTGAAATGTTCTGCCTCAACAGATATACATTTTCTTTCAAAAGATAACAGTGCTCCACTATCCTACGGAATATTTGCATTGCTGATTAGAAAGCATAAACGTTATAGACAGATATATACATTTTACCTTTATCTGAAATATCTTCTTGTGGTACAAATAAAATATCCGAGAGAATATATAAAGTCGAATGTTGGGATTTTGTTAGCGACTGAGTAACATTTTTTATTCAGTAAGATATTCATAAACCCAACACTGTATTAAATCTAGTCCAGCCCTTCCTACATGGTAATATTGTATATAAAGAGAAATACATATGTCTTTACATTTAGCGCAGGTTGAAAATAATTGTATACTGTAATCCCGTAAATCATTACCACAATAAGTTTTTATAGCAGCAGTAATTTATTTAAAATGACATCGAACATGTTAACCGTAAAGTTTTACTATCTTGCAGACCTGTTAATAACCACCAGTTATATTTTAGTGCTTTATGAGAAAATTGGTTGGAATACACATGGAGACGGAAATGAGTGGACAGCGGTGTATATTAGAAGATGAGTTCTGTATAGCCTAGATGGCGGGAGATTGCGTTCATCCTTACGCAAAAGACCAGCCTCACACTAATTCATTCTATTTAAATTTTGAGCAAATGAACATAATACTAATTGCCGCTCACGATAAATAATAATTGATAAAATTGGATAGATTACTCCCGGATCGGAGAAAATAGACAGAGGGCCAGCGAGGCATCAAACCCCACATTTCTTAGATGATGTGTAGGGATAAAGTGATTCCGCCCACACAATCCGTATATGTTGGTGATTTTAAACCCGTATCTAGAAGCGAAATTCTAAATTGTTTTCGCTCACAATGTGGTGGATACCTAAGTGTATTCGTTAGTGAATAACAATAATATTATAATACCATAATATGAATATTCATTATTTTTACAAGTAAACAGCCTCATAAAATACCACATGGTAGATGAACAACTTCATCCCTTTGTTCCAGCGGCTGCTGAGAGAAAACAATCGACAATATTATTTTGAAATGTTTTGCTCAGTATCAAGATTGTGTATTTTCCTGTCTGCCACTTTATACATATGTATAGATGTTAGGAAGATCGCTCATATTAAGTCATCATTGTACGACCAACGTCTAGCTCACTCAATAAATTTGCCAACCAGCTGTTCAGGGGGCACACATTTAAGTTAATAGCAGTTGTGTTTGTGTATGTGGGCCTGTATGTGTATGTAAGACCTAGTACGTTAGACTCTAATTTGCTTGATTATCAAAATAATTTTCATCCAAATCATGATACCATAACTGAAATACACTATTAAGCAAGTAATATAAGAATTTGAAAATATTTTTATTATAGGTATAAAACTAAGACAATTTTCACGTTGATATTGCATGATCTATATGAAAATATGATTATCTTGTCTGCACCAAAATGTCAATAACATCAATTACTACAATGGTTAAATGGAGAAAATAAAGGAGTCACTAGTACATTTCCTCTCAGATTTATATACAATTGAAAAATTGTATGTTGAAAAAGATAGTGTAAGAATTACTACATAATGAGAGAAAGTAACAGCGTGAATAATTTTGACAAGTCCTTATATATTAGCAACACTTGAAAAAACTATTCTAAGTAAAACAAAACTAGAATCACGCGTACGTATATTATTTTCTTATTATTTGTATAACTATTTTGTTTTTTGATTTTTGTAAGATAGAACACAGATTTTCATAACCAATGTTGTTTTATAGTGTGTATTTAGTATTCTTCAATTACGTGTTTGTTAATAAATGAATCCTCTATTGTGTTCATACTTCGTTAGGTGTATAGAATATTTTGTTGAAATGATGAATATATACATCTAGTTAAATGGGTGTTTAATCTTGTTTTTAATGTCACTTCATAGCAATATATTTTTTATTGATTCTTGTACCAATATGTTGATATTTTCAAATTGTTTTGAAGCCTTATGCACATAATCATATGTAATTTCTACCATAATGGACACAAGACAATGCTATTGTTAGAAAACATAACTATTACGACTCGATCGCTCGAATCTAATGTTATATATTTGGCTAACAAAAGGATCAATCAGCAATATAAAAATATTATCTCAACTTAATCGTATAATTTCATTTCTGTGTATCTTTGCTGCAAAGCTGTACCAACGGAATGCTTGTTACTTTACATCATAATGTCAACAGGTTCAGTGAAGGTAATGCTTTCGTCTTTGACACTAGTAATTAATCTGAATGTGTCTAGCATAAGTGCGTTTTTCATCTAAGTAGCCTGCTTAAATTTATTCCCAATATTTGATGTAGGGGTTCTACTTTTAGAGAGTTCTATTGCAGCTTGCAAAAGCGGGAACATATGATGATATTCATTGTATCAACTCTAGAACTCTTCAAGAAAGTGTTTGCTTATACGCTCAACGAAACACATTTTGTTGCAGAAAAGGCTACGGATCAGGACAGCTTTTACATTTAGTTCACAGTTAACATCCTCACCTAAGAATCATACCACATGAAATAACTGTATTGCTTCCATGAATAGGGAATGCTTCTTAATCTATATTAACATAAGTTATATGCAGCAATAAATGAACATAGAAATGAAACGTTTAAATACATGCTCAAAACAATGTACATCGCAGAAATACAGCTCTCCAAACATCACTGACCCTTTATAAATGACTGATTGAAATGCCCAAAATATATTAACCTACCCACTTTCCAAATCCTAAGGCTATATTATGGGTTAATACATTAGATTATCTATAGCTTAATGTTCAATAGACTAGAAGAATTAGGTAGTACATCACAATATACTAAACTACTATATACACCTTTCAGTTTTACATGTTCACACTCTCACACTACACTCCATAAGATTATTCATTGCATGCCGGATTTTCTACCATGATTTTGAACTATGCAAGTATATGATATATCTGGAACTATAGTTTCCTTGTTAACACCTAATCATTAGTCAACTAAATCTGTTAATAGCCTATTCGAGCAGAACTGACTAGTGATTATACAAGTACAGAAACAACCACGTATGATTCATCTCAACATTTCTACAGCTAGGGCACTGGATTTATTTAGATAAATTCTCCTACGATTGTTTCATTCCAATATTTTGAAATGTTACACTTATCTCGCGGACTCCAAGTTAAGAATCGCTTGTATAAATATATTTTACCTAACCCACGCTTTAAGAAGAATGCAGAAACGGCTTAATATATTTAATGCAATGAGCCTACAAAAATCAAATGGAAAATTGTTTTGAGGTGAGGAAAAGAGAACATTAGCAGAGTCCTTAATGCTGTTATAATTATTTCTGCATGTAATCAAGACATTCTCCCGTTTTTGATAGAATACATGAATGAAGAGGGATCTACTCTGTATTTGCTGAAGGAGCATTGAGAGGCTCACTATATGTTGTAACATGTTTTTAATTACTCTCTACCGTCACTTGTTTTGAAAAAGAACAATAAATTTAGTGATAACAAGTGTAATAAATTTATGAAAACGAATCGGCTTAAACAACTACAGTGTTATTGTGTTATTGTGCTAAAGTACTCTGTCTGGGTCATCCATTCAGTCTGTAAATAAATATCACAATTTGTAAAAGTAGAGAATGATAGGAGACAATCAGTGTTTTCAGAGAAAGCATTAATTCATAGAACCTTAACAGTTTAACCTTTCATTATACGTTTTCAAGGTTCACAGATAAAAAATAACATCCTCATCTTAACCACAAAAACAACAGCAACCACTCAGTTAATCTCTAAATTATAGCAGCAAGGTCTATTGTGACTAAATAAATTATAGATGTCACATTCAAGCAAATGCATTCATAGGTTTGTAGTGTTTGTTATTATTATATATACTCTTTCCTTTGGAGATTTAATCATTAGACGGTGCCCATTCTGGAGGCACCAACCACCTTAAAGAGATTGTCGTCGATCATATCGACGCAAAGAGAGATTTTATCGATCGCAAGCTCATGGTCGCCCACTCCATATATATATATATATATATATATATATATGTATGTATGTATGTATGTATGTATGTATGTATGTATGTATGTATGTATGTATACATGCATACATATATATATATATATATGACGTGCTTTTGGATATCAGTGAGCCAAATTCCACTTAACCATATAGTTGTACACTCGCTTATATATATATATATATATATATATATATATATATATATATATATATATATATATATATATATCGAGCCCTCTTTGGATTTTAGACTTCAAATTTATTATTATTACACATATATATATATATATATATATATATATATATATATGCATATGTGTATGGATATATGTTGGAATAAGTGGATGCAACATAAATCATGGAGGCTGACTGCAAAGATACGGTAAATATAATTTAAATGTTTAGCTTCATAATTCAGTGCAACTAGAATGGGATATCACATCGGCAAAAAAAATGATACATTCATAAAACATAATTACAAGTGAAATCAAATAAATGATATTTCTAAATAGAGAAAATATTAGGTAGAATATAATGTATAATATTTTAGTCACCTACTTAACTAAGCGTTATAATAGTTGAAATTCGCATAAGGAATTCACCGTGTAGAATTATGTATATAAATGAAGAAAAACTCAACAATAATAGCAAAATATGAACAATAACAAATAATTCAGAAAGAAAGTAAATAAATAAATACAACATAGATAGCTTGAAGGCAGCATGAGCATACTGTGAATCTAATTAACCGTTAAGAGAAGTCTTTCTATAACCGCTGTTTCTTTTTGTAATTAATCTACCAGACTTCCGGATATAAAAGCAGGCCCTTATGAAATGTCCAATAATTTGCACTTAAGGTTTTACTCTCAAAATCTACGCCAAGAAATGTTCTCTTACTATACAAAATAAATATACAATATGTATGTGTCTATATATATATATATATACGTGTGTGTGTGTGTGTGTGTGTGTGTGTGTGTGTGTGTGTGTGTGTGTGTGTGTGTGTGTGTGTGTGTGTGTGTGTGTGTGTGTGTGTGTGCGTGTGCGTGTGTGTGTATGTGTGTGTGTATGTGTTTAAATATGTGTTTACGTGCGTGTTTGTATTCATCTATAAATATATATATCCGTATGATGTTGACGGCTGAGATAAAGGAGTACTCAATAACGAAGTAGAGTTTTAATATTCATTTGTATTAATGCTAAAACGTGCGTCTATTGTGGATTTTCGCCTTGTTACCAGACTGATGACCTTATGATAAACAGAGTATCAAAACGTTTTAGCCTTAATACAAATGAATATATATAACTCAATAACACCAGTCAGCGAAGTACTTCAGATAATGAGTTCTCAACCTAGTCATACATTGGCCACCGTCGCCCATTCCAGTGAGGAGTTGTTTTCAGAGAAATCTCCGCGTGTAGGGAGCTTACCCGGGAATTCGTAGAGGAATTTGTCCAGGAAACCTTTAAATGTTATGGTATCCTTTTCTCTCTTGTATTTCTGTATTATATTAAAGATAGCGTGGCCAGTTGAAGTGAATTAGTTGTGCCGTATCGTTGGTATGATATGCAAATTTGATTTTATTGTAGGCGGATAGCACGGAGACCAAGACGTGGGGGGATTTTAAATGTGATGCCGACATCAGTCGGGCAACATCTATGGAATAATTTCCACTTCATACAGATGATGTAACACTCACGGCGGCGTTGGAGAGGGTACAGTTTGTATTTTCCTAGTCGACCGCTGTAGTCAAGGCTTGTCTACATGTCTATCTTTTTTGTAATTGTCATCAAGGCTGCTTCAAATTTCATATTTCGTTTCATGTGAGACCATAGAAGACAGTTTCAAGGTGGGCCCGAACAAAGGTAGAATAATGTTGGTAGTTTGTGTGAATTTCTCTAGAGATTCGGGTAAAACATCCAGCGGGCTATGTCAACTTCGGTGTTTATATGAGTACACAAACTTGTTGTCAACAATCACTCCAAGTTCTTTGCTGTCGTTTGATCACACGGGGGTTTCACCAGAGGGAAGATAATATATGTATATATATATATATGTGTGTACGTGTGTGTATATACATGATTATACATAGAAACTTGTGCATATTCAGATTCTAATTTCCATTAACGGGTAAATTTGTTCTAGAACCGAGTTAATATGAGAAGGTTACAACTCATAGAAATTCATTTTCGAAACAGGTGTTACGCATGATTCGATGTTTCTTTCTTAATATAAACACTCTGCATCTTCCCATGCATTGAGTACTCCCATGGTTACTTGACACCCCGATCTCAGCACACCAGACTCTCTCTTTTTTTGTCTCTCTCTCTCTTTCTATCTCTCTCTCTCTCTCTTTCTCTTTCTTGCTCTCTCCCACTGTCTCTCTCTCTCTCACTTTCTCACTGTAAATATATATATTTATATATATATATATATATATATATATACGGGTGAACTGTTAAACTGTGATAGACTCAGACCATCTTTGTGAAACAGGTATATTCGTATAATGTATTACTAAAATATTATATATACTGTATATATATATATATATAATGGGGAAAAGTATGACCACGATGGCAGAGCTCAAACCGTTTCGACGGCTATTTAGTTCAGAAATAGCCGTCGAAACGGCTTGAGCTCTGCTGTCGGGGTGATATTTTTCTCATTACCCACTCTACTACCCTAAGTAATGAGTATTCTGGTGCGTTATGGTCCATCCGGTTCCTTACCACAACTCCTTCGTTATATATATATATATATATATATATATATATATATATATATATGTATAACATAGCATAACACGTGCATATTCATTTATTCATTTTATATTGAAATTACGGGCATCCATGTTAGTCTTTCCCAAACATGTATTTAGTGGTATGATTTCAGGATTTGCTATATATCTTACCTTGAAGATACAAAGTATGCAAGGTGCGTCTCGTTTTCAAAAATAGTAACTAAGCAAGTAACTAAAAACAAGGATCATTTTTCTAAATATTTTCACGGAAATAAGATGTTTTTAAACCATTGCTAAAATTTATAGACAAACTAGACTGATCCATGCCAACAAGCAAGCCATCATTTTGTTGCTAAATCCGCAAGAAATAACAGCTAAATTTCTTATAAGCACATACTCTACCTCCTAAAAGAAAATTATAGATAAATATTATAGCATATCCTGATTCTAATATCCACATCGTCTCAAAGTTTGTCTATGGGTCTACAACCTCAATTCAAAAAAGCAACCAGACTCACCCTATCAGGTATATTTCGACTGATTGCAAATCATTCAACCTGAATCATATGGGATGTTACAAGATTTCTTACAAGATTTCTCATACATACCATATCAATAACCATTTCATCTCCCGTACAGACTAAAGATTCAATCTGTTTCGCCCTGAATGAACCGTGTTTGTAACAAGTAATCCGTAGGCATTTCGTCAGCGAAAGATGAGATTAAATGTTACACAACACCTATAACGATAAACTCACTAAAGTTTGCACCTCGTGCGTTGAAAGTGATATGCGGTGCGAGTGGTTATGCTAGAAATAAAATGATATTGATATGGTCTGTATGAGAAATCTTGTAAGAAATCTTGTAACATCCCATATGATTCAGGTTGAATGATATATAACATTTGTGGTGTAATCTACCCCCGTAATTTTAGACACGGGATTTACTGTGTTTACTTCTACACATATTAATATTTTAATGTTCAGCATTTATACTTTGAGCTTGTTAATTGCAGGGTAGCTATATGAGTTAATAACTCTATATTTTATTTGTATTTCGGCTCCTTATCTATTGAGCTTATAAAAATGAGTGTAAATAGGCTATTATTTCTAGCATAACCACTCGCCCAGCATATGACCTTCAACGCACGAGGTGTAAACTTTAGTGAGTTTATCGTTATAGGTGTTGTGTAACATTTAGTCTTATCTCTCGCTGACGAAATGCCTACGGATTACTTGTTACAAACACGATTCATTCAGGGCGAAACAGATTACAGCTTTAGTCTGTCCGGGAGATGAAATTGTTATTGATATGGTATGTATGAGAAATCTTGTAAGAAATCTTGTAACATCCCATATGATTCAGGTTGAAAGATATATAACATTTGTGGTGTAATCTACCCTCATAATTTTAGACACGGGATTTACTGTGTTTACTTCTACATATATTAATATTTTAATGCTCACTATTTATACTTTGAGCTTGTTAATTGCTGGGTATCTATATGAGTTAATAACGCTATATTTTATTTATTTGTATATATATATATATATATATAATTCAGCCTGTTCAGTTTGTTTACAAACGAACAAAGCGGCGTTATAATAAGCGTCCGCTAAACTGATGCGTGCATATATGTATGTGTACCTGTATGTATATATGTATGTATATATATATATATATATATATATATATATATATATATATATATATATATATATATGCGTGCTACTGTACGTCTGTATACATATATGTATGTACGTATACATACATACTTACATATAAGTAAGTGCCATACTAAGAGTGAGAAATGAAATTTCGTTTTCATTTTATTTCAACTTATCGTTTTCGGTATGCCTGACCGATTTAACTCACTCAATATGCAAATTAGGCTGCTCAGCCGTTAATTTTCATAAGGAAAGTATATACTTTCGAACGTTCAACTATCTGGCAGATGGGTATACGGTGCTGATGATAGCTAACAAGCTTGAAACTAGTACATCGTTCCTGTGTCAGAGTTGAACAAAAAGGTGACGTGGTTGCCTTAACACCGTATGGCATAAATTCAGACTGTTCGGTTTGTTGACAAACAAACGAACAAAGCGGCGTTATAATAAGCGTCCGCTAAACTGATGCGTGCATATATGTATGTGTACCTGTATGTATATATGTATATATATATATATATATATATATATATATATATATATATATATATATATATATATATATATATATATATATGCGTGCTACTGTACGTCTGTATACATATATGTATGTACGTATACATACATACTTACATATAAGTAAGTGCCATACTAAGAGTGAGAAATGAAATTTCGTTTTCATTTTATTTCAACCTATATATATATATGTAATCTAGTTTACAAATACCGTATGATTATTAAGGCCTTATCGAGAAATTCATATATTACTAAGAATGAAATGCATATGTTATTCTATGATCTACTACGCCAACATTTAAATACTGTCACCAATTTATACTAACGAACAATACAATGTTTCCAAATAACACATGAAAGTGATATACCCACTAATTGTAACATAATGATGTTAATATTACTGGATTTCATTAGGTCCCATATAGTTAATAGCATAGTTTGTCTTATTTCAAATAAATTACTGTCTGGAACACACTCTGGTGGTCTAGGAACATGTTATTTTGCTCGAATTCACGAAGGATAAAATTTAGATTTTACACCTAAATAAAATGTTTACATACGTTAAAATGCTACTTGCTTTCATATCAGTGATATTTCGTAATAATCTAATGTATTTGACTAGCCTTCTGTTAAATCCTTATGTTAATATTGTTTTCATAGATAGGTTTTTTTCTCCACCAAATAATGATTAGTTGTGACATGGTCGTCAACATTGGTTTTGTAGTAGTTCATTGAAAGTATATTATTCAAAATTACTTTTATTCTAACGTTGACACTAAAGAAAGGAGTAACTTAATAATAGTTTTGTTTTCCTTGGAAATCTATATGAATACATGTAAATTCGATTATAATTGTTTCATATTGATTCAGTAAACTTTACCACGATTAGATGGTTATATTTTTCTTAAGTATTTTAATTCAAGTTGACATAGATGCTTTTGCTTTTATAATCAATTCGGTTCCGACAAGACGCTATATTATATGGTGTATGAAATATTTCTCTTCAATAATCTGAGTTTAACTTCATTCAAGAATGCACTTCATATAAACTTGTTTCAATATAATTTATATTCCAATAAGTGATACAATGAGCATTAATATCATTTACATTGTGGAATAGGTTAGAGATATCATTATGAGTTCAAATCTCGCCAAGGTTGACTTTGCCTTTCATCCTTACGGGGTCGATAAAATAAAGTACCAGTAATGTACTGGGGTTAATTGCTGGCCTTGTGCCTAAAGTAGAAACAATTATTAGATATATCATAGTTACGTCCCTTTACAGTCTGAGTTTAAATCCCGCCGAGGTTAACTTTGCCTTTCATCCTTACGGGCTCGATAAAATAAAGTGCCAGTAATGTACTGGGTAATTGCTGGCCTTGTGCCTAAAGTAGAAACATTTATTATTTTATTGGCAGTATCGGTAGAGGGTCGGACGCAATGCTTTCTAGCATAGTTACGTCCCTTTACAGACTGAATTTAAATCGCCGCCGAGTGTTAACTTTGCCTTTCATCCTTACGGGATCGACACAATAAAGTACCAGTAATGTACTGCGTAATTGCTGGCCTTGTGCCTAAAGTAGAAACAATTATTATTTTCTGTCATTTTTCAAGGGCATCAATAGCATAAGGAAACTAGCCAAATAAAATAAAATATATTGCAATCTCTATTCGAAAGGAACTTATAGCTTGCTGTTTTCTTAGACGTCAAGAGACTGCTATTTCTAACGTATTCTCTCACAGACTCCTGACCATTATATCACGCGGTTGGTATTGATATCATTATAAATAATGAGGTGCAATCCTATAGTGACGATTAGCTACGTGCGTATATATTCCCAATTCAAGCCTCGGTGAACTCGTTTTTCCCTCCCTATTATTATTATGAGTCATGGTCTATATAATAAAAAAAGGAATCCAGTCTTCTGTCGAGTATTGAATCTACATTATAACGGTTTTTGTTTCCGATAACGATGATATTGACGATGGGGATGGTCATGTTGGTGACAGATATGATTGAGACGATGTTGGTGTTGATAGTGATAATGAAGAAATAGATGAAAATAATGATGATAAGATCGTTGATTACAATGATTATGATGATGATGACGAAGTTGATGATGCAGTTGATTTTTAGGATTAGGAAGAAAGAGTGAAGAAGTAGAGCAGGAAGGAAAATATGTCGATAAACATAAAGATGATGATGATGAAAACATGTAGAAGAAGGTGATAAGATGACAATAATGAAGATGATTATATCCATGACCTATTTTATCTCTTGCACGTTCTACGTTATTTTTTCCTCTACTCTTTTAACATTCTAATTTTTATATTTTAATTTTGGCGACGTTTTCCAAATATTTGCAATTCTTCTTCTTCTTCTTCTTCTTCTTCTTCTTCTTCTTCTTCTTCTTCTTCTTCTTCTTCTTCTTCTTCTTCTTCTTCGTCTTCTTCTTCTTCTTCTCTCTTTGCTCATCACCTTTCCTCTGAATTTTTTATTTACTCTACATAAATTCCATGACATCCATTCTCTGTCACATTATCACTCACTCCTTACACACAAACACACACACACACACACACACACACACACACACACACACACACACACACACACACACACACACACACGCACACACACACACATACATATATATATATATATACATATTTATACATAATTTAGTTACATTTCTCATGGAATTCTACTATCAAACTTATAGGTTATTCTACTATAGGAATTCTAATATCAAACTTAGAGCTGCCAATGTTATTAAGAAATCACTGCACTTTTTAGTCACATTGTCATCACGATCAGTATCTACAAACGTCAATAACAGCAATTGTGGCATCATGGGCCATATATGTTTCAGAAGCAAATCAGCAAAGGTCCTTATTATTGCTCCAAATATATGTATAAATATATATATATATATATATATATTATATATATATACGCGAACTGACACATATTCACCCAGAGACATGCATACGTGCATATACAGAAGCACAAATATATATGCATGCGCTAGCATCGTTATCATTATTATAATTAAATTATTGTTGTTGTTGGTGGTGGTGTTGTTGTTGTTGTAATTATTATTATTATTATTATTATTATTTGAAAAGGAAAATCAGGTTAGAGAGGGAAGTGCTCTCTACCGAGCATTTTGTTGAAAGATGGGTGAGAGAGGCAAGAATGGCCCGAGTGGATGGGCCTACTCTGAGTATGTATCTGTAAATTAAAGGTGGAAAACTGGGAGAGGGCACTTGCCCTGGTGGTCAGGGTCACTGTGGCTTTTTAATGGGATTTCTCCACGAATGTCCCTCGGAAGTCTCCCCCTATTGGGGAATTTTTCATTGTTATTTTTTTGTTACATCCTCTGTTTTTGTTTTTTACACGCAGAAATGCCCATTTGTACCGTCCTGTATTGTACTGTACTGTCCTTAATGTCTAATTTATGTAAACCCTTGTGGTTAATAAAGAAGGCATTATTATTATTGTTATTATATCATTATTATTATTATTATTATTATTATTATTATTATTATTATTATTATTGTTATTGTTATTCCTTGAATCTCAGTCATTGATGTTGGTTAACTGGAAAGTCCGTTGGATTGAATATCAAGCCACTACCTGCAGCCTCAGATATTCAGGACGTATCGGAGGGTTCTTGCCGTTCCAAGCAAGCATGCCTTTTGAAGCGTTCCAAAAAGCGTGAAGGGGCCGATTTTCTTTAACCATCCCTGGAAACCTTTGGAGATAGTCCCCAGTGCGCCTATGACAATCGGGATCACTTTGACTTCATGGCAGTTCCAAATCCTTTTCACCTCCCACTTTAGGTCCTGGTATCGGTTAATTTTCTCCCTCTCCTTCTCTTGCACTCTCGTGTCGAACGGGCAGGCCACATCCACAATCAGGCACGATCTTTTTTCTTTGTCCACAACCACCAGGTCAGGTCTATTGTGTTCCAGTTTTTTGTCCGTCTGTATCCTAAAATCCCACAGCACCTTCACCTGACTGTTCTCCATCACCGCCTCTGGCCTATGCTCATACCATTTCTCAGAATGTGGTAGATTGTTTACTTTGCACAGGTGCCAGTGGATCACCCTGCCCATCACATCGTGTCTCCAGCCCTTATAGTGGGTCTGGGCTAGGTGTTTACACTCGGACACAATGTGAGCCAGTCTCCTCTCTCTCTCCACAGATCCTGCACAGTGGGCTAGCCTCCTCCTTGTAGATATGGTGCTTCAACCACTTCGTTTTGAGGGCCTGCTCCTGCGCAGCCATTAGCATTCCTTCTGTAGCCTTTTTGAGGTCTCCTCTTCTCAACCAGTTCCATGTCTGTGGATCTCTAAATTCAGTTTTCTCAAAGAAGGTACTATGAAGGGATTTTCCCTTAAGGCTGCTCTTCCTCCTTGATGTTATTTCCTCCTTGAGTATCCCCTGGCCTACTGTCCCCTCCTTCAGTACAGCTCTGAGCATTGGCTCCTTACTATAGGTCACGTATTTGTATAGGTTGTTTTTCTCCATCTGAACACAGTCCTCTATGCTGATAAGACCTCTTCCACCCTCAGATCTCCTTAGGTAGAGTCTATCGACATCACTCCTCTTGTGGAACATGTTGTAGATAGTCAATAGCTTCCTAGTCTTCCTATCCATTTCTTTTTGTTCAGCAACATTCCATCTCAGAATTCCCGCACTGTACCTAATAATAGACACAGCTCGGGAATTTACTGCGCTTATGGCATTTCTGCTGTTCAGATGTGACTTCAATACGCTCCTTACTCTCCGAATGTATTCAGTTCTTAACAATTCCTTCATTTTTTTGTTCTTTATGCCATCAGCCTCCAGAACGCCCAAATACTTGTATCCTTCCTCAGAGTCAATTTCCTTTATCATCTCACCTGTTGGTATCTGGATCCCGTTACTTCTGCTCAACCTACCCCTCCTCATCACAATGACTCCACATTTACCAATACCAAACTGCATACATATATCACTGCTGAAAATACGGACAGTGTCAACAAGCACATCCAACTCCTTCTCACTTTTCCCGAAGAGCTTAAGATCGTCCATGAAGAGGAAGTGATTGATGGTAAGCTCTCCCCTTCCCAACTTGTATCCTGCTCTCACTTTTCGCAGCATAATGGTCAAGGGCATCAGGGCAAGGACAAACAACAGAGGGGACAGGCTATCTCCCTGGAAGATACCTCTCTATATCTTCACGCTTCCCAAGGATACTCCAGTTGATGTCAACTCTGTCTCCCAGGACCCCATACTCCTGCCCAGCAACTGTCTGATGTTATCTGCCACCCTGAAGATCTCCAGGCTTTTGGTGATCCAGGAATGAGGCACCATGTCAAATGCCTTTCTGTAGTCTATCCATCCCATGGCAAGATCAGTGTGTCTCCTCCTGCAATTCCCCATTACCATCTTATCAATAAGCAACTGGTCCTTTGTACCACGTGACTTCTTTCGGCATCCTTTCTGTTCGTCCGGCAACAAGTTGTTTGTGTGGAGGTGATGGTAGATTTCCTCAGACACAATGCTCGTCAACAGTTTCCACATTACGGGCAGACATGTGATAGGTCTATAGTTGGTAACATCATTACCCTTGATTCGGTCTTTCATTATCAGAACTGTGGTACCTTTTGTCAACCACTCTGGCACCTCACCCGACACCAAGCAGTCATTGAACATGGCCGTCAGCTTCGGGTGGAGGGATGTTAAATGTTTAATCCAATACCCCTGCACACCATCTGGGCCTGGTGATTTCCAGTTGGTTAGTTTTTTGGCTTGCCCCTTAAGAGTTTCAACTGTGATACTCAAATCAGTCTGTTGCTGTGCCTGCTCACCGATCTCCCTCTGTACTGTCTCAATCCACCCTGCCTGGGCATTGTGTCTAACATCCTGCTCCCATATTCCTCTCCAGAATGTTTTAGCTTGTTCCGCCCCAGGGATCAAGTCGGTGCCTCTTTCTTTCCCCTCAAGCTGTCCAAACAACATCTTCTGGTTGTTGTCGAACATGCGGTTCTGTTTATACTGACTGACTCTGTTCTCGTATCGCCTGATTTTGGCACTCTTTGCTATAATGCGTTGCTTCAATTCCTCTATGATAATATTTAGCTTTTTACTCCTAGTTTTGTATTTTATTTCCAGTCTATTTTTAGTGCCTATGTTTTTTAGTGTCCCATTCAGTAGTGACTCAAGCTTTCCTATGTCATTTCTCATTTCCCCGATTTGCCCACTCAGTCGCTTCTTCCACCACGGCTCTGCTCTTTCTTGTCTGTTGTTTCCTCTCGCTTTTATACCAAGTAGTTTCCTCACCGTATTTGCTGTTGCTTTGAGGATATTGTTGCACTGGTGAAGACTCCTCGCCTCAAGGTATGGGATGACTTTGTTTACCTTAGCTGTTGTTTCTTTTAACTTTTTCCTGTCTACAAATCTTAGGTTCATAGGTCTCCCACTATCATTGTTCAACTCATCTACCACTAAATTTAGGATGTCAACCGAATCTTGTCCTAGCCCGTCAGCATTCATCTCCTCAGTGGCCGTATCTCTGTTCCAGGTATTATTTATCTCAGTATTCAGATCATTGTCTGCTTCGGGTGGTTCCTCCGCTCTCAGGACCTCCTCACCTTCATTTCCCGCCGGCTCGCTTGTCTGGCATACTACACCCGCCATCTCCAAGCCATTCTCTCTGCTCAGTTCCTCCAGTTCCAGCTTGCTTATCCACCCATTAGTTCTTATTACCCGAGCCTGCCCGGCCAATTTTTGTTCATCTAATTTAAATAAACCAATCTCGTTCCAGATGTTATGCATCCGTCTCCTGTAGCCCCTCTCCTTGGGGTTACTTTTCAGGTAGCATTGCATAACAGTTCTATTCAATTCTTTCGTCCAGTTGGTTCTGGCCCCTTTCCTTCTTCTTCTTCCTCCAACATCAGCAGTATTCCGTTGACAGTCAGGTTCCTGCTGCTGAGCCAGGGGGCACCTGTTGGGTGAGAGTCTGTCACATGACGTTCTAGTCTCCATTTCACCGTTATTCGAACTGTTTATGTTCGATATTTAAACACTCTTATCGAGGATTGGCGAATGTATGTTTACATAGCCATCTGTGGATCCGCCATCCCACTTGGCCCTTGTGTGGCATTATCACCACGCTGTATACGGACACACATAAACAAACAAACACACGGGCAGAAAGGGCCCCAAAAATGAATAAGCATAAGTTTCATTGTAATGTAGTATTCGAATGTCTGACTTAGTTTTTGTTTTTTAAGTTTTACTTTTTCCCCCCTCTTCTCTGTCCGTCCGCCTGCTTCTCTCTTCATTCTTATTTTCTTTACGTTTTTGGGGTTTCTTTTTTTGTTTTTGTTTTTCTCTGTTTTTCTCGTTTTTTACTGTTGTTGCTGTGCTGCTTTTGTTGTTTGTTTTTTCTTTTTTCTTTTGAGTCTATCTATATATTTTGATGCCTTCCTCTTTGTTAGTAGTAGGAATTCTATAATGTGGAAGTGGTAGCCAGCAGAGACTGGCGGCGTTGGCGATACTGAGACAGTGGTGGTGGTGATGTCGATACCGAGGCAGTGGTGGCGGTGATGCGACCGTATTACTGTAGTGATGGTGCTGTAGCGGTGGCAGCAGCAGTGAAGGAGTCAGGGGGTGGTGGCGGCGGTGATGGGATAGTGGTGCTAATGATGGCCGTAGTGAGCGGTGGCGGTGAAGGTGAAAATGCTGTTGTGTTTAGTGTACACAGATGATGGGGTGAGTGGTGTATCTAGTTTCTGGTGTTGGTGAGTTTCGCTGTCCTATATAGTGTAGCCAGAGGAGAGGAGGGGGGGGGTTCTTCTTCTTCCATTTATAGCCATTTTATTTTTTTTTGGATATACAGTGTACAATACAAAGTTGAATATTTGAATATTTGAGCCGTATTACTGTAGTGATGGTGCTGTAGCGGTGGCAGCAGCAGTGAAGGAGTCAAGGGGTGGTGGCGGCGGTGATGGGATAGTGGTGGTAATGATGGCCGTAGTGAGCGGTGGCGGTGAAGGTGAAAATGCTGTTGTGTTTAGTGTACACAGATGATGGGGTGGGTGGTGTATCTAGTTTCTGGTGTTGGTGAGTTTAGCTGTCCTATATAGTGTAGCCAGAGGAGAGGAGGGGGGGGGGGTTCTTCTTCTTCCATTTATAGCCATTTTTTTTTGGATATACAGTGTACAATACAAAGTTGAATATTTGAATATTTGAGCCTTATAACAATATATTTTGGGTCCGAATTTTTTGGGGCTCAAGCCGGGTGCTTTACGTAGCATTTGTACTAAGAGTTGTTATTTCACAAATGATTTAAATATGTTAAAAATTCAAAACTTACGGGAGCGATTTCATGACCTCCGTCACCTCGTGCGTCTTCTTCCCTTATTCCGTGCGTCTTCTTCCCTTATTATTATTATTATTATTATTATTATTATTATTATTATTATTATTATTATTATTATTATTATTATTATTATTATTTTTGTCTTATACTGAACTTTCCAGAAAATAAGTTGAAAGGAGAAGTAAATTATCTTTACACAATGTTTTTGAATATATTTCTGTGAATAGATAACGATATCCCGCAGCTAAGTTTCGGCTTCAACATTGCAAAAGGATTTATTTTTTTCAATAAATTTCCATAGCTTCTGGGAGAATGAAATTTTTAAAAACAGAAGACATATACGCACAAAACTCTGTGTCATTTCTCCGTGTGATTGTTTGTAAGTGTTGATATTAGTATGTGTTTTTCTGTGTATTTGTGTGCGTGTTCGTGCATGTATGTAATTCTCGGAGTAACAATCCTATAACAAGAGATACAACAATGATACGATAAGTCACAGCACACGTGTAGTTACCTATGCTTTCATTTCAAACGCACACAGATAGGCACTCATAGACACACGCATATTTGTATATATATATATATAATGTGTATATGGAAATATATATATATATATATACTGTATATATGTAATATATGGAAATATATATATATGTATATATATGTATATATGTATATATATATATATGTATATATATGTATGTATATATATATATATATATATATGTATATTTGTATATATATATATGTATTTATATATATATTTATATATATATATATACATATATATATGTATATATATATATGTATATATATATATATATATATATACATGTATATATGTATATATATATATATGTTTGTATATGTATATATATGTACATATATGTATATATATATATATATATATATATATATATATATAAAAATAAATATATATATATATATATATATATATATATATAAAAATAAATATATATATATATATATATATATATATATATATATAAAAATAAATATATATATATATATATATATATATATATATATATATATATATATATATATATATATATGGAGGAGGTTATAGTTCACTTGAAGCATTGTGTAATGAGGTATAAACGTTTGTATATGTATAATAAAGCCAAAATAATGCAGGTATGGACATAGAGTTAAGATTACGTGGATAAAGAGTAGTCTCCCTTTACAAGTTTTTTTTTGTTTTTAGTTTTTTTTTTTTTTTTTATATACATGCCTGTTTAAGTGTGTGGGAGAATGCATGAAGGCGTAAGTGTGTGTGAGTGTGAGAAGATATGTCTATTCGTAAATGTGGGGGATAGGTGTTATCTCGTGTTAGAACTGGTTTTGTGTGTGTATGTGTGAGAGAGAATAAGTGGAGATGTAAGCGTGTGTGTGTGTGTGTGTGTGTTTGCGTGGGTGTGTGTGTGGGGGGGATATGGGGCTAGAAGCTCTATCAAGTTATAAATTGGGTGTTGAGTTCTAGTCTTTTATTGATTGGTGGTTGTGTTTTGTCTATAATTAGTGCTTCCTTAATTCTAAGATTGCTGAGGTTTCTTTCCTTGGTTTCTATCCTAACTGTTATGGTTTTGTCGGTGTTTTTGCATTTAGCTAGGTGTTTCTTAAATGAGGAAGCGTTAGCATTGAGGTTTTTCTTTTATTCTTATGTGGAGTGGTCTGGTGGTGCTACCTACGTAGAAGTTGTTGCATTTGTCACAATCTAGTCTGTATACGACGTAAGCCTGGTAGCATAGGTCTGTGTCGTTGATGGGGCAGTTGGCTAGTTGGCAGCAGTTGTCATGTCTGGTGGAGTGTCTTTTGGTTAGCTAACCGCGTAGAGAAGGACCTGAGTGGGCCAGTTGGATATCTAGTCCCTCTCGTCTGATAGCTCTGCGGATGGCTGTTGTTGTTTCTTGACTGAAGTGTGGGAGCTTCAGGAAGCAAGTGTTAGTGCCTCGAGTGTGGTGTCCTCTGTTCTTTCTGGCACGGTTTGTGGTGGATGTCGTGTATCCGTTCATACAGACCCACAGATACACACTCATACACACACACAGACAGACACACACACAGACACGCAGACACACACACTCACACGCAGACACACACACACACACACACGTGTGTGTGTATATATATTTATATATAAATACGTGCGAAAATATATTTAACACCAGTATGTAATTATATAGATAAATATGTACGAAGCAAATTATATTTATATGAGAAAACACACTATTCATTCTTTTTAAGGAATACTTACTCTAAAAAATATATTCCACATACAGCCCCACCACACACACACTAAGACGCACGTAAACTGAAAACACACAAACGTACGCAGGAAGTCTGAAACAAACAATTAAAACAAAGCACACCCAAATGCAAGAGATGTATATACATACATAAATCAGGAACCAATATAAAGATTAAAGAAAAGAAAATTCTTCAAGCAGCACCTTATCCTGTCACTACATGTGAATAAAAATCTCACCCTTTTTCGTTTACGGGTAAAAATCATCATGAAATAGGAAGTAGAAAAGAATTATGAAGGAAATATCTATGAAAAATTCATCTGTTAGTGTATATGATTAATCTCCCTGCGATTCAAACAGAAAAATAGACCAGAACTTAGATAGCGGAAATACAATTAAGAAGCTTTTAGTCTTGCCGAAATTTCTAAAGGAATAATGATTAAATGGAATTAATTCAGTGTCGGTATATATATTACTTGAAGGAAATGAACGTAGATAAAAGTTGAATGAAATTATTTATTGTTATATGAAATTAAGAGCAACCGGTCATACTATAATGTAATATATATATATATATATATATATATATATATATATATATATATATATGAGTGTGTGTGTGTCAATGTCTATATATGTATGCATGTATGTATGAATGCATGTATATATGTATGTGGTTATATATATATATATATATATAATATAAAACGAAAATCTGTGATGCATCTGAACTCACACGATCATTGTGTGGATCTGTCTGATTCTGGATCCGCAGGTTCGACGGACACGTCTAATGATTTCGGAGCAAATTCTCTCGGAAACAATTGTAACACACAATAAATTGAGTTCAGATGCATCACTGATATTTAGTTTTATATTATATCATACTCTGGTCTGTTAGAACATAGAGTGGTCAACTGGCATACCGCCTATGGAAGCATCTTAGCTACCATCAGACACACACATATATATATATTTAATATATATATATATATTTACACACACACACACACACACACATATATATATATATATATATTTACACACACACACATATATATATATATATATATATATATATATATATATATATATATATATATATATATATATATATATATATATATATATATATATATATATATATATAAATATATATATATATATATATATATAAATATATATATATGTGTGAGTGTGTGTAATGTTCCCACTTTATACCAAATAATAAGCAAATATTAAAATAACAGAGTCACGCCATATATCTCATATAACATCAAGTTAAATTCGAAAAAATTACAACACGCACACAGAGAATTAATTTCCACCACAATAATACAAAAACAATACAATTATATATATTTATATTTTTTTACCAAATGTCTACTAAAATGAAACTTACTCTCCTGTAATTCATAAATTTACTGTATAATATTCTGTATGTTATGGTTCCCATAATAAAATAATATATAAATGAATATTCTGCTACTTCAGTTTTATAATATTACGTTGTAAATATTTCTTGGCTTGCAAAGTGATTTTTAATTAAATATTCCATTTTTCATTTAATATTTTGAAAATTCGAATAACCCAATTACGATTTAGTTGTTTATATGTAGAATGTATATTAAATAATGCATTCTAATAATTTAATTAATTATTAATTCGTTCAGTATTGTCATTTATGTTATATTTGTAACATTTCATGCAAATATAACTATTCTATATATTGTTATGATTTCGAAACATTTGACACTTTTCGCTTGAAATTTTATGACAATTTTTAGTATATTCGTGTCTACTTTCTAATATCATACCCAATTATTTCCTTTTAATATATTATAAATATTTATAATTCAGTATATATTGTATAGACTTTTTCACTCTAAGCAGTTATCTATTGCATTCTATTTTTTCTTCATTTCTTTCCGATGTAGATATAATGACTTTGTTAATAATTTTAACAGCGTCTTTTTTTAAACGGTCTTTAAAATTAGTATATCATGCAGCTATTGTATTTATGAGGATGCAATTTTAAGAACGATACTTTCGTAATCCAATTCATTTTTAGTCACTATTTCCTTCAAAGTTCAGTTTCTAAACAATATATGCATCCATTTAGAGTTTTCAATTTCACACGTTTTATTAGTAAATATCAAAAAGTCATAATCAAATTTATTTCAAATAACAACACTGGAATAACAATGGAAAAGGACGGGATAGTTGCGGAGTCTAGGGACACAGAATAATGTGAGGTGGAAAGGAGGGTCATAGGTCGTTGCAGTGTGGGCAACAGCCAACGAACCACGCAGGGCCCCTTTCTCCTGCGGGCTGCTGACGTTCCAACTTGCGGAGGAACTCGGTAGTACGGAGTCCAAGTACACCTGAGGTCTCGACGACGACTGGTGCGAGTGAATGCGGCCGGACACTCCCCGTTATTTGTTTGCCTTCCTTTCTTCTGCATTGTAGGCCGCAGTACCGTGGTTTGTTGCTGAAGTGACTAAGTTGGAGGCGGAGAACGTCTGCAACACATGGCGTCCCAGATGAGTTATCTACCTCCTTATAATGGGGAAAGGGTAATATGTATATATACATACAGGAGATTAAGCAACATTTTATGTCATTTCGGCTATTCGAAGAACGAAATAATTTAATTTTCATTTTTTAGTAACATTTTCATATGAATATGTATAATATATATATATATATATATATATATATATATATATATATATATATATATATATATAATAGGGCGGGTAAAATTCCTGAGATCCGTGGACGAGTTTCTCCAGCGGCCTCTGTACTTCATCATCGTTGCCATGTCCTGCATCTTAGGGCATCAACATGTGTGCACCACGGTCTCCCTCTTCTAGTGTGTCCGTGCAGGGGCCCTCACAGGAGCACTGCGTGCACTGTCAACTCGGAATGTCGGTGAGCATGTCCAGCTAACCTCAATGACCTCCGTGTTACTTTCGACCTGTGTATACTGATTAATGTTCAGAGCCATCCTCGTCATTCTCCTGTAGCACCCATGCACCATCTGGGTGAGTTTCTTGGTCAATGTCCAAGTTTCAGACCCGTACAGCACCACAAACTCCACTGTAGCAACGAAGAGACGGATCTTCGAGTCTTTACGAAGGTTCAACTTCGACACCGATCTTAAACTGTGGCACGCCACGCGTATATATATATATATATATATATATATATATATATATATATATATATAAGTTGAAAAAAAATGAAAACGAAATTTCATTTCTCACTCTTAGTATGGCACTTACTTAAATGTAAGTATGTATATATGCGTACATACATATATGTATACAGACGTACAGCAGCATGCATATACATACATATATATATATATATATATATATATATATACATACATACATACAGGTACACATACATATATGCACGCATCAGTTTAGCGGACGTTTATTACAACGCCGCTTTGTTCGTTTGTTTGTCAACAAACCGAACAGCCTGAATTTATGCCATACGGTGTTAAGGCAACCACGTCACCTTTTTGTTCAACACTGAAACAGGAACGATGTACTAGTTTCAACCTTGTTAGCTATCATCAGCACCGTTTACCCATCTGCCAGATAGATGAACGTTCGAAAATATATACTTTCCTTATGAAAATTAACGGCTGAGCAGCCTAATTTGCATATTGAGTGAGTTAAATCGGTCAGGCATACCGAAAACGATAAGTTGAAAAAAATGAAAACGAAATTTCATTTCTCACTCTTAGTATGGCACTTACTTAAATGTAAGTATGTATGTTCATAAGGAAAGTATATACTTTCGAACGTTCAACTATGGCATAAACATAACACCGTATGGCATAAATTCAGGCTGTTCGGTTTGTTGACAAACAAACGAACAAAGCGGCGTTGTAATAAACGTCCGCTAAACTGATGCGTGCATATATGTATGTGTATCTGTATGTATGTATGTATATATATGTATATATATATATATATATATATATATATATATATATATATATATATATATATATATATATATATATATATATATATATATATATGTATGTATATGCATGCTGCTGTACGTCTGTATACATATATGTATGTACGTATACATACATACTTACATTTAAGTAAGTGCCATACTAAGAGTGAGAAATGAAATTTCGTTTTCATTTTTTTCAACTTATCGTTTTCGGTTTGCCTGACGGATTTAACTCACTCAATATGCAAATTAGGCTGCTCAGCCGTTAATTTTCATAAGGAAAGTATATACTTTCGAACGTTCAACTATCTGGCAGATGGGTAAACGGTGCTGATGATAGCTAACAAGCTTGAAACTAGAACATCGTTCCTGTGTCAGTGTTGAACAAAAAGGTGACGTGGTTGCCTTAACACCGTATGGCATAAATTCAGGCTGTTCGGTTTGTTGACAAACAAACGAACAAAGCGGCGTTGTAATAAACGTCCGCTAAACTGATGCGTGCATATATGTATGTGTACCTGTATGTATGTATGTATATATATGTATATATATATATATATATATATATATGTATGTATATGCATGCTGCTGTACGTCTGTATACATATATGTATGTACGTATACATACATACTTACATATATATATATATATATATATATATATATATATATATACACACATATATTCATATAAAAATGAGAGAACTCCTCACAATATATCCTCCTTTTCTATTAATCTTTTCTAGATTTCATATGCCTGTGAGTCATCTCATGGATTGTCTTTTTGTGGACCGCTGGCCCTAGTTCTCTGAAATCTGAGATATTTTTCCCCATCTGTGTATTTGACAGCATTTGACTGTTTTAACTGATGTTCTAGCGATAAGGTTTCAAATTTTATGTAAGTTAATATACATTCTTGCTTTGACTCGATCAGAGACAACAATGTTTATTCATTTAACTTTATTATAGCTATGATTAACTTTCTGATTAGGACAGACACCGCACCTTGCGGTCCAGTATACAATTATTTTCTTTGTTTTTTTGTTTTGTTTCGTCCTTCTATCTGTGCATTTTTTTTTATGACACACACATCATACCAGCAGAAAGATCTAATTTGCCCGTTACACGTTCCAGCATATGAAATGGTACTTTCAGTTAAATCGTGCGATACTATTGTGCTGGTTTGAGAAGATGTGTTTGTGTGATCCTGTCTTGTATATCGCCTTTCCTTTTTACATTCTTCCAGCCACTTCTATGCGTCAAAACACTTCTCCATTTCCTCCACTTTTTCTCAACCTTTTTCTTTATTTCATCTGCCTGACATCTAGCTCGTGGAGTGTCTCTCTCAGACCATTGGTCACCTGTCGCTATCCTCTGAGGAATGTTTGCCCATCGCTCTTTTTGTCAGCATTTGGCAGTTTTAACAGCTGTTCTTCTGATGAGTTTTCTCATTTTTATATGAATTCAAACACTGTCTTGCTTCTTCTCGATCAGCGATAACAATGTTTATTCATTTAACTTTATCAGAGCAACAATTAGATTAGCTTTCTGTTTAGGACAGACAGAGCAGTTTGATGACCAGTATCCCGTTATTTTATTTTATTTGTTTTCTTTCGTCCTTCTCTCTGCGCTCTTGGTTTTATCACACTCACATCGTACTAGCAGAAAGATTTTTTTTTTTGCATGGTCCAGCATTTAAAATGGTAATCTCAATTAAATCATGCCAAACCATTTTTCATGTTTTAGTGCTGATAAGTGTGAAGATGCGTGTTTTAACGTTTGAGGAAAACCCTGTATCCCCGTACATGCTTCATTCACTGACTGTTGCCATGTTGGTATTGAGGTGGAGTAGAACCAGGGTGCATACCTTCATGCTCCTGTTAGCGACGGTGCATCTCGGTTGACCTTTCTCTTTGGCGCTTCAAAAGAGCTGACAGACATTTCCTATGTTATAAAGGAAACTTGCTCTTATTATTTCGTAATTTGGATTAAGTTGGAAAACTCAAATCTTCCATGATTTCTGGCACTTTAATTGTAATAATTTTAAAAGCATAACCTAATGTTTTGATATCCTTCATTTCTGCTATGAAAGGCGTTAGTCATTTCATTTATTTCATTTCTTGATCGGCTCAAATGTGCATTTGTGTGTGTAATTTATAGTTGTTAGTGTATTTGACCGCTAGTGTTGTTTTTTTTAGTATTCGACTGGAGTGGGCCTCAATAGCCGCTCACCATAACCGCTTCGGCAAATGACTTTCTACCAATTTAGAAGCGTATACTCAGAGCTGGTATGTTCAGTCGGACAATGCTTGCCACAGTCATCTATCTCCATTTAACGAACAGGCTGAAAGTCAGCACATCCCACTGCGACCTGCATAAATTAATCTGGGTTTTGCCGCTAGTAGTAGTAGTAGTAGTAGTTGATGTTATATTTATTGTACCTGATCTTTTAGTTGTCATTGATTTTAGAGTGCTACCAACAATAAATTCAGACAATACGATTTCCGTATGTCACTTCGTCAACAATTTATAGCAGTAATGTCCAATTCACGGTTTCATTAAACAATTCTTGTACCAAGAAATAAAGATCAGATAAACGCTTTACTTAAAGAACAAAAAAAAAAATACTTTCTTTATTTCTATCTCTCTCCCTCTCTATCACAGACACACACACGTGTGTGTATATATATATATATATATATATATATATATATATATATATATATATATATATATATATATATATATATATATATATATATATATATATATATACATATGTATATATATATATATACATGATATATATATATGTGTATGTATGTGTGAGTCTGTGTGTGTCTCTGTGTCTATAAAGAAAACGGATAGATAGAGGATAGTATTATTTTCCTTATTGTTTGTAGTCACTTTAGTGTTGAAATTTTATTTGTTAGCTTTTTTATTTCATTCATTCATGTTTGTCTCTCTTTCTTTCGTTCCTTTCCTTTTCTTCCTTTCGTCTTTGTCTGCGACTGACCTCTAGTGTGTTCTTTGACAGGCAAATCCCCAAAAGGCGTTGTGTCGATGTGTATGTACAACAAACGTATCAAGTATGCGAGATTGTGGAATCCCGAGGTCAGAGGTTAGGCCGTTTTGTGAGCGTTCGTGTAACAAGAGACAGCGTGTAACCCTCCACACAGCATCATGTGTCTGCTGAGTAAAGTTCGACGCAGACATCCTGGCGACGTATTATATAATCTGTGCTGCGCTTGGGAGAAAAGCGCATGCGCCTTAATTGTATATTTGTTTTACAGTCTTTCCATTCTTTTTCGCCATAAACCATAGATAATAGCCAACATAAGTAAATAAATACACAAATAACATAAACATTAACAAAAGTTCAACAAAACAACGATTAAAATAACAAGAGTGCAAAACGTAATATAAATGTCATATATTTTGCCGTTATATAATATGATAAATCTATTCCTTTGTCAAGTATTTAGCTACCATATTACAATTTCAGTTTTACACAAATGTAGTAATAGATAACTATTAAGTGTTAATAGGCAGAGCAGATTAATAAGTGCGATGAAATACTTAGTTTCTTAGATGTTTCGTAATTTAATGAACTGAAATACAGTCACGTACATTCTCTATTATGTCCTAGTCGTTGCTTTTGTTTTTGTTTTCAGTGTTTAATTTGCTAGGGTCGGTAAAACAAGTACCATTACATGACCTATTGAGGAAAATTATACACTGTTAACCAATCCGTTAGTAAGAACTGCCAAATTTAACTTAAATCGCATAGAAGTGAAGTCACATTTGATAACATAGCTTTTAATATACTAACCTTGAAAACAAACGAATTTGATCTCAGATCTATTCGAAACAATAAAAATATTTTCAATATATATAGCACCCTTTAATACTTAATACATGATTGTTTCATAAACAAATATTTCGTCTTTATATAGTGTTGTTAAAAAAAGAAAGTAAACGATTTCATGACCGAGTTTTCGATTGAAAATCATGATGAAACTCGGAAGGGAAGACTTAAATAGAAATGATGTTCATCATCATCGTCATCGACATTATAATCATAATCGTTATCATCATCATGATTGTTTGTTGCCCTCCATTTACCTTTCATTCATGGGAGTTGAGAACAATGCCTATAACCATTCGAGGATTGTGGGATCAAAAGAAGGAAGAATATATACAAAACCTAAATTATTGCAAAGTTATACACTCCGAGTGACAATAACTCTTGAACCAACTAGTCCAGAATTTAAACTCAATGCTAAGAACCAGACCAAACAACGCATGACCGCATCTGATGCTTAAATACATTATGCTATTCTGATTTAGAAAACCTACTGCAAACTGACGTTTTACTAATGTTCGACAGGTTTTAGGGATGTACATTGTCTAAAACCATTTAAAGCAGGTTGAATTTTTAAGAGGAGTCGACAGACTCTAGCCTTAAGTAAAGCTGACTTTTCCCTTTTGTATTTGTAACACTTTCACTGTGCTCTCTGCTCTTCATACAAGGCTTGTCTCCTTCTACTAACACCCAGACATTCCCGGCACAGAGCTTTCTTCTTTTCTTGGTACTCATATTGCGCCCCCCCACCCTCCTAGGCTTCGCATTAACAACTTCATCTAGGAATGTCAATCATCTGAAGCTTGTACTGACATTGTGTTTCATGCAACCATTAACCTATTCAAAGGGTACGTTAACACCGTCACTATACACCCGTCTAGGACACCCCTGAGCGTCATGATACAGTCCCATCCACCGGGGCAAACACCTAAAAAATAATTATTCAATCCAACGCATTTCCTTTCTTTATCTACTTCAGTTGAACCGTATTCCCCGCCATCTGAAACAAATGGGAATACTTCCAGGGTTAGTCTACTTGTGACACATATCCACAAAGACAGGAATGAACGTGTATGGCATATTCAAGTTTTAAAATTGTATCTATGTATCGCTCAATGTGTTTGACATGGAGATATTAATGTGCATTGTAACACTCTACAGTGCTTTGTTTATGATTTGAAGAGATATATAGTTTCCACTGATACGAGAGCATAAGAGATAGGTTGCCGTTTTCAAATCATGCAGAATCTGTTAAAGCAATATTTGGTGGGGTTATTGGTGATTTCCGGCTTAGAAACTTTACATTCTCTTTTTCTCTAGATAAATATTTGAAGTTTATTTCTCTCTCATCAATATCAAGTTACCGACCGTGCCTCAGAGAGATCTCTTGCTCTGCTACATATATCAACTAAATTACCCACAAATGACGTCGTACCTACAGTGACAAAAAACACATTGTTTAATGTGGCCTTGGTTCACATGTTAGATTTATGTAATTATTGTAGTTCACGTATCGGGAAGGTAAATATCCGAAGTATTCTCCTCATATAGTTTATTGAGGAAGAGTAAAAATAATTGCATGTGTTATTTTCCCGCACAAAAGAAATGCCATCCATGGCCAGTTTACTCTATAAAGAGTATTGGCATCGATCACTTGTTTTTATAGACGACTTTATCCGTTCTCTAGCACCGTGCACCTGATATTATTTAGAGCCCAGCACTTCATGAATTATACACGTGAATTATACACTATGGTTGAATTTCAGATCCAACCAATAATGAGTGGTAGAGCTTCACTTGATTAAACTGAGTGCTTCTTTTCAAAACAAAACTAATCTGTACAAGTGATTTATGCAGAAGTGGTTGCCTGTCCAGGTCAGTTCAAGTAGAATTATTCAGCCTGCTGGCAAATATATTTGGTTAAAAATCAAATTGTGTTGGTTACATTTGTTCCTGTGCTGAATCATACTTGCTTTTGCCAAATTGGACATTACGCATATACGGGAATTTCCGCCTCAATTCTCTCTACTTATTTCGCCTCACAAGTCAATGGTGAACCAAAGATTCTGACAAAAAAGATTGCATTCATTTTCGGTAATAGGAGTATTATTACCGCATTGTTTTTATACCCTTTTAAAGACATCGACCTACAGAATACTTTCCGTTTTGGGGTTGCTGACAATGGATAAAATTATCAGCTACGAAAATATTTAGAATTTTCCAGGAAGAATATAATAATGTGAATCAAAATTTTAGAATCGAAGTTTTGTGATATTTTCCTATCAAAGAACGTTACAAGAAGTATTTTTGTATAAACATACACTCACACACAGACAAACACCTAAGGCTTACGCCATTTTGGGGGTTTGGGCCATTCCCTGAAGAGTTGTTTACTTAATTTTCTATGTATCTAAGTTATTTCAGTCAGAACATAGTGATTATATATATGGGCGCGTATATGTGTTTATGAGTGTATGTATATGTGCGTGCACACATGCATACACACACAGGCACATATACACATGTATATATATATATATATATATATATATATACACATATTGCCTTTTTGAAAGGTAATCCCTGGTGAGAATTATTCTGACGTTATGTCTCCAACTCCATCCTGTGATTGGATACATGTCTCTATATGACTCTATTTTCAGCCACTTTCACTTCTGCGTACGATTCCCATGCGGGAATTCTGCATTCTCTAGAATACTACTAATTTTTTGTACAGTCGATGTCTGGCTCGAATTATTAAAATGCAACATATTACCAAAAGCAAAAAAGAAAGTAAAAAAAGAATCTTTAAAGAGAGAAAAGATATTTTCAAAAATGAAAAATAATATATAACAAATAAATAAATGCGTAAATGGATAATAAATAAATAAACAAATAAATAAATAAATAAATAAATAAAGTGCTCTCATAGGAATTTCGTCTATTCATTATTGTTTGACGTACCCGACAGGAATTTACATGAGGGACTTCAAATCAGTCGCAGAAGGGCCATCCAAATTGTTACATTATCTTGTCGAATAAATATATGTATGCAGGCACATTCACTCATACACATGCATACAAAAACACATATACACACATATATAATGCATAAAAACACACACATACACACATACATATTATGGTGAGAGTGTATATATATATATATATATATATATATATATATATATATATATTTGTGGGTGTTTAGGCGCGGGGACTTTTGGTTAGAGTGTTTGTCTCCCAATCCTAAGGTCATGGTTTCGATTCCTGATGAGACATATTCCATTTTGCTCCAGTTCAAGCAGTAGACAAAAATTAGTTGTACCTCTTGTGTTCCTGTAATTCAAAGAGCCGGTCTGGTCTCACAGTATGTCACGCTAAAGTTAAGGTTATTCATGCGTGTTGAATGCTAAGACGCTTGCACATTAAGTCCACAAGCATGCTTTTGGGTTGTTAGTAGATGTGGATTATACTTCGATGGAACCATGTAAGGTCCAGCAGTATAAATATATACTCAATTTACTTATAATCTTTCATTGTTTGTTATATAAGTAGACATGTTGTGATATGCGGTTTATCTACGTTTACAGCTCTTTCATTAAAGTTTTCCGCAAAAAGAACAATCAAAGGTATTCTTAAAAGACAAATTGGAACACTTGACGTATTGCATACTACATTACATTTCTGTAAATTTGGTATATAGAAGGTATCTTGTAGATCAATTTAGATGAGGTGAAACAAAGCTGAATCGCTATTCAGAAAGAGCACGTTAAAAGTCACTAAAATCATCCTAATCATCTTTTGCCTTTTTTTTCTTCGTTATGCTGTGTTATTGTTGTTGTATTTGAGGTGATTTAACATATTGAGGCACGGATTCTCATAATTTGAGTATTTTTAATTCACTGTGTACATCCCCATTAATTGCGATCGGTGTGCTGCGTGCGACTATTTTATTTGCAATCTTATCATTTTAACTCACGAGCTTTTCATGTAGAGTTTGCAAACGAATGTAGCTGAACATTCCATGAATATTACATCACATTCATGACGGATTTGATGTATTGTTTATAGTGTTTTAAATGGGAATAAAACATGTCATTGTACATATCATAGAACCTTAATTTAATTAGTAATGATGTTTCATTTCCGTCGCCATGTAACTTCAGTTTGATAAGACAAGGAAATACGATGTGTTTTTTTTTCTAGTGTGTGTGACACCATCTACTGATTTAATAGCATCTGTAAGTCGCTTTAATAGCATTTGTAAGTCACTTTAATAGCATTTGCAAGTCGGGTTTAGCTCCTTAAAAATAGATAATCTCTCAGCAAGCTGAATTATGACAGCTTATATCACACATTTTGACGTATTTCCTCAGGATTACGATTATCGTATATGTGTGTCTGGAGTAGAAATGTTGGATATCAAACATATCATTTTTGATCTATGAATCTAAGACTAGTGCATGCATGAGAAATTATTTATTATCATGTGAACGTTCATATTATGTTAGAAAATGTTGGAGGAACTGATATATAATATGTTATCCTTGGTGACACACCGTATGCACTATAATATTGGAAATGATATGAATACCATGTGTAGAATGTTATCAATATACTGTTTTATTTCTTTGTTTTTTGTTTTCTGTTTGGAGATAAGATATTGCTTGTATACCATAAAACTACAGATGGGAGACGGGAATATACAAAATATCTACCTATCTACCTAGCTATCCATCCATCCATCTCTCTCTCTCTCTCTCTCTCTCTCTCTCTCTCTCTCTCTCTCTCTCTCTCTCTCTCTCTCTCTCTCTATCTCTATCTATCTATCTATCTCTATCGCTTTCTCTCCCCCTCTCTCTCTCTTTATATATATATATATATATATACATAAACACGGTGTCCCAGAAAATGTACACACACTTCAACAACATTCTAATAAATATTGCCTGTACAGGAAATCAAAGTGTGTATACATTATTTGAGGACACCCTCTCTCTCTCTCTCTCTCTATATATATATATATATATATATATACAGTAATAATAATATATATATATATAGTAATAATAATAAATTTGAAGACTAAAATCCAAAGAGGGCTCGATAAGGATAAATATATATCAAATATATAAGAACCGTAGAGCAAATATTTATTAAAATAACAGATTAAAGTTTAAGCAAAGAATCGCTGCTTTCACCGTTAACGAGATCTTCTGAAACTAACAAAGTCAATCTGTGAACGCAGAAGTGAATATTTCAAAAAACGTTGTAACCAGATAAATATATATATATATATATAATGTATTGTTTATCAATAGTGTTCAGTCATGTTTGAGAAAATATAATTGTTTGCATGCGACAACACCTAACATAGCAAACAGGGGATGATAGCTCGCATTCTTACTCAACGTTCGAATCCTCCTCAGGATGATAATTAATAATTGTTGTTTCTTTTATAAGAATAGTTTCAATCAATATACACTCTCTCAATAAACCTGTAGCTGTTTGAGGGAGTGCGAAATTAGGATGCATATCACGAAAGATCATTTTTAAATATTCGAATTAATAAAATAAGGGATTGGTAGTTGTCTACCAATTTGAATGAAGGCATATCATTATCAAAAATTCCATGTTTTAGCCTTCTCAACCAATATCTTGCATCATGATGACGATAGATATATTTGATATAATGCTTGCTGTAGAATAAAAAGTATTTATATAAAAATAAGTGGGATAAAAATAAGTATTTATATAAAAATAAGGGAGACATGAAGGAAAGTTTATAAGAAGTAAATGGTCCGGATTTAAATAACGTACGCTTGCTTAATTACGTGGAATGCGCAAACAGCGATTTTGTTAGTGAAATAAGGTCAATTGCTATTTGAACTTGTCGCCGATTCTCTTGTAATGTTTCACATATTCTTGAAAACATCCGGAATATTCTCAAGAGATCTTAGCAGCATTCTGTACATCCGTGAGATTAGAGCCTGTTTCCGAATTTACTTGTCATCGTCAGACATTTTTCATATCAATTCTCCCCTCAATCTTTCTTTCTCTCCTGCTCTGTGTGCTATTATTTCTCTCTTTTATTCTCTCTCTCTCTTTCTCTCTCTCTCTCTCTCTCCCTCTCTCTCTCTCATATCTATGCATATATATATATATATATATACAGAGAGAGAGGGGGAGTGAGAGAGAAAGAAAAAGGGAGTGGAGAGAGGTAACGCATGTTATTGAGTAATTTTGTTAATTACAGGAGGTAATACCATTGTGAGCACTGAATAGCATAGCGAGTATGTGAAGTATATATGTTTCTATTTTATTGTATTGTTTCTTTTGATTGATTCCGCACGTCGGATCGACTATGTTCTATCACGTCGAAGAGGACCTTGAGCCAATCATCTGAGAAACATATGTAACGCTCGATATACAATAAAATAAAACATTTTAAAGACCTTAGTTATATCATACTTTGTATATATAGAGTATATATATATATATACTTTGTATATATATATATATATATATATATATATATATATATATATATATAATTTGTATATATATATAGCTATATATATATATGCGTATGTGTGTGTGTGTGTGTGTGTACAGGGAGAGAGAAAGAAAAGGATAGTGAGAGAGAGAAACAGACAGATAGATAGATAGATGCGAACAAATACAAATATATATAGATGTGTGTGTATCTAATTCAGGCAGAGAAGAAACTCTGTATGTGTTTCGGCCCATTTAACTGCGACTCCAGAGCAACTCCGGGCCACGCAATGATGTAAGTGACGGAATTCCTGAGCAACACCACAAACTTTGGTGATTATGTTGTTATTCTGTCCATACCACATTTCAGAATGCTATAAAATTTTATGAGACTTGTCATGCTTCCAAGCAGCACGTCTCCATCCACGTTAGTGTCAAGTGCCTCATTCATCTTCTCGTTTGAGCCACATGTAGTAATTTGCTTCATCATCTTTCTCAGATAATGCCCGAAAATCTATTTCCTTTTAATTGTCGCCAGTCCAAGGCCACTGAGGAACGAGTCAACCATGTTCTTCAGCAAATTTTTGATTCCTATAGTGATAGAGAAACAGGATGCCTCCCATCTACAAATGTTAATCAGATCTGTTCCTTCAGAAGGTAGATAAATTCCGCTCTTCCCGGAGTTTATCACTATATGCATTGCACAAATATGATTCTAGTCAGCTACTTCTCCTTCTTCATCTCTTCTCAGAGGTGACGCATCCTGCTTTTGCTTCGTGGCAGATTTTTCTTACCATTTCCACTCAAGGTGGCAAACATTTCCTCGTTTGTGTGATAGCCCGTATCGGTACGTATCTGGAGCTCTTCTACTGACACTCTCTTCTTCATTTTGCCTTTTATCTTCTTTAGTGGTGCACGTGCAAATTCCTTGTAATTATATATATGAATGACACAGTTATTAGTTATTAGCAATAAGATCATTATTAGCACTGTATGCTTAAGAAAAGAAGAGTAAAGTATAAGGGATTTCTGTAATGCGGTTAAAATTTTGCAGTTTCGATAGGAAATGAGAAATAAATATACCTGATACCATTTGGTTCATATCTATTTGTCTTCGTGTGCTGGCCCATGGCTTGAATGACAGGTGGAGGAACACAAGCAGATAAATATTCTTTGATGAGAACGCTCATTAAGGAGAAAAAAAACACTAGGGTAGGTTGCTGATTAAAGGTTAAGAACAAATACAGGGTGAGAATGTAATGAAAAGGAATTGGTTTGAGTACCTAGATAGTTATAGACGCATTTCATGTATAAGGAGTTGGTTTCAGCTGTTGTGATTTCCATCTCCTATTATCATAGGCAATAATGTAAGTTTTGTCGTTCCAGTTGAATGGTAATGTTGTACTCATTCCACTCCCTGGTCATTCAGTTTAATTACAGTGCGTTCAATCGGGATCTAGATTCTTGCCACGAAAAGAAATAAAGGTTTCTACAATTTGACATAAAATATAATCCTAAGAAAGAAATGCTGGACACTACAGCAGAAATATGGCGTTGAGGATGGAGTGCGGCTCCATTCACCGAGCTCCTCTCTCATGAATTCTAGAATTTTGCAGAACTATGTTATTTAGTCAACATTTAACCACGTGCACCAAAATGTATTCAACACAAATCCATATAAATCTTCACAGTAATGGAAAATAGGGTTAATTTAATAGTCGAAATATTGTTACTGAATATCTATGCTCCTAGAAATTGAAACACAGCAGTGCACTTAGTGGTACTTTTTTCCAGTAAAAGAGATCTATCCAGTCGTTTATGCGTATTTCATGCATATCCTGTATCAGAGTTTCGCTCTAGTGTTGTCAAATTGGGCGGATTACACTACTTCTCTGAGCTGCAAACTATTGCCTTTTAATTTGGCCTATTTACACTTCAACATTAGAAATTATCTACAGGCAAAACTGGTAACATGCATATATGTGTGGGTGTGGGTGTGTGTGTATGCGTGTGTGTATGTGTGTGAGTGTGTGTGTGTGTGTGTTTTTATATATAACAAATTATGCTGAGAATTTAAAATCTCAAAATTTGGAATCGTATCAATCCCGAACGCAGAAAGTAAATCTGATTACAGTCGATCACTATAGATTATAACTGAGAACATTGGGCAAATTGTCCCTAGAAATAGAATAAAAAGGCGAGAGGCATCTCCAAGGTAGTTTTACGATATAGGGTGATTGTCTATCTTAAGATGCTATATTATGCAGCTGGTAGGTACAGCATTGGTAAAAATAAGAAAAGTTATAGGCTTTCCAGGTACTGGGTAATTTATCCCATTTTCACAGCTAATATCTATAGGGGACGACTGCTTTTACCGCTATTTTGTGCGTTTGAGTTTCTCACATTTCCATCTACACAGACACACAAACACACACACAAACGCACACACACACGCACATTCATCCGCACACATACACACACACACATTTATATGTGTATATATATATATGATATATATATATATATATATATATATATATATATATATATATATATGTATATAAGTATGTATCTATTATATATATACGTACACACACACGCGCACACACACACACACACACACACACACACACATATATATATATATATATATATATATATATATTTATATTATTTATATATTTATTTATACATATATATATATTATATATGAAAAAAATATGCATATATAAATATGTATATTCATACATACATGCATACATACATACACGCATACATATATACATATTTATATGTTTGTATGTACGTATTATACGCATATATGAGTCTTTGTGTGAGTGTTTCCACCTTCGTTTCTTCGTAAGGGAATGTTCGTGGTATGTGTGTGAGATAGTGTCATTGAAAGATAGAATTGAAAGATGCCTGTGGATATAAAGATATGCAAATACGACTATCATCTCACGTAGTAAACACCGAGGAAAAAAACAATCACATAATTATAAAAATAAAAACAATAACATAAAATAAAAGAATGGAATTCTTCCATAGTTTGTTGGAAAGAAATAGTTTTAAAAGAATAGTAAATAAATGGAGAGCGATATACTGAAAATGATGAATCTATAAATTTTTCTACTTTTTCGGATATCAGTGTTGGCTTACTACTGCGGCAGTAATTTTGGCTTAAATTTAAGAATTCGTTTTTATTTTTTATTGCCATTGAACATAAACATATTTTAAAGAAATTTGCCCGTTGATGGTAAAGGAATCTAAAAACGCATTGTGATAAGCGATACAAACAATAGAAGACATGGCATTGCTAATCGGATGCGCCATACAATGTTCAGTTCATGTCATAAATACGACTGATAAATTCAACATATGGAAATCCCCTTAAACTAGGTAACTTGAAGACAGATCTCCTTGCAGATAATTTTCTCCTGGCTCTGTTATGAGGATAGAGATTCAAAAGCGAAAGTTAAAATAAGATGAGCTAAAAAAAAGCCATTCGAATAAAGGTAACGAAAGAAAGGGAAAAGGAAAGAAAGTGAATTCTGTCTGACACACGATAAGTATTGCTGTAAGAAATACGAGCTTTTACGGACTCGAGCTGAATGTTAATGGTGGAAAGTACGTTATATATAAACCCTGACGACCGCGTATACAGAAATATAGGCATATATAAAAGACGATAATAGCCAATGAATGTCAAGTTGAAGTTAAAATAGCAGAATTTTTACGCTCACACGTATATAAACAGCAAATCAAACACACACAGACACAGATACACACACACACACACACACACACACAGCCACTCACACACACACACACACACACACACACACACACACAGCCACTCACACACACACACACACACACACACACACACAAACATATATATACATATGGATTTTATGTGAGTCCCCGGTTCAAGCTGGAGTAACCAAAGTAAGTAAGGTACTCAATACATTGCTAGAGTGTATAAAAAATACTTAATATAGAAGTGGCTCCTACAGGACTCGGAATGTTTCATTCGAAAGAAAGCTTCTCCTGATGATTTCTTTCTAATGAAATAGTTCTAGTCCTGTAGAAGCCATTTCTATATTAAATTTATTATATATATATATATATATATATATATATATAATAAATTTAATATAGAAATGTCTTCTACAGGACTAGAACTATTTCTGAACTGCTTCCTGAAGATTTCATCTGAATGAAACAGTACTAGTCCTGTAGAAGCTCCTTCTATAAAATAAAATAAAAAAAAAAAATATATATATATATATATATATACACACACACACACACACATATATATATATATATATGTTGTTACCTTTGCTGATGATCTTGTTGCCAGTATTGCCAATAAAAGTGCCACATGCACCATATGATTTTAACTTTTTCACTTCATATTTATTACCAGTTATATGTTAGTTCATCAAAGTTATTTCGTCATTCATTCTGTGACCACCTCAATGACTATCTGCTTTCTTTCTTGCTTTCTCATCTTTCTAGTCCTAATTTGTTCCTCCATCTTGTATGTTTTCGTGGTGCCCTTTTCAGGATTCCTGTCTTTGCATGTGTTTGCCTCTATGTGTGTGTGTGTGTGGGGGGGGGGGGGGGTGAGTGTGTGTTTATGTGTGTGCGTATGTGTGTGTGTGTGTGTGTGTGTGAGTGTGTGTCGGTTTGTATCTTTCACAGTTTGCGTTCTTCTTATTCTGTCTGAAGTCGTTAGGTTGCTGTCTGTTTCTACCCCACTCCTGTTTTCTGTTAAGGCTAGGCCTATCTTATAATATGTGTGTGACCTCTATAATTTGTGTGTGAGTTGCGTCAGTTAGGTGTGTGGATAGGATTTCTATGTTATATATTGAGCCCCCTTGTTGCAGTTTAGTGTGTTGGTGTAGTACTATTCTGCTTTTATCCTCCTTAAGTTATCTTCAGTTTTCCTTTATTCTCTCTTGTATGATATAGGCATATGTCTCTCTTATGTATGTCGTTGTTTAGTTTCTGGAATCCCTCTATACATCTTATCCTACAGACTAAAATTTTGGTTTTGCAGTTTTGTTGCCACTTTACCTTACAAACTATACAGTTTCGAAACGTACAAAGGAGATTTCCTAAAGTGTTATGGACCTACTGATCCATAATCTTATGGCAGCTCCCGGATTTTCTACTAATCTAATCCTGGAGTTCATTTTGCATAATGCTCTCTAAAACGATACTCCGGTTCGCCTCTAGGCCTAGCATCGACACACTGGTAACTTTGTCTATCATACCATGAATTGTCCTTTGATCTTAGCTGAAAACGACAATAGTGAGCTTAATGTGCGCTTATTATGTATGCTTATATATTCATACACTTCTATTATGTATCACGCTATATTAATGCTACTGATAATTAATCCCAATCGCCCAAGGTAACACTGCATTCAAATGAGTATCTCCAGCATATACATCATACTCAAAAACCTATATATGCTTTAGCTTATTCTTGTCTCCGAGTTATCAAACCTTACTGATGACCGATGAAAGCCCAGAAACTAATGTCTGGCGTTTTCACATGTCTAAGGCAATAGCTGTGACATTATCCCGGCTTAAAACATTCATAATGAGGCTCGTATATGATTATTATATTATACATTGGCAGTATCGGTAGAGGGTCTGACGCCATACTTTCCAGCATAGTTAGGTCCCTTTACGATCTGAGTTCAAATCCCTCCGAGGTTGACTTTGCCTTTCATCCTTACGGGGTCGATAAAATAAAGTACCAGTAATGAACTGGGTAATTGCTGGCCTTGTGCCTAAAGTAGAAACAATTATATTAAGAAGGCCTATATGGAATGGTTATATTATACATAACCATTCCATATAGGCCTTCTTATGCACTTCTAATATATATACACACACATACCTATATATATAGTGACGAAACATAAGTCAATTGCATGAACTCATAATCCTTTATTTACTGCTATATATATTTCGATGATAGCCATTGAGTGGCTATCACCTCATCAGGCGGTTAGTCAGTTCTTAGATATGCCAGCTCTGTGTTTATGGTGTTGATTGTATCAGAGCCTTGGGACATATATATATATGTGGACATTATATATATATATATATATATATATATATATATATATATATATATATATATATATATATATATATATAGGAACGAGTAGGACCCCTATTACCCACTCTACTACACTAAGTATTGAGTACTTTGGTGCGTTATGGTCCACCTGGTTCCTTACCACATTTCCTTCGTTGTATTTATATATATATATATATATATAATTCAGGTAGTAATAAGGTAGTAATAAATTACTGACTTTCACTGTCTAGGGTTTAAAATATATATAACTATAAAAAGTTTTAGTATATACATAACCATAAATAGTATCCTTAATACTATATATATATATATATATATATATATATACGTATGTATATCCATATATACATGTATACATGCACATGTGTGTGTGCGTGCGTGTGGGGGCGCTTGTGTTTGTGGAGAAATTTAACTAGCCTTCTGGCAAACACTGTATAACAGCATTTTTCGGAGTTTATAAAAAAATATTTTGTGCAGTCTTTCGATCCGTAAATACACTGTTAAATAAGAGCACAGAGCTGCAAAAATATGACATTTATATATTTTTTATGGCACATATGAAAGAGAACAGCTGGATATAACAATTGCAAACAGAACAGGAAAAAATTATGCTGTCTTTGTGCTATATTACTTAAAAAAAGAAACGCACACACACCACACACACACACACGTCTATATACATATCTTTATATATATATATATATATATCTTTATATATATATATATATATATATATATATATATATATATATTTATATATATATATATATATATATATATATATATATATATATATATATATATATATATATATATATATATATATATATATATATATATATATATATCTTTATATATATATATATATATATATATATATATATATATATATCTTCGATTTTTTAGAACTGCAAACAATACGAATAACAGTGACACCTGATATGCGACACAGCAGAATGGATGAAAGACGAACATATATACAAAGAGACCGAAGCATAGTCGGACAATGATAGAAGGCTATAGACAGTGAGGAAAAGAATGTTACGGGTAAAACACAAATCATATCCAGAAATACACGTATATATATACATGACAAGTTCTAGATATAAAACACAAATGTGTGAAGGTAGAATACCATATATATTATATATATATATATATAAATATATATATATATATATATATATATATATATATATATATATATATTTATTTATTTATTTGAATGATGGCAAAATAAATAAAAATAATAAAAGTACCTAGATGTACGTAAAAATACGGCTGTTAAAATACAACAACAATAATAATAATAATAATAATAATAATAATAATAATAATAATAATAATAATAATAATAATAATAATATGATGATGTTGATGTTGATGATGATGATGATGATAAAGCATTATTAATATTATTACTATTATTATTATTATTATTATTATTATTACTATTATTATTATTATTGAAGAGATCACTATTACATGAACATTTCTATACGAATGCATTGATCTTTGTGTAAGGTTTGTGAAAGTTGCAAAGACACAATGGCATTCCCATGAAAACGTCTATGTGGGGGTAAAGGTTGGGTGGAAATATAAACATGCACATATTGACACAAATGCATGTTACCATACATATATATTTGCATACACACACACACATTCATACACACATAGATACATCTATACATATATGCATACATACATACATACATACACACATACATGCATACATACATATATGCATATGTAAAAACATTCATACATATATACATACAAATATGCATACATACGTTCATACATACATATATACGTATTTTAG
>OZ024740.1:344870911-344883411 GCA_964016885.1 Eledone cirrhosa
GCGTTTGTGTGTAGCTTACTTGAAGCATTGCATATGTTATAAAGAATTCGGTTTTTCTTTGGTGAAAACATGTTCAACGAAAGGAATGATAGATGGTTATGTATATACCCTAAAGACGGTTCAACGTCGTGCACACAAACTTTCGGAGAAATGTGATGCTTTTGGGTATCGTAAGCATCTCTAGCATATACATCATTCACAAAACCCTATGTATGCGATAGTTTATTCTTGTCTCTGTACCGACTGATTAAACCATACCGATGACTGATGAAAGTCCAAACACTAGTGTCTGGCATTTTCACGTGTCAAAGGCAATGGGTTTCGATTCTCATCCAGCTCTGTTTTCTTTGAATGGCCACCGATTCGTGATAGATACCGTGTCTGAGAAAAGCATCAATACAGTTGTTCTGCGCAAGAGGCTACAAACATGATACGAAGGGCCACATGCCCTCTTCAGAGTTTCGTAGAATCGTCTTCATTGAGGCTTTTTTTTTTTTTGCAAAGTTGTCCGGCTACTCATTCTGAATTTCTAGAAACCAGCGGCAGTTTGCTGCAAATAAGGAGGAAGGATTAGCATCTAACATTTGACTGATGTACTGATTGTTTTTCGGTTAGAAGTTTCTGAATTCCCTGACACTTTTCACAGAACGTCAGTGTGGTCGTTTTCACATATTCTCAAGACACCTCAGGAGAGTAATTCCTGGACTAGCTGGAATCTTAAAATCCTAACTTAACATTTGCCTGGAAGTCAGCCATCATCTTAGCAGACTGGGGAAAGCCAACACGAGATGTTTGCTTGTGGGTACCTTTTCTCATTTTCGTGAGCTCGAAATGGTATCTGAGCTGGCAACAGGCAGGACATTCGACACTTGAAAAGTTTCTGGTATACATATCATCTTGCTGCACCAAGACGTAGTTACTATTTGCGCTTGCGATTGCGAGGTTTTTTATAGCTACGATAATCAGAAATAATTATTTTTCCACACTTAGCCGGTTATGCTAGCGTTGTACATCTCACAAGAATTAAGCATCTGCTTTCATATTTTAGATGACGATGCCTCTTTTATTTAAATACGCAAAGAAATATGTGATGTTTCACATTTCCGAACAAATATGTAACTGAATGTTTTAAAGGACCATTTGTCATGTATCAGCTATTTTACTAAAAAAGAATGTTTTTCTGTATTCAACATACATGTAATTTTCACTAAATCTAGAATGACCTGTCAAATTTTAACTCCTATCAAAATCCAAACAATTTTTCTGTTTTCTAGTTCATTCACTACTTCTCAAATATTTCTTGCTCCCAAAACGTTGATGTATCTCTAGTTATATAGAATTTTCATTGAACGATTTTTTATGCTCATTTATTGCTAAAATCAGAAAAGTTTCTGATAAAACTGTTGCACGCAAAAATATGTAAACAGAAGAATATACTAAAATTGTAAATTAACTAAATAGATTAAAGACCATGTTAACACGTTTACAAAGTTATATAGATAATTTATAAAGGTATAGACTTATATACTCAATTTACTTTAACCTACTTAGTTAATTTAGTATTGTAGTATAATTTTATTTTCACACACACACACACACATTTATATATGTGTGTATATATATATATATATATATATATATAAACTCTTAAAATTTAAACGGATTTTGGGTAATTTTTACTTACAATTTAAATTACTCAGTGAAATTCTTCTTGGAACCTATGTACCAAGAACCTATGTACCAAGATTATTACATTACACAAATCCACCCACCGCGTTGAATAGGTTAACCGGTAACCTGCATTCTTTATTTCTGATATTCATTTCAAACAAGCGTGAATTAGCCCATGTAAAATGCATATATATATATATATAGTTACTCCTATATATACTCCTATATAAAGTTACTCATATTCTTCATCTCGACTTTTATTCTTAATCCTTTTACTTTTGACAGTCTACTCATATATATACAGAGATGAAGAATAGGAGTAACTTTTTTTTTTACTCGAATTTCATTTAATTTTATTTTCTTTACCAAAGCGTTTTCAATTTATTTCATGCCAAAAGTAGATGTTATTATCACATTTTATGTGAAAATATGAAAACTTGTTTTACAAATCAAAGACGTTCTTTTAAAACATTATAAAGTTTATATTATTCAAATTATGCAATGTTGTTATGAAGTCATTGTAAGATTTTATTATGAAGTTGTTCTCAATTATTTTTTCTATTGATATTGTAAAACTGTTATGAAAACCGTATAAAAGTTTGTTATTTGGAAATATAATTTTATAGAATAACTTTCATTACATTATTATGAAAAATATATAAGAAATTTAATCTGAGGAGAATATCAAATTTAATTTGAAATCATTCCAATTTTTTTATTTCTATGGCAGTTTAATATGAATATATTATAACATATTTTCAACCGAAAAATTTGTTATGGTGACATTATATTATATCAATATGAAAACTAAAAAATCTTACTATATTATAATTTGTTATGAACACATTATGAAATACATTTGAAGAAATTGTTGTTATGAGAGATTATTATGAAAACATATCAGTTTATATAGTCATTGTAGAATATTTTAATGGAAATATTATTAAATTATCTACGAGATAATTATATATACAACTTGGTATGAAGGCGGGACTCTTTATCAAATTGAGCAGCAACAACGAAAAGGTTAATACTGATGAACACAAATATATAATAAATAAAATAGAAACAGATTTATATATAGTCTCAGCTCAATTTATTTTGAGCAACAAATGTAATTGTTTTGCTTAAAAAAAAAATAAACAAATCCTTCTTTCTGTGAGGTTCGTTCATTGTTAATCTAACATTATTGATGTTTCTCTATATTGATGTTGGTATAGTTAAATGTTTCTTTACTATTCTTTTTTATTATATATTGCTCATACCAAGTTTGTTATAATCTAACAGTAACTATACGATTGTTTTTGTTAAATTATATGTTTACGATTTCTATTTATTTATTTAACTCAATTGATTGTTTGTATACTTGTTTGTAGTTAAAACGAAAGAAAGTGGAGAGAGTGTGTGAGCATTCGAAAGGGATTAACTGAAAAACAGATATATACAGATATTGAGAGAGATACAGAGAGAGTGAAAGCGCTAAACATATATTATTAACTAGTGAAGATTTACATTAGAGCATCTGTGCTGTCAAAATCCATTTAAATCAGTGAAAGATGTTTGTCTTCTTCAACAAATGTCATCTTAAGCAGGAAGAAAAGCAAACAATTCAAATACGTCCTTATTAATATATATGTGAGTGAAACATATTCTCCCTAGTCTTGTGATTTATCCCTACTTTTATTTCTTCTAACTTTTGGTTATTTTGTTTTTATTCTCTCCTATCTTTATGTCCTATCTTTAACAATTCTATATTGATAAATCAGTTGGACTGTACCTATCCTCCATTGCTATATCATCTTTCGCTTCTTTCAAGAGGATTTTAAGAGTACGACTATGGCAGTGATGAATCTTGTGAGAGAAAGAGAATGTAGCAAACTGTGTGTGTGAGTGTTCTCACATGCGTTCGAGAGCGTGTATGAGTTTGTGTATTTGTGTGTACATCATATTGAGTGTTTTTGTATGTACACGAGCGCCAGTTAAAGTGTCCGTCAGTGAGTCAATGCGTTTTATATTGAATTTTATATTTCAGATAGAAATACGTTAGAATTTTTACTTCCATCCCCCGGGGCTCTGAAATATCACAGGGAGTGACTTTCGACACCCATTAATATATATATCGGTAAAATAATTACTAAAATTCGCTAGGGTCAAATAAATCTAAATATATATCGACCTTGTGCGTATGGAAGAAATTACAAAATTATTCTGTTCATTCTTGTGTGAGTAGAAGAGAGAACACCCGTATTCCCACGATTCAAAGTTGAAATATCTTCAACACGGAGCCGATTTCCAATGAAAGTATTCGGACGACATTAACGTAAATTGGTAAAATCACATGTAATACTTTTTAGTTAAGACGTTCGCCTCCAAGCTACGTGGCTGCTTTTTGGAATCCTTTGCATAGAACAATGAATTCATCAACGCCTTGTGAGGTGAGTTTGGTTGACAATATCTTTGCAGAAGTTCGTCACCTCTCCATATAAACTATTTCTTATGTTCTCTTTCTTTTTCCATTCTTTCTCTTAATTTCCACGTATCTCACCAAACAACCTCTTGGTTCATCATATTGTCCGGGACGTTAAAACAGAGTAATAATTCAGGATCATGGGTTGGTGAAATTTTAAAACTGTTTGACGAGATGTCTTGCTGTGTTATGTCTCTTTATGTTGTGAGTTCAAACTCCACATTAATGTACTTGCCATGCTAATGCACATGGTTAGTAGACAGTAGATTATAATTTAAATGAAATATGACTATTTGTTGCAGTTCCCATGACGTATACAGAGCTACCCAACCTAATTAAATCTGGAATAATTACCATTAGACGGAATCATTTTTTAGCACAATTAAAAATAGATTTATCCATAGCAACTCATCCATAGACAGATTCCACGTCACTCCTTCTATCAAAACATATTGGGATAAGAGACTAGTTTGAATAAAGAGAGAGAAACAATCAGAGATAGGCAGAGACGAACTGTAGCATTTGCCCACAGTTTTGTTTTTATTAGAGGGAGTGATGATGGTTATGGTGATGATAATGACGATAGTGATATTCATGATGTTGGAGATCACAGTTGTAGTAGTAAGAGGGAGGAGTTGCCAGTTGTTCTCTCTTGTAGGTTGGTCATGGTGGTGGTCTTGGTCTCAGCTACTGTGGAGATATTGATGCTGCTGAAGAAGATGATGCTGATTATGTTGATGTTAGTGTCAGTTGTCCTCGTTGTGGAAGCTGTTTCAGTAGGGATGCAAGTGGTTGTAATGATAGTTGTGGGGGTAATGTAAGTAGTGGTTGTGATAGAAATGATGATGATGATGGAATTGTCAACAAGATAGGGAAGATGTGTCTATCGAAGCTGAAATCATCAAAAGGTTCATACAGAATCAACACCAACATAATCCTTTCGTTTGGAAACTAGATACGCCTAAGATTTATTCAAGGAAACCTTTCGAAATTTCCCGTCTTATATGACCTCTACGTTCATAGCCAAGAATATGATGGTCAAGGCTGTCTATCGCTATCATCACGAACACTACCACGGCATTCGCCATTAAGACTACAAGTACTGCTGCTGCTGCTACTACTACTATTACTACTACTACTACTACTGTTTCTGCTGCTGCTGCTGATGATGCTACTACTACTACTACTACTACTACTACTACTACTACTACTACTACTACTACTACTACTACTACTACTACGACGACGACGACGACGACGACGACGACGACGACGACGACGACGACGACGACGACGACGACGACGATGACACCGACAACGAAAACAAAGAATTTCCTGTCGGAAAATACAAGCTGATATCCCAACAAAATTATTCATTTAGACACAAACACGTAGGGGTTCATTGGCTTATACAATATATGCTAGCAAGTAGCTCCTAAGCAGAGCTCGTGTATTTTGAGAGAGATTAGGCTACTCTTTCTAGCTACCATTTAGTGACCTGCTCTTTTGTCATATATATATATATAAATATATGTACATACAGATTGATATAGAATGATACATACATAATATATCTTTAGTGTGGGGCAGTATTGGCTGTTATTTCTACTATGTCTACCTACCTTGTAGAGGCTCAACCACACTGGCCTATACAATATATACCAGTAATCAGTTCCTAAACTGAACTGTTTGGTGTACTTGTGTATCGGTTGGTGCTCTGCGAGATAATAGTAGTTCCATCGCGTAAGAGAATGATTCGTAGGAAAAACCTAAATACGCCTTCAAAATACAAACGAATTTTATGAAATACCTATCTTTCAAATTTATATAAATGGTATTATTACACCTGTCTCAAATACATGTGTAATATAATACATATCTATCTAAAAGCCTTATGAGCACAATGTGGTAAACAAAATCCGAGAGGGTGACCACATTGGCAGAGATCTGAAGGCTATATTTTTTTATCTGGGGTGGTACACGAAATTCGTGATGGTGACCACATTTGTAGAGGTCTGAGCGCTATATTATTTATTGATCTGGTTTGGAGACAAATTCCGTGGGGATGATTATATTTCAAGATGTCCGAACGCTATATTGTTTCTTGATCTAAGGTGGTAGACAAATTTCGTGAGGGTGAACACATTTCAAGAGGTCCGAAAGCTATATATATATTGCTCCGGTGTGGTAGGCAAATTTCTTGAGGGTGACCATATTTCGAGAAGACTGGAGGCTCTATATAATGATCTGTGGTGGTAGACGAAATCCATGAATGTGACTGTCTTTGGAGTGATCTGAACACTGCGGTGGTAGGCAAATTCTGTAAGTGTGACCACATTTCGAGAGGTCTGAAACTTTTGGATCTGGAGTGGTAGATGTAATCTGTCTGTCACTTAGTTTAACATCGCAAACAATATCCAATAGCACGTAACCAATTCCTGTTACGTCGTAGCCTCGAAGTGAGAGAGGGAGAAGGTAATGACGTAATTTAAAATGGCCAAGTGTGGGTTATAAAAAATTAACGTTTACAGGACAACAGTAATAAATAGTCCTTAACTTTTTTACATAAACTTTTCTACATAATGTTTTTTTACATTATGTTTTTCACAAAAACCAAGGGATATTACAAGCAACGCTTGGACCTTTGGTGATATTAATAAAGTCCATTCTTTTTGCAGAGAGGTGCTTTTTAACTGAGCATAACACCTTGCTTCAAGGCTACGTGCGCTGGAGTCTCTGACAACTGTTAAAACACAATAGTACGCAATAGTATTTTTTTATAATTACACTCTATCTATAGACTATAATAGTGTTTTTTATTTTTAATCTTCTGAGTTGTTAGTTGATAGAATTTTGATGATAGGATTTACCCTATAAATTTTGAACGAATATAGACTTCAAAATTCTCTCCAAAAATAAGCCCTGGCATTGTTCTTATGTTGATGTACAATATAAGCCCTATCCTGAAAAAAAGCCCTAGCGCATTTTTGCAAGGAAAATTAATATAAAAAATAATATGAAACGCAGACTTCCAGAGTATTGTTGTTTACTAACATAATGAATTATTTTAACGATATTGGTTTTAACTTTATAATATATATCCTTTATTTTTGACATCTGTATAATGATATTTTATCAAAACTCTTGCGCTGTTATTGTTTGTGTAAAGATATAAACCCGACCAGGAAACTAAGCCCCTTTTTTGTAGGGAAAAATAATACAAAATAATACAAAACTTGTCTTAGTGAAACAAGGTAGCTTTCTGTTTTTCACTCAAACAATATGTCTAAAACGCCTTTCTTGTAGACGAGTGTAAGGATTAAAATTTACCGACATAATTAAAGTTTAGTACTCGCTACATCTTGAATTTTTGTTCAAATAACATTCTATTCTTAGTAACATATATTTCAAAATAAGAAATAAAATGAGTGTCTGCAGTTCTGTTTACATGCCAACACCAGAGAAAGAATGATGGGGTCATTCTACTGACACAGCTTTAAAGAGGCTCTTTGCATGATATTGCAAACGAATCAAATATTATTAATAATATTGAAAAAATCTGATTACATTTATATATATAGATTTAATATAGAAAGGCTTCTACAGGACTAGAACAGTTTCATTATCTATAATATTAAGGATACTATTTCTAGTTATGTATATTTTAAACCATAAACAGGGAAGGTCAGTAGTTTATTACTACCTTATTACCAGTAAGATAAATGGCTCAATGTAATAACATCAGTTTTTCTACAGAGCAGTTATATAGAATTCACAAGAATCAAAGCTATGTTCAAAGCATTTATTCACTTACAATTGTTTCATCCAAACCTAGGCTTAGAGTCTTCGGAGCATTTTTCAATGTTTGTACATATAATTGACCTCCTATCCAACTCAGGAGACATACAGATACATATATATATATTGAGTGACATATATTATACTATACTATATTTGTACAGCAATGCAAATTCAAAATCAACATCAAAACTAAAATTAAGATTAAAATGCATTCGGCAGATAACACAGATAATGCAAGAGGTTAGTTTGATAGTCAGATCTAGTTTGATAGTCAGATCTCTTGCGTTGGATAGGAGGTCAATTATATGTACAAACATTGAAAAATGCTCCGAAGACCTCAAAACTAGGTTTGGATGAAACAACTGTAAGTGAATACATGCTTTGAACATAGCTTTGATTCTTGTGAACTCTCTGTCTCTCTGTCTCTCTCTCTCTCTCTCTCTCTCTCTCTCTCTCTCTATATATATATATATATATATATATATATATATATATATATATATATATATATATATATAAATATACATATATATACATACTTACGCACACACCCACACATCCACACACACGCACACACGCATATATATATATATATATATATATATATAGATATATATGGGTGTATGTGCGTGTGTGTGTGTGTAGGTGCCTTACACACTTTCAAATGAAACAAATTTCAAAGATAAGGAAATATACGCCGGAAATTTAGTAATCCTTAATTTGTTTAGTTTTATCAGCATTATTTCTCTGTAGGAGTTAAAAAAGACCTTACAAGAAGCTGAGATTTGTTGCTGAAAAATATCGCACTTGACCGTACGCAACACACTGGTCTGACTAACAAAGAATATAACTTTGATCATTTATGTTTTTATCCTGTTTGGTGTATTGCACATAGTGTTTAGCTAGTTTATCCTGAACTGATCCTGAACAATTAAATAATCCTTTATAAAAATGGGACTATGTAATGAGAACACCTTGTCTGATTTTTATTGCAGAAATCGAAGAGCAGGTATAAAGAGAAGGTAACCAAGCAAACTATGAAATATGTATGATCCTTAACGAGAATACTTATTTATATATTCATGTTTGTCCAATAAGGGATATATGTTAAATATCTCGTTGCGGATATCTTCCATGCGAGTAATTCAACAGCAACAAGAGTAACTGCCTTGGAATTAGTAATTACAACGTCTATTGAAGAAACAACCACACAATAACGATATTGATACCAATCGTAACACCAACTACTTCACCCTCAAAAGACATGCCGTAAATAACCACTCAGAATAAACATAAATAACTTTAAACAGTCGTTAGTGCAGCAACAATGATAATGAATGTGTGATAGCTTCACCTAAAACAACAAGGTCAGCAATTATATAACCATTAGCTACAATAAAAACGAAATAAGGTTAATAACAACAAAACGTTCTTTAAAATAAGTAAAAGTGAATTTTACATTGCAGAAACAGTAGTTAATTTTCTTTAAACAGGGGTTTAGTAAGTAGTTCCTGAATTCTATGGAAAAACAATAAAGAACGAAAGTATTCTGTAATTTATTTTATTCAAGTTAAAAGTCATCTTTAAAAAAGATTTCTTGGACGTGAGAAAAATAACCACAAAGCTAAATAAATAAGTAAATAAATAAATAGATAAATAAATAATGGATTTACTTAAGGTAAAAATAAATTTAAACAAAAAAGAATGTTTGTAACAAAAGATTATAAATACATAAAGAAAATAAACTGAACACAATACAAATACGTTCTCATAAAAAAGGCAAAATGAGAAAATTTAGAATCACATTTCAGAAAAGAAGAACACAGTGTCTCCTAAAAACGGCAAATGTCTGCCTATCGTAAATCAGACAAGGATAATAGAAGTTGGGTTTCATTAAAGCTAAAACTGTATTATTTTTTATGCTCTTAGGGGTCAGGTGGTGGAGTGGTAGTGGCTAGTTACTTTTGCTGAAAGTCGTTTGTTGTTTTTTGTTCTATTGATTTTGGGGGATCTAAAGCACATCGCTGAAAATCTCAGCTATCTGATTAAATAAGAAGATTGACGATTGAGAGAATCCCAATATCATTGAAACTTTATCATTACAATTTTTTAAAGGGAACAACACCCTGTCTAAGGTCATTCTAGATCTGATTTAAAAGCAAGATGTTAATTAGTTGTGTAATTTGTAGATATCTGAACACTCTGGACAAATCTTCAGTTAAGCAACATCAATTTGAAGAAACTATTTCGTTTATCATGTATCCCCAAATAATATAAAAATAGTATCACACCTGCAAAGAAGAACCTCTAGTCAAAGAACTTCAAAGACACATTCAATGTTTTTATATATAGACAATTCAGCGTTCAAAGAAGAAATACAAATATTACTATTATGATCCCATAGAAATCAATTGAAATCCTCTTATGAAACAGACATATTAGAAATGAAATGAATAATCATAGTGTCATATGCTTTACAAATATTTTAGTGAATATATATATATATATATATATATATATATATGTGTGTGTGTGTGTGTGTGTGTATGTGTGTGCTACAAGTAACCGGAAACAACAAAGAAACACGACAGTTAAATGAAGAAATATATTAGTTTAACGCTTGATATAGCAGGAAATTAATTTCTACGATTCATACACTAGTCCTTCATCAAAGGAGAGAATGAAAAATAGAAAAAACGTTTTTGAGAAAACAACACGTTTTTATTCAATCATTCATTTTCTGGTATATTTGTAAACGTCGTGATACATTGAGTATGTCAATTTTATTTTTTGCAAATTAGATTTTGCTCTGTCTCTCTCTCTCTCTCTCTCTCTCTCTCTCTCTCTCTCTCTCTCTCTCTCTCTCTCTCTCTCTCTCTCTCTCTCTCACTCTCTCTCTCACTCTCTCTCTCTCTCTCTCTCTCTCTCTCTCTATATATATATATATATGTGTGTGTGTGTGTGTGTGTGTGTGTGTGTGTGTGTGTGTGTGTGTGTGAATGTATATATCTGTGAGTGCATGTGCGTGTGCGTGTGTGTTTGTCTGCGTGTGTGTGTGTGTGCATGAGTAATACATAGATACAAGTTTTTCTACGCATTTTATGTGTAAGCATCTTTAAAAGTTCCATTAGGTAATATATCTGTGAACATATACAATATGTGCTCAGCTTTGCTGCGTGTATCTATCTATTTACTTTATGATGAAACAAATGATATTTTGGCCAAGTAGAAGCATTAGGATTCTGAATATGTCCATCCAAAATAATGAAGTTCTTAGAAAATTAGTTCCAAGGAAAGTTAAGTCATGAAAAACATAATGACTGAAATTACTTCAATATAGGAAAATCTATGAATATACAAGAGAGTAGGAAACGTTTGTGAATGAATGTGTGTGTGAATGTGTATGTGTGTATGTTTGTGTGAATGACGTGCGCATATTAACATGCTATAGTACATTATAAAACGTGCACAATTGATGGATGAATTATGGCTGCAATCTTGTTCGAGTAATTTATATATAGACATTTATGCATGACATAATATACATTGCTAACACCGTTCAAAACTGAGCTCCATATTAAAGTAGATAAATCCTATTGCCAGAGATGTGAGTGCTGCGATCACTTATATGTATATTAATTTAGCATACAAAGTAATCATAGTGAAGCAAATGCATGCACACAGTGAACACAACACACACACGCGTGCGCGCAGCTACCCGCACCCACACCCACACACATATATATGAAGGAAGAAGTTGCGGTAAAATACCAGGCGGACATTAACGCATCAGAGTACTCGCTACTTAGGGTAGTAGAGTAGGTAATATAAAAGGATTCAGGACACCGGCGTCTGAGCTCCGGCAGTTTAGACAGCTAGATCCGGACTGGGATCTAGCTGTCGTAACGGCAGGAGCTCAGCCGTTGGAGTTCATGAATCTTTTCATATATATATATATATATATTAATAATAATATATTTGAAGACTAATTTCCAAAGAGGGCTCGATAAGGATAAATATATATCAAATATATAAGAACCGTAGAGCAAATATTTATTAAAAGTTGAAGCAAAGAACCACTTTATTAAAGTTTAAGCAAAGAACCGCTGCTTTCATAGTTCGTGGCAACGTTTCCTGGTAATGAACGGAATAAACGAAGGTACTACGTCATTATGTGGAGCGAAAGAGAAAAATTACGCGCAAAGACAAAACCACGTTTATGGTATAACTGAAGTCGTAGATTAAAATTCTATTTCCACAGATGGTGTGTTAATATCTGTATACAACAACTACAACGCTAGAATAATGTAAATAAATTACAGAGGTTACCGAAATCAACAATAATTAAATATATACATGCACGCATCCATATACGTACATATACGTACACATGCTTACGCGAAAACACCCGCCATGGGTATGCAAATACAGGCACGTACGCAAAAATCACGCACACACATACAAAAACCCACGCAACGCCTGTACCCGTAGACATACGAACGTGTACACCAAATACACATATAATATATATATATATGTTTGTGTGTGCGCGCGCGTATAC
>OZ024740.1:344888411-344918411 GCA_964016885.1 Eledone cirrhosa
TCACAATCTCTGACCCGTAATTAGATACATTCCTTGGCGTGTTAAGACAAATACAAGACCTAATCACTCTGACTATTAGAAATGACGCTAACTTTCCTTATTCAAATCACTACAGTCTTAAAAATAAAAGACACATTAGCTAATAAAATCTAAGACATATGCGAATGGTCGTATAAGTAAGATTTGTTTGAAAGTTCATTCTCATGTTTCAGCTCAATCACAGGTTGGTCTGAGGATAAACAAACGCAACATAATTAATAGAAAATAAATAATATCTATTTTTCACCTAAAACGTTTGTATACATAGACCAATGTACTCTCTTCCAAACATCTAGGGCCTCTGAAATATTGGTTACGCGTATTTGAGCACCATCATTATTCACATGCTATTTTATGGGACAGTTTGTTATCATTTACTTAGCAAAGCTTTTGTTTTTATTTCAATGGAAATGCATGCGACTGTTCAGATTTTGTTTCTTTTATTTATGTTTACAACTTCCTGTGTGGTAAGACTTACTTGCTATCTTAAGATCAAAGAGGTCTGTTAATTATATAATATGCATTGACAAAATGGCGAATGGTTAAACAATTTTACAATACCCATGTCAAAAAACGTTTGGAACTGAAAATAGGATTCTAGACAGTTTAAAACTATGGATAGTGCTTTGGCGCCGTCATATGAATTGGAGCAAGAAAGTTACAGAACAATATATATATATATATATATATATATATATATATATATATATATATATATATATATATATATATATATACGATTATTAATATTCTTCAAAATAAAGTAAAAGTGCATGCATCTTTTTTTGAAACACACACACATACACGGCATGCATGTATATATATATATATATATATATATATATATATATATATATATATATAAATTTATATTATATTATATATATATATAGATTATATTATATATATTATATATATATTATATATATATATATATACTTATATATACATATATATATATATTTTATATATATATATATACATATATATTATATATATATATATATTGGTAAAAGGAAAAGAAAATGCTGACAAATGTTTCCAAGTGAAAAATAGTTTAATTAGGAAAAAGTATAAATTAGTCATAAGTATTGGTTAGTATTCAGTTTTAGTTTTAAATTTTTACCGGTTGCGCATTTCTAATCCTTTTCAAAAATAATTTTGAGATAGAGCGCTCGTGATGTTTGCTCTAATCTGATCATTTTGGGAAATTCTTCCTGTTTTATGTGAAAAAAGTGGCTCCAGAGGTATTAAGATTTGGTTGGTTGTTGAATGTCACGTTAATGAGTACGGTAATTTCACGCTAATTCGTGTTGCAGAAATTCTTGTCGTCAAAACAATTTTGCGTGGTCGGTAGAGGTCACGTGAATGTTAAAAATTTATTTTGCGCCAAATGTAGGTTTGTCGAGGAGTGTTACAAGAACTAAAGGACACACTCATAGGACTACCCTGCATCACTAATTGACAATAGAATCCAACGTGCCCTAAAACTCAGTACCCAGGACCTTAGACACCCTAACGTAAATCTACCGAAACTAAAAGCTCTTCCATACATCTCCACCTACAACCCCCTCAACAATGAGGCCTTTGACACCATCCTCCAGAACATCCCTGTGTTAAAAAAGGACCATAGAATGAACCAAATCCTTCGAACACACGATATCATAAAGAGCAAAGGACAATCTAAGTCAATGAAAAACATCCTAACACATGCCAAAATTACTGCCAACCCCAACAACGAAACCCACAGTAAAAAAATGCGATAGATCCAACTGTGGCATATGCATCAACCTAATAGAGGGTTCGAAATTCTATTTCAAAGTAGGACAACGTTTTATAGTAAAACACAATTTCACATGCGCATCAGAAAATCTAATATATGTATTAACTTGCTCAGGTTATCGAGGACAATACCTGGGCCAGACTAAAAACAACCTCCGCCAACGCGCGACTGTCCATAGATCCCAAATTAAAATACGGGAATACAGAAAAATACCACTGAGTGAAAACATTGATACCTCTGTCGCCCCAAATCATCCCAACTTTAGAATCTTTCCCCTATACAAATTTTAAGATAATGCCACCCACACCCAGCGCATCAGCAAGGAATCTCACTTTATTAACAAATACGGACCCCGTCTAAACACATCTCCCTAAGACGAACCCACAACATACACACGTCAGCATACATACCTACATCAGCATACATCCTACATATATTTCTATCCACATATAAACACAATGACATACGTAAACACACATGTTATATGGTGCAACACAAATATACACAAATTTGCATTCCTTTTAATGTTTATAGATATAAACGTGCCGACACACACATATACGCACACATGCATTGCACACTGAAGGGCACATATATATTTGTACACAAGTATTCCCATACGGCAGGGCCTAATGGGAATACGTGCAGTATGTACAATCTGGACACTCACACACACCTTGGTGTCATGACAATACTATACATCATTTCACCCCTTTTATTATTAATGTTTTGATGTTCTTTTGAGAGAATCGATTTTGCAAATTACTGAAAATATCGAATAATGTACACCATCTTTACCAATATCACAAAAATACTGGTCCATCCACACACACACACACACACACACACACACACACACACACACACACACACACACACACACACACACACACACACACACACACACACACACACACACACATACACACGCGTACACTAACATACAAACAGACGTACACACACACACAAACACTTCTCCGTATAAGACAAGAGCTGAAAAATATCTTTCAACATGTTAAAATATCCCCCACACACGTACACACACACTCCTACTGACCGAATTTATTCCCTCTACCACGAACCACTGTGCTACACACACACACACACACACACACACATATTTGACTTAATAGACACCTGAACTGTTGACCTTTCAACATGACTGCAATTCACACACACATCCCTACTGACCATTATCACAACAATGAACCTCTTTACTACACACACACACATATTTGTCTTAAAAGACTTATTTTTCAGTGACCTCTCAATCAGGCGAGAAAGGACACTCTTCGACAAACCTACATTTGGCGCAAAATAAATGTTTAACATACACGTGAACTCTACCAACCAATCAAAATTGTTTTGACTACAAGAATTTTTGCAACACGAATTGGCACGAATTTTATAGTACTCATTCACGTGACATTCAACAACCAACCGGATCTTAATACCTCTGGAGCCACTTTTTTCACATAAAACAGGAAGAATTTCCAAAACTGATCAGATTAGAGCAAACATCACGACCACTCTATCTCAAAATTATTTTTGAAAAGCATTAAAAATGGGCAATCGGTAAAAGCTTAAAACTAAAACTGAATACTAACCAATACTTATTACTAATTTATACTTATTCCTAATTAAACTATTTTTCACTGGGAAACATTTGTCAGCATTTTCTTTTACTTTTACTTTTACTTTTACTTTTACTTTTACTTTTACACACAACTCGTGTGATACACCTCTGTTTTTTTTAAATATATATATATATATCTCCACTGAAAGTTTTCATGAAATAGTCTTTTAAGAATATACAGAGCATTTGATGTTATTCCAAATTGAAGGATAAGTGTTTCAAACTTTATTTTATCATGAGTTAAAGGTCTATAGATTTTTCCCCGGATTTCACTAAATTCTGTGGATGAATATATATCCTGATTCTCTTTTGAGATGAGTTTGAGTTATTTTTCCTAAATCTTTCGTTAACTACTTTTCCCATCTTGACGTTATAGTCGCATATATGTTATAGAATGCCGTCAGCTTCTTGCTAAAACAATCTCTATACCTCTCATTTATATTTATACTCGGATTCTTTTCCTAGAGTGCTTAAACTATCTGTGACTAATCCCGGTTTTTTTCATAAAAACTGTGATAATTATTGCTATTTTGCTGAACTCCTTTTGTAGAGTTTTTTTTCAGAATGTATTTGACTGCTATTTCTTGTAAATAAACATTCACTTCCATCCTGACGTCACTAGCCCCGTTTTTTCCTCATGTGCTTTTTTATAATTACACATGAAGGCGAACTAGCCAGTTTTAGAATTCCCTTTTTCGGATCATATTACTGTGAGAGCCCTGGTTTTCTGTTGAGCTCTGCTGATGAATGAAATCCAAACGTGACCATCTCCACTGAAAGTTTTCATGAAATAGTCTTTTAAGACTATATAGAGCATTTGATGTTACTCCAAATTGAAGGATATGTGTTTCAAACTTTATTTTATCATGAGTTAAAGGTCAATAGATATTTCCCCGGATTTCACTAAATTCTGTGGATGAATTTATATCCTGATTCTCTTTTGAGATGAGTTTGAGTTATTTTTCCTAAATCTTTCGTTAACTACTTTTCCCATCTTGACGTTATAGTCGCATATATGTTATAGAATGCCGTTAGCTTCTTGCTAAAACAATCTCTATACCTCTCATTTATATTTATACTCGGATTCTTTTCCTAGAGTGCTTAAACTATCTGTGACTAATCCCGGTTTTTTTCATAAAAACTGTGATAATTATTGCTATTTTGCTGAACTCCTTTTGTAGAGTTTTTTTTCAGAATGTATTTGACTGCTATTTCTTATAAATAAACATTCACTTCCATCCTGACGTCACTAGCCCCGTGTTTTCCTCATGTGCTTTTTCATAATTACACATGAAGGCGAACTAGCCAGTTTTAGAATTCCCTTTTTCGGATTATATTACTGTGAGAGCCCTGGATTTCTGTTGAGCTCTGCTGATGAATGAAATCCAACCGTGACCATCTCCACTGAAAGTTTTCATGAAATAGTCTTTTAAGACTATACAGAGCATTTGATGTTATTCCAAATTGAAGGATAAGTGTTTCAAACTTTATTTTATCATGAGTTAAAGGTCAATAGATTTTTCCCCGGATTTCACTAAAGTCTGTGGATGAATTTATATCCTGATTCTCTTTTGAGATGAGTTTGAGTTATTTTTCCTAAATCTTTCGTTAACTACTTTTCCCATCTTGACGTTATAGTCGCATATATGTTATAGAATGCCGTTAGCTTCTTGCTAAAACAATCTCTATACCTCTCATTTATATATATATATATATATATATATATATACATATATATACATATTTATATTTATGCATATATATGTATATGTATATATGTGTATATATATATATATATACGTGTATATACATAGTCATCCATGTCCCCTCGCCCAATGATCTCAAATTAAGACCTTTAATAGCAGGCCCCGCTTGCGAAACCCACCGCCTTAGCAACTTCATTGATACCCTTCTCAAGCCTTTTCTCAAACACATCAAAAGCTATATAAGGGACGACCTAGATATGCTCAATCACCTCCCTAATATGCCTCTTTCTGAACAAACCCTACTAGTGACGTTCGATGTAGTCAACCTATACTCCAAAATCCCCCACAACCTAGGAATAGAAGCTATCAAATTCTGGCTGGATAATTACAAACAATGAACTCCCACAACGCATCAAACAAGAATTCTTGATAGAGGGACTCAAATTTATTTTGGAGAACAATTACTTCGTTTTCAATAACAAACCCTACAGGCAGAAATCTGGGACCGCTATGGGAACGAAAACAGCTGCCACTTATGCCAACCTAGTCATGGGATACCTGGAAATTACCCTCTACACTAAAGTACTAAACAAATTTGGAAACATTCTCCACTTACACATAGAAAGGAACTGGAAACGATATCTAGATGACTGCTTCATCCTTTGGCACGTAAACATCGAAAAACTTAAAGAATTTCACATCCTTATAAATAGGCTCAACACGAATATTAACTTCACGATGGAATACAGCCATCAACAACTCCCCTTCCTCGACATCCTCATTAAGATTCATAACAAAAAAATATAAACAGACATATACTACCAGCCCACAGACTCCAAGCAATATCTTCCTTTCAACTCTTACCACCCTAGACACGTTAAAATTAATATTCCCTACAACTTAGCCAAGAGAATCTGTACTATAGTCTCCAATAAAAACACCTGTTACTTACGTCTACAAGAACTAAAGAACACACTCATAGGCAGGGACTACCCTGCACCATAATTGACAACGGAATCCAACGTACCCTAAAACTCAGTACCCAGGACCTTAGACACCCTAAAGTAAATCGACCGAAACAAAAGCTCTTCCATACATCTCCACACACAACCCCCTCAACAATGAGGCCTTTGACACCATCCTCGAGAACATCCCTGTGTTATAAAAGGACCATAGAAGGAACCAAATCCTACGAACACGATATCATAAAGAGCAAAAGACAATCTAAGTCAATGAAAAACATCCTAACACATGCCAAAGTACTGCCAACCGCAACTATGAAACCCACAGTAAAAGAAATGCGATAGACCCAACTGTGGCATATGCATCAACCTAATAGAGGGTTCGGAATTATATTTCAAAGAAGGACAACGTTTTATAGTAAACCCAATTTCACATGCGCATCAGAAAGTCTAATATATGTATTAACTTGCTCAGGTTGTCGAGAACAATACATAGGCCAGACCAAAAATAGCCCTCGCCAACGCATGACTGACCATAGATCTCAAATTAAAATACGGGAATACAGGAAAATAGCACTGAGTGAACACATTGATACCTGTGCCGCCCCAGATCATCCCAATTTCAGAATGTTTCCCCTCTACAAATTTAATAATAATGCCACCCACACCCAGCGCATCAGCAAGGAATCTCATTTTATTAACAAATACGGACCCCGTCTAAACGCTTCTCCCTAAGATGAACCCACAACATACACACGTCAACATACATACCTACATCAGCATACATCCTACACACATCTCTATCCACATATAAACACAATGACATACGTAAACACTCATGTTCTATGGTGCAACACAAATATACACAAATTTGCATACTTTTTGATGTCTATAGATATAAACGTGCCGACACACACACATACATATACGCACACATGCATTGCACACTGATGGGCACATACATATTTGTACACAAGTATTCCAATAGGGCAAGGCCTAATGGATTCCCCGTGCAGTACGTACAATCTGGACACTCACAGACACCTTAGTGTTATGCCAATGCTATATATCACTTCACACCTTTTATTATTAAGTTTTTGATGTTTTATTGAGAGAATCGTTTTTACTGAAAATATCGAATAATGTACACCATTTTTACCAATATCACAAAAATACTGGTCCTACCCCACACACACCCACATACACACATACACACACACACACACACATATATACACACACACATACACACACGTACACTAACATACAAAGAGACATATACACACACACACACACTTCTCCGTATAAGACAAGAGGTGAAAAATATCTTTTAACATGTTAAAATATCCCCCACACACGTACAAACACATTCCTACTGACCGATCCCTCTACCCCGAATTACTCTGCTACACACACACACACACACACACACACACACTTGTCTTAATAGGCATCTGAATTTTTGACCTGTCAACAAACTGCAATTCACACACACATCCCTACTGACCATTATCACAACAATGAACTTCTTTACTACTACTACACACACACACACATATTTGTCTTGAAAGACTTATTTTTCAGTGACTTCTCAATCAGCCGAGACAAACCTACATTTGGCGCAAAATCAATTTTTAACATTCACATGACCTCTACCGACCAATCAAAATTGTTGTGACCACAAGTATTTTTGCAACACGAATTGGCGCGAAACTTATTTTAATACATCTGGAGCCAGAAAGGTAGAATTTCCCAAACTAATCAGATTAGAGCAAACATCACGGGCGCTCTATCTCAAAATTATTTTTGAAAAGCATTAGAAATGCGCAACCGGTAAACACTTAAAACCAAAACTGAATACTAACCAAGACTATTAATAATGTTTACTTATTCCTAATTAAACTATATATCAAATATATAAGAACCGTAGAGCAAATATTTATTAAAATAACTATATAGAGTCTATTTGATTGATGTAGATATATTCACTAGAATTTGAATTATTAAATGTTCGATTCATATCAAAACGAATGTTTAATCTTGTTTGTGATTAATGTATTTTATTTCTCATTCTGTGTGATATACTATGTTGTTTAGGTATTATTTGGTTTCTTATATGGGCCCTGAGTATGATACATACGGAGAAAACATATCGATATAAAAGTAAATACAATTATTTCCAGCTTAGATTTGCATCATTATACAAAGCTAAACATACAATATGCGTCGGATACGGGGAAGATATGCTAATCAGAATGGAATCACTGGAAGGACAAAACTTCTATCAAAACATTGATGCTTTAAAATAGGATGTACTAGATATTTCAATCCCATTTATATAAAAGACCCATATATATTCCTATAATAACATGTAGGCAGAGAATAACCAGAGATGGAATTATCTGTTGTAAAATTTTCTCCTAGAATATGTTTCTCCTGCGTAAATGATGCTGATTAGGAATCGTTTAGTAATCACTAAATATTATTACTGCTAAATCAGGACATAAAACAAATTAGACGAAATGAATAAATCAGACGCACAACCACAAGTGAAGTACTTTGCAAAAGGCATACTAAATATAGAAGACAAGACACCATTAATAAACTCATATAGGAAACAAATCCATGAGAAGAAACAGATACTAACATTAATAATATACAGCAAAACCGCTATAATTAAAGACAACCTATTATCAATAGCAAAGAAAAAAAATAATTGTTTCTACTATTGGCACAAGGCCAGCAATTACCCAGTACATTACTGGTACTTTATTTTATCGACCCCGTAAGGATGAAAGGCAAAGTTAACCTCGGCGGGATTTGAACTCAGAATGGCAAGGGCCGTAACTCTATGTGTCAAAGCATGGAGTCCGACCCTCTACCGATACTGCCAATTCACGGCCATTCAAAGAAAAAAATAATGAAACCCGGACAGTCTACTACTGACCAATGTGGTTTTCAAATTTGGTTGTAAACATTTGCTGCAGAAGTACAACACTAAACAGCGGGGTCATCATGCATTTAAATCATAAACAGCAGTGTACCCACAAAGGAAAACAAAATCATGTAAGAAATCATTTGTAAAAAAAGGCATCTAACGTATACAGATTTCGCTAAACAAACAGATGAAAAATGGTGGAATCAATCTCATAACGAAACAGATAAAGCAACATTCAGAAAAAACATTGAACCCAAAAATTCTAATTTCCAGGAAGATACCTACATCAATCGTATTGCATATATAAAGTTTAAAGAGGCAGAAACACAAACCGACCACTGCATTCAGAAGATGAAACTGAGAGTGTTTAAAACGTTAACGATATATTCGGAAGATTTTCCTGCGTCAAAAGAATTGTGACGAAAACATTTTGAATAAGATATGGAATACATACATATTTCAATTTTTGTTGCAATATTTAAGGGTATATATGTTGCTAGAGTCCATCACAGAAGGGGTTAAAACCTAGCAGTGTTAAAGTTGGTTAAGAGCAATGGCATATATATATATATATATATATATATATATATATATATATGGAAAGTTATATTTAAATTGTTGGGTTACAACGAGTAAATTTTTATAACTGATATAAAAGCACTCAACAAGTATTTGGAGTATATTTACGATATTAAATAAATGGAAATTATATTTATAAAACCATATTTATTTCATTATATATATTTCAGGGATATCATATTAACAATATGTTATGCCTTCTTCAGACAAAATACAATATAGACAGTCTTATAAATAAATAGATTCGTCATACCTTTCAACATCGACTTGCATTTGAAAAGTTGATTTGGCAGATCAACTTTTCAAATGCAAGTCGATGTTGAAAGGTATGTCGAATCTATTTATTTATAAGACTGTCTATATTGTATTTTGTCTGAAGAAGGCATAACATATTGTTAATATGATATCCCTGAAATATATATAATGAAATAAATATGGTTTTATAAATATAATTTCCATTTATTTAATATCGTATATATATATATATATATATAGGAACCAGTAAGACCCCGACAGCTGAGCTCAAGCCGTTTCGACGGCTAATTCGCATATATATATATACATATATATGCTAATTCGCATATATATATATATACATATATATATATAAATATATATTATAGATATGTATATATAAACACACACACACACACACGCACACACACACACACACACACACACACACACACACACACACACACACACACACACACACACACACACACACACACACACATATATATATATGTTTAAATATATATATAAATATATATATATAATAAAATACAGAGTTACTAACTCATATTGATACCCTGCAATTAACAAGCTCAACGTATAAATACTGAGCATTATATAATAATATATGTAGAATTAAACACAGTAAATTGTGTGTCTAAAATCACGAGGGTAGAAATACCACATTGGTTTGAAAGTTTTAACCTGAAGCATACGTACGATGTATAGTAAATATATATATACAGAACGTATCAATAACTATTTCATCTCTCGGACAGATTAGAGATTTAATCTGTTTCGCCCTGAAGATTAAATCTTTCAAACCAATGGGGTATTTCTACCCTCGTCATTTTAGACACACCATTTACTGTGTTTATTTCTACATATATTATTATATAATGGTTTCTTATATAGGCACAAGGCCAGCAATTTTGGGGGAGGGGAAAGTCGATTAAATCGACTCCAGTGCGTGACTGGTAATTTATTTATCGACCCGGTAAGGATGAAAGGCAAAGTTAACCTCGGCGGGATTTGAACACAGAATGGCAAAGGCCGTAACTCTATGCGTCAAAGCATGGCGTCCGACCCTCTACCGACACTCCCAATCCACTGCCCTGATATATTATTATATAATTGTTTCTACTTTAGGCACAAAGCCAGCAATTACCCATTGCAGGGTATCAATATGAGTTAGTAACTCTGTATTTTATTTGTATTTTGGCTCCCTAACTAGGTGAGCTTATTTGGGTATACTAAGACTACCATTCCTAGCATATACCCTCACACCACTTCTAAAGTCCAACGCACGAGGTGAGGTATTCATTCGTGTGGATTGTAGTGACATGAATTTGTTTCATTTGGTCTTATCTCTCGCTGAAGAAAGCCTACGGATTATCTGTTACAAACAAAATTTCGGGGCGAAACAGATTAAATCTCTAATTTGTTCGAGAGATGAATTAGTTATCGATACGGTCTGTATATATATATTTATTATACATATTACGTATGCTTCCGGTTAAATCTTTCAAACCAATGTGGTATTTCTACCCTCGTAATTTTTGGCACACAATTTACTGTGTTTATTTCTACATATATTGTATATATATATATATATATATATATATATATATATATATATATATATATATATATATATGTATATATATATATATATATATATGAAACGAAATTTCATTTCTCAATCTTAGTACGACTGTTACTTAAATATAAATATGTATACGTACATACATGCACACATATATATATGTATGTACGTATGGATTTACAGAACATTTATTATAATGCTCGGTTTGTCTGTAAACAAACAACCCGAATTAAGCCGTACGGTGTTTAGCAACTTTTGTTCAACACTGACAAAGGAACGATGTACTAGTTTCAAGCTTATTAGCTATCGTCAGCACCGTATACCTTCCTGCCAGATGATTGAACGTCTGAAAGTATATACTTTCCTTATGCATATTAACGGCTGAGCAGCCTAATCTGCATATCGAGTGAGTTAATCGGCCGGGCGCACCGAAAACGATAAGAAGGAAGCTATAGGGTGCTGACGATAGCTAATTAGCTTGAAACTAGTACATCGTTCCTTTGTCAGTGTTAACAAACGGGCAACGATGGTTGATAAACACTGTACGGCTTAATTCTGGATGGTTGTTTACAAACAAACCGAGCATTTTAATAAATGTTCGGTAAATCCATACGTACATGTATATATGTGTGCATCAATGTATATCTATAAATCCTAGTGTACGTCTGTATACATATATGTATGTACGTATACATACTTATATTTATGTAACATCCGTACTAAGAGTGAGAAATGAAATTTCGTTTCCTTTTTTCGATTTATCGATATCTGTGCGCCCGGCCGATTAACTCACTCAATATACAAATTAGGCTGCTCAGCCGTTAATATGCATAAGGAAAGTAAATACTTTTAGACGTTCAATCATCTGGCAGGAAGGTAGACAGTGCTGACGATAGCTAATAAGCTTGAAACTAGTACATCGTTCCTTTGTCAGTGTTGAACAAAAAGGCAACAATGGTCGCTAAACACCGTACGTCTTAATTCGGGATTTTTGTTTACAGACCAACCGAGCATTATAATAAATGTTCGGTAAATCCATACGTACATATATATATGTGTGCATGTATGTATATATATATACATACGTACGTCTGTATACATATATGTATGTACGTATACATACTTATATTTATGTAACAGCCGTACTAAGAGTGAGAAATGAAATTTCGTTTCATTTTTTTCATTTATCGTTTTCGGTGCGCCCGGCCGAGTAACTCACTCACTCGATATGCAAATTAGGCTGCTCAGCCATTAATATACATAAGGATAGTTTATACTTTCAGACGTTCAATCATCTGGCAGGAAGGTATACGGTGCTGACGATAGCTAATAAGCTTGAATCTAGTACATCGTTTCTTTGTCAGTGTTGAACAAAAGGGCAACGATGGTTGCTAAACACTGTACGGCTTAATTCGGGATGTTTGTTTACAAACAAACCGAGCATTATAATAAATGTTCGGCAAATCCATACGTACATATATATATATGTGTGCATGTATGTATGTATATACATACTACTGTACGTATGTATACATATATGTATGTACGTATACATACTTATATATATATATATATACATATATATGATGGCTGACCCCTCATTATCGAGTATAGCCATTGCACGATATACCATTATTAATAATTATCAATTAATTCTATCATGCAATGCCTATGCGTGAAGATATTTTTGAAAGTGAGGAAAGACTGAGCACAGAGCCAATCCCACTCTCAGAGCGACAGTAGGTATTACCCGAAAAGAAGAAAAGATCAACATCATCGGTAACTACTGAGCCGCAGGTTTTATATCGGAGTCATCCCAGTTTTTTGAGTTGCATTCTCCTAGAAGTATTCCCTGACAAAGACTAGTGGTCCTTCACTCCCAGTGGTTTAACCGCGCGATCGGGTGTCCAGCCCGACTATTTCTATGTGCCCACGCATATACACACACTTGAACCCATGAATATACACATATACATATGCATGTAATGTGTACTTACATATTTACACATTTTTGGATGGCGGTTGACTCTTATGAGTTCTTCCGCCCTTTGTCAGGGTTTGTTTCTTGTACTGCAGGGTGTCCAAAATCACCCTCCTCACCAAGTAAACTTGTGGGGTTGGCGGTTTAGTCACCGACGACCCGACAGTGCTACAGGTGGTACTGGGTTACATGTTACCAGTAGCACTCAAGAGTGACCCGACATATATATATATACACACACACACATATATATATATATATATATATATATATATATATATATATATATATATATATATATATATATATATATATATGTGTGTGTGTATATATATATATGTCGGGTCACTCTTGAGTGCTACTGGTAACATGTAACCCAGTACCATATATATATAGATGAGATATATATATATAGATGAGATTCTACAGGACTAGAACTATTTCATTCTTTAGAAATCATCAGGAATCTGGGTATCAAAAAATAAATATGGTATTTATAGGTCTCTACAAGTGGTAGGAGAGGGTGGGGAGTGGGATGGGTGTAGGTCATAGGTTGATAGAAAAGGGAATTCATTAAAAGCTAATTCTACAAAGCTATAGTTTATTTTTATTAATTTTTGTTTTTAGAGTAACAAAGGCAGATTTCTAAAGAATGAAACAGTTCTAGTCCTGTAGAATCTCATCTATATTAAAACTTTTATACTCTGCAATGTATTGAGTACCTTACTTACTGTGGTTACCTCCGATTCAACCCGGAATAACGTTTATATATATATATATATATATATATATATATATATATATATATATATATATATATATATATATATATATATATATATATATATATATATATATATATATATATATACATACATATATATATACATATATACATGTACGTATGTATATATAAATATATATGTAGGTATGTATCTATCAGCTAGATTACAAGAATGCAAGATTGGATACTTAAAAACTAAACTCAATACAAACTTTAAGTCAGTAATTTTAGATTTGCATAGATATCTAACAGGAGAATTCTACCTGAAAGGCCCCTTGATTCATGAGCAATTCCTGAGTGGAATGTAGTTTGCTATAGTTAGCAAATTTATTCGAGTTGTTTTCTTACTTAATGGTTTTCTTTTCGTGTTGTGATTCTAAAATATTCCTTTAAATATTTATTCAACCAGAAAGTGCCATACACCAAAGCATTGAAATTCCAAGCGCCTTTCAGTTTGACATATAACCCATTAAATACAGCAAAATAAAAAAAAATATTTCTACATATACAAACACGTACATATCGCTATAATCCATTAGTTTGTACATACATGGATAAGTATAAATAAATACGCCTTCACATACGAATATGTATTTATTCATATATGTGCCTATGGTAACGAACATATATTGGTTGCATTTTTATATACCTCTTTCGTATGTGTGTGTTGCCATTATATTATAGGGTTCTTACACTAACACACACACACATATGTATAGGGAGATGCGTGTTTCTATTCTATACTATATATATATATATATATATATGTGTGTGTGTGCATGCATATATATATATATCTGTACTATAAAGTAATGTTCAAACTTCATCGGAAAACCGATCTTTAAATATTTTCTTGCTGCGAACATCTTTATATTTTGGTGAGCGTTGAGGTGATCAGAACAAAAATCATTTTTTAAGACGGTGACATATGATGTAAAAAGAATGGTTTGGCAGCCACGTCTAACTACCATATAGAAGCTACCTCATAATGGTTTCTACGTTCGGCCACCAATTTGGAAAAGAGGAAAGCCGATTAAATCGACCACCGTTCTCATATATATATATATATATATATATATATATATATATATATATATATATATATATATATATATATAAACATATATATATATATACATTTTTTTATCGACCCGGATAGGAGGAAAGGCAATGTTGACCTCGGAGACATTTCAACTTAGAACGTAAACAACGGGAAATATACGTCTTCCCCTATCTCGTCACTTTAACTAAGCTGCAGTCTTGGGTCAAGCGAATATCGAGAGTAGGCGCCTAGCATCTGTAATGTTGCCAGGTGCTTGCTATCCTCTACCAACCGGGCAATGTGTTTAGTAGAAATTTCCCCGTTTTATGTAGAGGATGATTTGCGGGGAAGTGTGACGACGTTCTCGAGGAAACTCTATTTATCGACGGAAACAAACTATCAAAACTGTTCCGCAGGACCATCGTTCCAGGGCCTATTGATAAATTAGAGAAAATGTTGGCCTAACAATGCTACTATTGAAGACTGCCGGTTAGAAACAAACTATACTGGCACAAAAGTACTTTAGGGTGGACCTGTTCAAGTTTGGCACAGAGCTACGAAACTGTTCTACACTCACTCGTCAAATCTTTGGGTATTGCTGATTTATTGGAGAAATCTGTTTGTATTTATTTATTGGTAATGTTTCCCTTCTTTTCATATGTTTATACGCAAATCCTTAATGACTCTTTTCGTTTGTATTGTTATTTATCTTTTGGCCCTAGTGGCCAATAAACAAATTAATATTTTTATCATTAATATTATTATTATAAAAATAAGAATGATAATAATATATAAATCCTCACTTAACGGAAAATATGTGCCCTAATAACTGTGTAATACTAATTACACAGTCATTAGTAATCAAAATTCTTCGCTTGCTGACCAATTGTGCTAATAGATTCAGAGTAGTAGACAGGAAGTTCGTTTGATTGAGACTAGTTCTAAATATGTCTGGGAGCATAATTGTAGAACAAAATATTTAATACATACATACTAATACACACACATAAATATATATATTCATATGTGACTGTGAATATATACAGTATATATACTGGAAGTATGTATTTTCAGAAAGCGGTGAGTGGTGTTTGAGAATTGAAATATAAGACTTCGCCGTAAATTCTTGATTAAAAACAGGTTAATAAAAACTGGAATAAACGGTTAATAAACGGGAAAAAAAAATCAGGGGCGGCAGAACAAATGGAAGTCGAACGCACACTTCTCATTTCCCGAATAAGTACGCTACCGTTACGCCAATGAACCCACCCATTTCAGCCATTTATTTTCAGGAGCTATAACGTCATAGTATTATGTAAACAAAATATGTTTAGAAAGCAGCAAGCTGTGTTTGACAATTTAAATAGAATTCTTCACCGTAACTTTTTGACGAAATAAAAAAAAGTCTAATAATGGTTTCTGAATTTGGCACAAGTTCAACAATTTTTTGGGGGTGGGTTGGGGTATTCGATTAAATTGACACTAGTGAGCTAAAGTTACTTTTATAGGATGTGGGAGATCCATATCAGCAAACCCCTTGAAATGATTAGCACCGTTCCACGGTTGTATTAAACGGTAACAATAGCAAAGATTAACTAGGAAAAGTCATTTTTCACCAGCTCTCTCCTTGGAGGAGCTGCAACCTGGGTTAAAGGAAGATGGACAGGGAGCGCTTGGAAACTGGAATATTTTCAAGCACTCACAGTCCCCTGCGAATTGGACAGTATGATCAGCGGAAACTTCTCCTTCTATAGTGTATTAGTTGCGGGCCAAACGATAATGTTCTTTTGGAGATTATGGGCGTCGACGAAAATCAACTAGCCCATTATTAACGGAGGACCTTCTGGTCAGGTCCCAGGGTTCACATTCAGAAATACCTTATAAAGCATTGTTACCGATCTCTATGAGCATAGAAGTGTCAACATCTTAGCCAGTCCGAGATGTACGCATGGCGATGAAAGTGTTCAACACACACTCGACAAGTGTCTGAGTATTGCTGATTTGTTGGTTCATGACGAACACGTGCTGTCACCTGTAGGAGATATTCAGCTATCAGCTGAATTCATAGTGAAGTTTGCACCCCTGCCAACATTTATCCGCGTGGGAAGACAGTTTTATCTGCCTGGGACCTATAGCAAAAGAAGTCCTATGGTGCTTACACTTGAAAGTTTTGGAGTCAAACACTTCTCCCTTCGGCGATGCCAGACTAACTTTGTCAGGTTTTACTTGAAGAACAAATTCAGGGTGGACTGGGAAGTTCTACCTTCCAACTAGTTTGTTGAAACCTGGGTGATATTTGTATCGCCCGATTGAATGGGTGTGCTTTGAATATGCGCTTGTGGAGAAGTGGAGGACTAGTAGGAGGAGGTACTTACCCTCCCGGTCAGTGTGACCGTGGCTTTTTGTGGGCTTTCTACATAAGTGACCGTCGGACATTTCCCCACTAATGTGGGATGTTGATTTGGTTTGAATTTTAGAGTTTTCATTGTTTTGATTCATATCTTTACATGCAAAATCCCGCACCTTATCGTTATTTGCTGCTCTGTACCATCTGGTGCAGTCTTTAATGTTTTCTTAATGTGAGACATGTATGGCTAATAAAGAAATTCTTCTTCTTCTTCTTCTTCTTCTTCTTCTTCTTCTTCTTCTTCTTCTTCTTCTTCTTCTTCTTTCTCAATCAGAAACAATTATTATTATTATAGAACATAGGTGGATCGGTAGAGAGTTGAACAACTTGTTTTGCAGTACAGAGTTATATCCGTTTACGTTCGGCGTTCAACTCACACCATTGTTAACTTTGCCTTTCAGCCTTACGGATTAGATAAAATAAAGTACCATTAACACATTTGTGTCGATTTGATGAATATTTACTTCCCCAAATATTGTTGGCCTTGTGCCTAAATATGAAACCATTATTATTATTTCATTGCCTTTTCCGCTTACATACTCTTGTGATAGAATTTGGGAAAGGATAAAAAAAGCCATCGTGAATTCTCGTTTTATTTTTGCTTTTTGCTTCATCAGGTCGTCTTTAGTTTTAATTTCCGAATGTGAGTAGATATTTCTAAAATATAAACCACTCTCTTACTGGAATAATCTGTAGTCTTCTGCCTATCGTAGAAACCATTATTTGAGCAGAACCTCATTAAATTTAACAACGGTTGTGACGAAGACGACGACGACGACGGCCATTATCCCAGCGCCAGCACTGCCACAGCCACCACGATGTCGAAGTTATCTATGACTGCCATGATGTTACAGCATTACGCCCCGAACACAGCAATGATGTGAAATTACCCACCTCATATTGTTAGTTGTAACATGATAGCTTATAGTTATTGCAGAAACCCCCCCACGCAATATGATCTTGTTTCGTCTGGGTAGATGCACAAACCTTTTCCGGCAACTCACTATTCACAACGTGCTCATAATTCTTCATTTCATCTCAGATGTCACACAATACGATGAAAAGTTTTATGATCAGGATTGACACATGTGATGAAAAATGTGATACATGTGAACTCAGTTCTAGTTTCTCATTATTCTTTCCATCTGCTTCTGTCTCTCCTTCTCCCCCACACTCTCTATCTGTCTAACTACATATATATATCTACATGTTATTCTCTTCTTCTCTTCAATCAATGCTTTTTTTTTCTCAACTAGTTTTGGGGATTTGTATATTTTTTAAATTTTCATTTCTATGTCTCATAAAAGGTCCTTATTATCAATGTACCTTTACTGGATATTTATCGTTTTTCCTCTAAGTGTACTAATTCATACTCCTGCTTCTTGTATGAGATACTTTGCTCTGACTGAAAAGAACATATATAACATATACAAACATACTTTCACACATATACCACCGACACAACAATGAGCACGTAATCACACTAACTTTCTCATATTTTCTCCGTGGTATATTTCCTTATGTCAAAACGAATTGTTTAATCCTTTGAATAAGTCACCAGGTAATATATGGTGCGAGATCTATAAATCAAATGCATCGATTTCAAAATAATACAGGTACCTTTAGAATATATCCTGTTGGAAGTTCTGAAATGTGTTGTGAGTGTTGGCTGTCTGTATTTCCATATCTATTTGAAAACGTATTTAATTTTGTGAATTTTTTAGTCGGGATGAGTTCATTTGACGCTAGCCTTCCTGGTTATTCAGTATTATCGATCATATGAAGGGAAACATATTTCTTTAACCTGAAATATATTTTTATCTTTAAGACCAGCGTATCTTAAACTTGGTTAGCAAAAAAATACGTAATACGATTTAAAAAAATGCTGATCTATATTTGTACTGCAATTGCCACTATCATGGTTTTAATAGGACTTTAAATGAAACAAAAAATGCTTTAGGTAGAGAATGTGTTAATGAAACAAAATATTATATTATATTTTTATAATTTTCATTTCAATGACATCTTATTTCGGTAAACAAACTTTTGCAAACGTTGATTCAGACAAAGATAGAATTTAGAAGCACCCGTTTATTTTCTCTCTACAACGTAAAACATTATCTAAACTCACGGAATCCACGCTGAGCCTTTGGCGATGGTTTTTAGTCAGTTCTATATTTTGACAGTCATTTGTAATTATTTCATTTTTATTTCAAGTGTTGATGTTAATTCTCGTACAAAGTCATGTAGTACATTTATAAGATATAAGCTCGTTATTATATATGAAGAAATGTTATATAAATTCGTCAGTTGTGGAATTCAAATTTTGTATTTGTTATTAAGCATAGATTTACTCGAAAGGAAATTTAAAATAGATATCATAAATGTATGCAGGCAAGCTATATCTATAATAGGATGTGTTAAAATCGCTGAGACAGTAGTAGCATGATTGAGTGATAAATCAGAATGTTGAAAAATGTCATTCTGTCTATTGCTAAATTATTGATGGCAGTGCCCAAGCATGGCCACAAACATTTGGGTGGAAAAAGTAATATAGTAATAGAATAATATGATCATAAATAATATTGTCTGAGAAGTAGTTATTTAAAATGTTTGAAAGAAATTCTCAATCTATAATGCCATACCCAATGTTTCTATGACTATAATGTTATGGAAACCCCGTATATGAGAAGGCTGTTTGCTGAACAACTCCGCAAAGAAAACAATGGCAGGAGCACAATATTAGATTAGTTGAAATTACCATTAAACAAACATTTTAAAACCATGTTTCACCCTTTAAACATGCAGACAAATTAAATACTTCGTCATTACTAATCTATATATTGTACTTAGACTGCATACTATAAAATCAAAGGAGGAGGAGCTAGAGAAGAATTTGACTTATATAGATGATCTGAGAAATGCAAGAGTTACACTAAGTAAAGACCATAATCTTCCATCGATTGAAAACGTCCAACGATTCACACACTTCTAAAATGGAAAGAAAATCAGCATTTAGATGAACAGTCACAATATAAAACTGATCAATTGTCCCAACGTTCTCTTTACTTTTATCCTTGGTTAATATTTGGTTTTGCTTTGCCTATAGTCTTCTCCTGCTAATGGGAGACAGCGGTGCCATCCTCCCGATGGACTCACATGATAGCCGCATCTGTCCCACAGGTGACAGACAGTCTTCTACATAAACCCATAAGTCACCAATACTCGACCACTGGAAGTTTACGTACAGCACATCATAGATATTATTTCTTTTTTCATCATCCACATTCGGTTTATTTCTACCGCTAGTTATTTATTTATAGATCGCGTCTCCATTATCTTGCTACATATATTGTGATCTGTATTGATTAGAACATTTTTTTTTCTTTGTAGTCTTTAATTATATTATCTGCTTCGATTGGTTTCGATCTCCCTGTCTGAATGTATTGGCTTAACACAGAGAATGGTTGCTTTGACATTCTCTGATTCATATTCTGGTATGTGTCTGTGCCATTTTTCTCTGTGTATATGTCCCTACCCTCTCATGTCTCTGGATGTATTCCTTTTTTGCTTTCGCTTGTAAAAAAACATCAACATTCTCATGAGACAGGCTTACCAAAACATACACATAAAACTAGCCAATGAATGGCCAAAACTTTATTGTCTCCTCCAATAATGATCAGTGCAACAAGTATTCCATCCAAACCTGGAGATATCCTTATATTTATCTCCTTGATAGAAGACCTTACCTAAACAATGATTCGACCATTCATAACCTTTGACACAGATCCCTTTTACGGCAGTCGATTACTTATCTCCTTATCAACTACAGATGAGTTATCAAACAGGTCTTCAAAGTGTTCGGTCTACCGAGTCATGATTCCTGCTGGATATTTGATGACGAATTAAAGTCTCTGCAGTTAAAAGTCTCTGCATCTTGCTGAAACTCCAGATCACCAATTATTCTTCAGATTTCGAGGTTTGACATTGTATATTTGAAAGCTTTCTCAAAGACGGTTCTGACTAAACACTTTACAACAAGGCACATCTCATACAGCTTGTGTTCTTCAATGAGTCTAGTGATTCCAGCAACATTATCATCAAACCTGACTCGGTGTTTTGTCTTCTTAAGGCATAGAACAACGGTTCCAGAACTGTAAACACGTACTTGGAACAGTTCCTAATTTCTTCTAAAGACCACCATGTGTAGTCAGCAATGACCCAACCATGCAGTGGATTGGACTGGGTAACGTGTCACCTGTTACACCCAGGAGTGACGTGACAAAAGTTCACGCAAACACGTATTCACATCTTTATATATTTATATATATATATATGAGGGTGTTAAAGTTTGCTTGAAGCATTGTGAAATATGTAAAATATGTAGTTTAGAAAGCCACAACAATGCAGATGGGAAATCTCGAGGTAGGAAGTGAGTCGAATTGATGGGCGTGAGCCCGAAATATTGGGATTAAATCTCCACTACGGTAACCCTTCTACCTTTGTTTTGTTTTCCTTTTTGTATCATTTTCCACTTTTCTCCTATTTCTCACTCACTTCCTAGCTCGAGATTTCCCATCTGCATTTTAGTGGCTTTCTAAACTACATATTTTATATATATATATATTATATATATATATATTATATATATATATATATATATATAACTTTGATAACTTTGATAGGTTTCGGCCAGCATTGGCCCAGGCCATGTCTAACTTAATAGCACCACCTGGCGAAGTCTTACAAATCAGTGTTTGGGCACCATGTCCCACTCGAGTAGAGAGTTATTGTTTACGGAGGCATATCCGGGTGTAGGAGGCTTATCCGGGATTTCTTGAAGGAATTTATCCAAAGACTTCTTGAACTTGATGGGGTCTGTCTCTGCTTTGATGTGTCTTGGTGTAATGTTAAAGAGTGCAGGGCCAATTGAGGTGAAATAATTGTGCCGTATTGTTGTTATGTGATGGGAGTGAGATTTTTGTCGTGGGCGGATAGCACGGGGCCCAAGCCTTGGGTGTACATTAAAGGTGATGCCGACATCATTTGGGCAAAGCTGATGGAATATTTTCCACATCATACAGATAATGTAGCGCTCACGGCGACGTTGGCGAGAATAAAGTTTGAGCTTTTCTATTCGACTCCAATAGTCAAGGCCTGTCATGCCATCTATCATATATATATTTATTAAAATAACAGATTAAAATTTAAGCAAAGAATCGCTGCTTTCATCCTTATCGGGATCTTCTGAAACTCTTTGCTTAAACTTTAATCTGTTATTTTAATAAATATTTGCTCTACGGTTCATATATATTTAATATATATTTATCCTTATCGAGCCCTCTTTGGATTTTAGTCTTCAATTTTATTATTATTACTATTATTCTTCTTATTATTATTATTACTATTATATATATATATATATATATATATATTTATATGACCTCCACCCCGCTCATTAAGCGAATGAGGATTGGGATCGTGTCGATCCACTGTCGACATATATATACGTATATACTGAAGATACAGCCAGTTAGCCGCCAAGAACAAGATGTTGAAACAGCAATAGCTCAGCCCACGTGTTCCCAGTATAACGATACTCTACCACCCCAAGTATCGAGTATCCTGTTGAGTAATTTTCTAATCATTTTCAAACTGAATCCTTCCTGATATATATATATATATATATAAATAATGAGAGAGAGAGGGGGGAGATACGTAGAGAGATAGATAGAAACCACTACATATATATATATATATATATATATATATATATATATATATATATATATATATATATATATATATGTGTGTGTATATATATATATATATATATGCACACATTTACATACATATATATATATATATATATATATATGTGTATGTGCGTGTGTATTTATGTTTGTGTGTATATCTTTTATAATCATACATATATATATCTGCATATAAGTATATAAATACACACATATAACGTATTTACTTACATATATAGTTGCATAAAAAATATTTAAGGTTCAGTATGTGTAAACGTTTGTCTATACTGCTGATTTATTTTGTTTTACTTATGTGAAACTCTTTATACTCGTCTACACGAATATCTGTAGGCATTTCTTGAAGATGAATTGCATGACTACAAAAATACTTTTAGTTTCATTTACTTATATAGGTCTGCAGATATTAATTTCTTTCAAGCGTGAAACATATAATCTACATTCACGTATAAAAAAGTCCTTTGTGTATGCGTACGTGTGAACCTTGATGTATTATGTAGTATAAGAATGTTTTTCTCCCTGTCTATCTTCCTTTTCTTCTCTCTATGTGTCTCTCCTTTTCTCACTTACTCACTCATTCTTTGTTTGTGTTCGAAACTATCTGTACTTTGAAGGCTCTACGTGTGTAGAAATCCATTGTTATATCTGTGGAATCAAAGCGAATCTCTGGCTGTTGAGTTGTAATATTTTGAGATGAATGGACACATACCAAATTATTTGTTAGATATAATAAACTTATTCGTATGAATATAGATATGTATAATCATACACAGTCATATATATATGTGTGTGTGTGTTGGAGAGAGAGAGAGAGAGAGAGAGAGAGAGAGAGAGAGAGAGAGAGAGAGAGAGAGAGAGAGAGAATTACAATTTAGCTTCGAACATAGCTGTATACAAATATGTATTTGAATTTCGTATTTCTAAACAAATATTTTACGTCTAGAAATAAACATTTAGAAACCCATAGCTATGAAAAGTACTTTTCAAAGCCACCAGTTGCAAAAGCGGGAGAGATCCTCCTGACGAGAACCAGTCGAGGTGGAAATGCGTCGACGTCCGTCCCCCTTGCTTCTACCAGACACCGCTGGGTGGCGTTAGCTGCTAGTGTTTTTCATAGCTATGGCTTTCTAAATATTTACGTTTAAACATACCATATTTCTTTAGAGATGCGAAATTGAAATACCTACAGACACACACACGCACGCACACACAGACTCACACACACATATATATGTACGCGTGTCTGTATTGTATATCTATATGTGTATATGCAGAAGATCATTCAGTAGTAGGTTATCAGAAAAATTCAAAGTTACAGTAATATATAATAACTAAAGTAGTCATCTTTATGCACAAACCGATGTATTAGTTCTCATTTGAATAGTATATGTGTTGCATTCCAAGGACAGGGAATAATAATGATATACCTGATGCCTTATACTTATACATGACTTTTAAAAACCTAGACGCAATAAAACATGTAGTCTGCGAAATTAACATCGAATATGTAGACACGTTATAAACATCTCTGAAAATATGTTATAACAATATCTTAAAGTATTGAGGTATGATTTAATGGTCTAAACCCAATAAAATGCAGCAATAAGAATATCATATTGGAAGATATGTATGTTTTTAATAATTTAAAATTATACTAAGAAAAGATCCCACATAATATGAAACAATGCAGGTGAAATTTTCTTGAAATACACCTATTTGAACAAAGTTATTTCAGATAAAGAGAAATGGATGCTATGCTAAATATTAAAAAGAAAACATTACTTCAGCAATTGTTTATTGTAGCAAGGCTGCATTTTTTGTCCATTTTTATTTGTGTATATGCTAGAGACGTTTCTACCATTTATAGGATCCTAAATGAAAGAGATATGGAAATAAACTTAAACTGAATATGAAGAAATACTTTTATATGGGTGATTTGTTTTCATTTTCGTATACTGAAGTATTTGGTATCACGTTGTTGAGGTGAGATTCTCAATATTTATTTTGATAATTCAATAAGGTAATCAGTTAATAAGGTTCTAATACAAAGTTCATTGCATTGTTGGTTCAGTGCTGCTTTTATTATCGAGTAGTAAATACGCTGGTTTTGATCAAGTTCCATCAGTTGTTATGATGTTATAACATTATTTTATTGTCTTTTGCTTTTCATAACCTGAATGAATCCCCAAAATGTAAGAACTCGAAGACTCGTTAAAATAAAATTGATTGATTGATTTTGCTTTTCATCTTTCTCATGGAATAAGAAAAGGCCATTTCACTGCTTGAGAAAAATCCCGAGACTTCACTCCCCTCCAAATAACAAATGCTCTTCTGTTTTCTTTATCATCACGTTGGACTGGGGAGACAATTTCAGTTGCCGTAAAAAACACTAGCCAGAAGATCTAGGACGTGTGAAGAAAAGCAAAAATCCCTACCAAAACGGAAAACATCCGCACTTCAATTGAGAAATTGTAAGAGGAGTATCAAGGACTGAAAATGAGAAAGCAATTGCAAAGCGAAAATGTATTCTCGCAGAAATATGATATTCCAAGCCTGGACGCGCTCGGACGAAATGATGTTTCATGTGAAGACAAAGTTTTACTTGAGACACTGGGTAAAGATCAGATGTCATTCAGAAAAAAAGAAGATTATGAATACGAAAGTAAGGAGAAAGCAGGATGAAGAAGTCTAATAAAGTAGCTCCTGAAAGTTTGTCATCCAGCTCACGTATTGATGATGATCACTGCGAATAAGGACAACTTTCGACGCCACACTTGTTGCCTCTTCGGAAAGGGAGATATAATATGTATAGCAAGCAAGTAGTTCTTACATCACAATTTTGGAGTCTTTGTCATGATGTCTGAATTTTCGATTTAACCCTCACTTAATCGAGCAAGAACCAATCACTGTGAGATGATGGCTCACGAAATCGAGTTATTCGCTTTCCCACACGAGGGCAGATCCTATCTACTCCTCAATTGGGGTGGAGAATTACTACCGGCTTCCTGATAAAGCACACTCGAACATTGGATTGCAGTTTTAGTTACAGAAAAAAAGAACGGGGGAGCTCTTATGTGTTCCTGTAGAGAGAGGTGAAAATGGACAATAAATCGTTGAAGATTTTTTTCAACAAACTTCAATGACTCGCAATTAAGGATAGAGTAAATGGTATGTCCTTTGACACCACCGCCAGTATCACTGGCCGGCACAAATAGCCAATAAAAACATTGAGTTAGCTCCGAAAAAATCCCTATTGTAGCTGACTTGCCACCATCACATTATTGAACCGGTTTTGAAGATAGTGTTCGAGATTGTTTCCCATCATCTGGTCCCAGTTTTCCAATATTCAAAGAGTTCAAGGAACGTTTGGACTCCACCGATAAGACATATTATCAAAGTATCCTGGATGATGGTGAGCCCTTGGAAGGTTTTACTAGTAAAGGAGACGGGTAATGTTTGAATGTTTACTGACTGAACTGGTTTCTGGAGATCATTCCTGAGAAGAATATGTCAAGTTCACAGAGCTTTTCTTTCTATATCGTAGTGGTTTGTTATCTCCCTCATTCTCCTTATAATCCCAGGAGCTTACCACCATGCTCGTTTGATGGCTAACGCCACATAAGTTAATCAAGATAGTTCTCTTCAAAGAACAACGTAAGCTTTAGCTTAGACTATGTAAGTCATGAAATATACAAAATGAAATTTCTTTTCACCCACAATATTATTTTGTATTTCTTCTAGCTTATTTTCATTTTATTTAGTACTACCGTGTGGTTTCCTCATTGGATTCAGTAAAGAGAACATAAAGGACAATATACAAATTACACATGTACGCACAAATTAATAAATATACAGACATACATATATGTAACTAAATGTAATATGCTTACATATATGTAACTAAATGTATATGTACACACAAACATTCATATAAAATGATGTACAAGAAATCATATTAAAATCTATTTAAAAAATTATAAACATACGTATACTCGCATATAAACCAAAACATATATATATAAATATATACATATGTAGTTGGTGGAGCGGGAATGAGTAAAATATATAGAGAGATGTAGTTTAAAATTAAAGAATACGTACGATGAAGATTATGGGAATACAGAACTATAGAAAATGATGTATAGAGCTATGATATCTAAGGAAGGTGGAATGTATGATAATGGTAATTTTGGAAGCTATGATGGGTAAATGAGGGAGTGGTGGCAGGGTGGTAGTTGTGTTTAGTAAATATGTGAAATATATGTGAAATATATAAGTTATATTAGGTATGAATATAATATATAGAGTTATAAAGATTATGGAAATATAATATCATGGAATTACATATAATGATGATAGTGGGGGTGGGGTTAGGTATTGTGTGTGTCAGGCAAATATCATAACATAATAAAAGGAGGAGTGTGGGACTGTGTCCTGAATATATCTTTTTAATCTCGTTAGTAAAATAAGTTGGATTACTTTGAATATATAATGAATGAATACTACATAACTTAATATAAATTAATATAAATAATTTTATTGTTTATTTCAAGATTCACTTCTTTTAACATTTTCAAATGTGAGTACTTCCGGTTATGATATAATGAGCGCTATAGTAGATCGCTTATATAAACTTTCATATACTTGCATCATTATAGAAGGTTTATATTTCCAGTGCTAATTTTCTCCTTATTAGTTTTCCTTATATGGCAGTATCAGTAGAGGGTCGGACGCCATGCTTTGCAGCAAAGAGTTACGGCCCTTTATGGTCTGAGTTAAAATCCCGCCAAGGTTAACTTTGCCTTTCACCCTTACGGGGTCGATAAAATAAAGTACCAGTAATACACTGGAATAATTGCTGGCCGTGTGCCAAAAGTAGAAACAATTATATTTCACCGTATATATAATATCTTTTTATTTTTAAATTGTATTACTTTACTGATTACAGAAGAGAGTGTAACACAGTCTCTCTGCAATTTCTGTGCATATTCTCAATTACGATTTTATTTCATGAATCATATATACTTGCAGGTGTATTTGCGTATAATATGCACACTACACATACTAACAGAAAACCACCCAAAGATATAATGTGTGAGAAAGAAACGAAGTAAGGAAAAATGAAAAGGGAAAGTGTAAATGAAAGTTTAAAAGTTGGAAAGATAACAAAAATAACAAAATGACAACAATGAGGGGATGGAAGAAAATAAATTAAATCTTAAATAATTTATAATTTGAATAAAAATTTAAACTTTAAAAATTACAAAATTTAAAGATTACAATTTAATAATAAAAAAAAAATTGAAATTAAAAACATTTTAAATAAGAAATTAAGAATTGAAAATCTATTATAATGATATAATCAATATAAAGCAAAATAAAATTTAAGGGTGGTAGAGGTCATGGAATATGGGATTATGGAATATAATGTATAACATATGACATACAACACGTAAGAGAGGTGAACTATATGAAACATTGTTTTGATGCTAGGTTACCCTCAGTTAGGGAGGCTTAGGGTGTGGCAGTATTTACCGAGATATAGATTCTAACCTGGATAGAGGGCGTCTTTAGACATTTACACAATCCTGCACATTTCGTTATCCAGTAGGTATTGAAACGACACAAGCAGAACATTATTAGGTGAATTGGCAGTATCGGTAGAGGGTTGGACGCTATGCTTTCTAGCATAGTTACGTCCCTTTACGGTCTGAGTTCAAATCCCGTCTAGGTTAACTTTGCCTTTCATCCTTACGGGGTCGAAAAAATGAAGTACCAGTAATGTACTGGGTAATTGCTGGCCTTGTGCCCAAAGTAGAAACAATTATTATGTGTAAGCATAATAATTGTTTCTACTTTTTGGCACAAGGCCAGCATTTACCAGTGCATTACTGGTACTTTATTTTATCGACGCCGTCTGTAAGCATAATAATGTTCTGCTTGTGTCGTTCAAATCCCGTCGAGGTTAACTTTGCCTTTCATCCTTACGGGGTCGATAAAATAAAGTACCAGTAATGTATTGTTTTAATTGCTGGCCTTGTGCCTAAAGTAGAAACAATTATGTGTAAGCAGTAGGACAGTGTTTCCTCCCAAAAGATGAAAATGCTCGATGATGAGGCATATATAAATATATAATAAAATGCCATAGTTTGCTTCAAGCAGTGTATATAATATATATCTTTGAAAGAGATAGAAGGCTAAACAATGCAAAATGGACAGTAATGTGAGGTAACGAAAACTAAAAGTTACGTGGTAATCTTTGTTCTGTTTTGTGTTCTGTTATCTGTCCAACATTTAGGGATCTAAAGTCCCTTCGGGATCTAAAGTCCCTGTTTAAGGAACATTCAGTGGATAACGTTCCAAGTTCCCCTCTTTGGGATAATATACGAGTATATATAAATACATATATACTTTCGGGTCCAGAATAATATCAGGTGGTATAAGTGGGTAGGAGGTTGAAATAAGAGGGGGGGGGGGGTCGGTAAATGTTCTAGGCTGTCTTCTTTGATTAATTTAAAAATCAGAATTAATC
>OZ024740.1:344923411-344928411 GCA_964016885.1 Eledone cirrhosa
GATTAGTAGTTGTATTAGATAGTTAGCTTCTATCACTCTTTCTATATTCTAATAAAAGTCTAAGATCCTAAATGTTAAGACTCTTTTTCTACTATACCAAGCATTAATGTAATATATATCATCATCGTACTTTCTCGTCCCCCTGTGTTGTTTTTAACTAGTTGAATTTTCTCATAGACATATACACGCTATCTGCTTTATGTTTATATTTATGAAATAACAAACTAAACATACATGCACTGAATAAATGACTCACCTAGCGTTTATAGAATCAAAGAAATATTTATTAACAGTCATTCTTCGCACATTTGCCAATACGACTTGCGTTTTAAAACAATGTTTTGAGAAAGATATATTGTAGTCCAAACTTATATTATATACATACATGTATCTGTTTTTCAATACACTAAATTACAGATAAAATATTGCAACTATTATACATGAAAGTATATATCAGGGACGTAAGAATCTTAATATTAAAATAATATGACGAAAATGTTAACTGTTCTTTCATTTTCTTATAGCACTATTACAACGCCATTACTCTACTGAAATAAAATGAGACATACCGCCGCTGCCATTAAGCACGTTATTACCCATCCCTTCACCTTCCTTTATTTCTCCTGTCTTTCACATCTTATTTCCTATCCTAAACATTTGGACAAATGATTTCCTTAATAGTCGCCGATTTCTGAAACCCACACCATGCATATCATTGTCCTGCAGTCATTGGCTGATTGAAATTAACAGAGTATAATCCACATCTATATACAAAGGTATGAAAGTATATAAAAAAAAAGTGCACAGAAAATGTCACATGGTATATATGTTTGTTTCAATCGCCATGACATTTTTTTGTGTTCGATTTTTCTGAGTCACCCAATCACAGAAGGTCTTATGAGTGAATTTAGATAGAGAACAGGGTTGAAGAACGTTCAACAGTATCTTTTATTATCTGATAGGAAATAAGCATCCCAAATTCTGAGAATAATTCTTAAAGTTCGTCTTAAATGAGCTTCTTGACATGCATTGTATTTTGTATTGTCTTTTCATCCTTGTACCCAATACTCACCAGAATGATACCTTAGAGTGGTGTCACACAACTGGTGCCAACAACCCAATCAATAAAAATTGTAGGCGTAGATTACATGGTTATCAACAGCAGATAATTTGATCTGATCTTGACTAAATTATCAATCAGTGTTAACAGTATATTCGATACTAAATGACTACATAAGTCAGACCTAATCGTTAACTCATTTGGCATTCATTACATTTCAAATATAATATTAAGTCCTTTCTTGTAATGCATATGTAATATTTGTTGATAGATGGAGAGAGAATATAATCAATTTGGAAATTTTTTTCGCGGCATAATCCGGGAAACCTACAGTTTATATGGAAAAATGGATTTTTACATTGTTATCAAAGTTTCAGCACATCTCAGGATAAACAACACATAGAATATGAATGAAGGAGAACAATTCTGAGTCCCATATTTTGTGCACTCAGGTATAAAACTTAAATGAAATATGTAAAATAAAAATAAAAATAAAAAGAAAACAAAAATAAAATAACGGTCGTGGTGCTAAATAATAATGTATGTATGAATATATCTAGCTGTCGAAACGACCGGAGCTCAGACGTCGGGGTCCAGACTCTTTTCCTATATATATATATATATATATATATATATATATAAAGAAAAAAAGGATGAAATCGAAAATGCAACTGGAGTCTTACTTTTAAAAAAATATATATATTTATTTAGTTCCTTTACCGGTTTCGCAGTTCTTCTGCTTTTCAAAAGTAGAGTTGAGATGGAGGGTCTGTGGTTTTTTCTCACATCAGGTTGGTCTTTGAATGTTACTTGTTTTATATGGAAAAAAGTGGCTCGAAACGCCAGGTTTTTAGAGAAGTAATTTGATTGGTTGGTCAATAATTAAAATAAATTTATATATATATGTGTGTTTGTGTGTGTGTGTGTACATACAAAAAGGGAGACTCCTATTCAAAATACTACGAGTGGAAAAAAATTTACTGATATACCGAAGTGTTGATTGTAGTCATGAACTTTGTATATTATCCTTTGTGCATGCCTCGGAAACAACCAAAGCAACTAATTCTGTCCTTCCTCTGGTGGAACTGTTTTTTTATTATTTGTTAAAAAGAGAATTGTTGAAGATGGCGGCGGGCAACGTAAAACCAATGTCGCTTCGGCGAACTGCTTAAAAACGCAATTTATCTAAGAGAAGGCAAAATCTGATTGCCTACCTCCCACGATTTGTGACCATGTCTGCTTGCGGACGTAGTTTTGTGTTTTATTATTGATTAATACAGCTCAGTCATCCCATGGTCAATCGCACGTTGTTTTTAACTTCCATATGGTAATGTCTGGGAATGCAATGGTGCCAAGATATATCAATCATTCTCAATTCCTTGAATAACATGTTGAGCGTAGAGAAGAGATCTTGCTGCATGGGCAAATATTAGTTTTCCAGCTTAAACTTACGCAGGGCTACGTCCTCAAGAATACACAGTAGCGTCACGGGATTATGACTGTACCAAGTAGAACGTTACAATTTACAGTTTGTATACCAGGTGCCAATTGGCATCAAGCGAGAGGCCGGTGGTTCCTATCCACAGAGAGCGAGATGCTATTGTGTTGCTTAACAAATACCTATATCTCTCTTGAATGTTCAAAGCCAAAGTGCACTGGCCCAGCACATTTCACTGGGTTTATGAAACGCAATCGTTAAACAATGCACCAGGTATAATCAGAAGCGAAATGAAGATAAGTTCCGTGTGTTCCGCGAAACATAAAAGACAGCAGCGATTAACATTGAAATACTGAGGGTCCGCGTAGATATCATAACGCTCCAAGGGAACCCCACATGGACATCTCAAGGAAGAATTCCAACCACGAATTCAGTTCTCATCTAGTCTTCGGCACAGTTTGTTTGTATGCGCACGTTCTTTCTTTGCTCATGCTCATTATTCAAGACCTCACATCACTCTCCAACACTGCCTTATAGTCAGCCGCATTGAAATGTAAGCCATAATGAAATAATGAGGGTACAGGACAACACCCTCGACTCCCAGAACTACCATAGTTGCCGGAAAATGTGTATGTATGACCGTTGGAATGCCTTTAGTATCTTTGCATAACAATATGTCACTCCTTCGGGTGAGATTTCGGTTCTAGCCAAAGTTTTTCTTATCAGAAAAAGAAAAGAGTGAATTTTGATATTTCAACTTGGTCAATATGGGCTTTGCGCAAATCAGACCGCTATCTTTTGATTTTGCTGAGATGCTGTGACCTCTCCCCATTACATATGAAGGTTTTCATCGACAGTTATTCCAGTAGTATGCCTTGAAACCTTGAGCTCCCTAACATTTGTGCTAATTGACTTTCGGTGCTCGTATCTGTAATTTTCTACACCATTTGGGTGCTCCGGTGGTATTGGAACGCATAGTGGGTATTTTACCTTTGTGAACTTTGAAGAGAGCTCCGATACTAGAGGTATGTGGATAGAATGTCACAGCAAAGAATTGCAGGACAGATTTTACGTGCGAAAACAACCGACATGAGACCCAGAGGTCGATCCTGAGCAATAGAGGAAGAAGAAGGAGAAGCAGAAGATGACGAAGAACTTTGACACCAATGGTTGTGAAACTTTTAAAAGGCGAGCAATTTTTCTATCAGGCTCTGCATTTAAGTTAACGATTTCAACATGCTTTTTCATTTACTAAGTTAGCTAGTTATCTGTCATCATGTGTCTGAGAAGAAATGAAAATCAGAACAAGTTAGTAAATGTTAGAGATTTTAAAATATGTGTGATGAAACAACTGAGGAATCCTCTATGTACACACACACACACACACATATATATATATATATATATATATATATATATATATATATATATATATATATACATATATATATATATATGTATATATATGTACATATATATATATATATATATATATATATATATATATATATATATATATATATATATATATATATATATATATATAGCGGCGATGAATTAGTTTTGCGAGGTTTTTTATATGAAATCGTGTGTCGAAACAAATATTGTTATACTTGGGAGGCTTATATTTGTGTAATATTGCCAGAATTAATTACAGTGTGTTCTGTTATTAATTCTGACAATGTTACACAAATATGACCCTCCCCAAGTATAACAATATATATATATATATATATATATGTGCAGTTACTTATTACAGCAAGACATGCTTACAGATACAGATGTTTCATTGACTATGTGAAGTTGAAAAAGACCCCCAAGCAAACCATAGTAACATTATGTGCTATTGCAGGGCATGTTATGAGACCTAAGGTACCGATCAACAAATATGTATACAAATTTCGTATTTAGAAATACGAAATTTCTACACATATTTGTATAAAGCAATGCTTGAAGCGACATCTTATTTCTTTTCTATTATAAGTTGAGCCAACTTATGTAGCTTCATATACAAATGAGACTAATCACCTAATTTACACAGACGAAAGAACTATATATTCTCGGATGTTTTCAAGTCCAGATGTCGCAAGCGGTTGGAGGGACCGTCCTGAAGAAAGCCAGTCAAGCCTGAAATGCATAGACGGTTGTCCCCGTTGCTTCTGCTTGACAACCCCAGAGGGCGTTAACTCCCCGGTGTTTGCATACCTAAGGCTTCCTAAAACTGTGTTTCTTTAGATATACGAAATTTATATATATATATATAATACATATTTTATACACAATCACGTGTAACACGTGTTTCTTAAATGTTCAGTTCAAATACTTAATCGATTACAATCGACTCGACTCGAGTGTCTATCTGCTTATCAGAGGAATGAAAGATCAAAATAGAAATATCGTATTTGCATATTAAGCTAACATGATGCGAACCCGTTGCGAATACTCACATTCAACAATGAACATCCTATTCAGGTGAGAGCATTGAGTGTTGAAGTTGGTGAT
>OZ024740.1:344935911-344938411 GCA_964016885.1 Eledone cirrhosa
ATGAAGTTAAAAAATTAATAATCAATATTCCATATTAAAGAGGTTAGAAAATTTAAAGCTCAACAGTTTCAGGTTGATATATCTAATAGTTCCGATTTGTTCTGTAATTTAAATGTACTATTTGGCGGTTAAATCACCGGCCGCGCCCCGGGCCCTATGGCGAACTAAGCCACGCCGAGTATTTTCATTTACCGAAAGAAGGGGAAATTTATTTTCCCAAGCACTCCAGGTGAGCTCGTTCGCCAGGGAGCCGGTCGCGCCGCCGCTAAAGCCCACCCAACGGTCCGACAGAAAGTTGGAACTTTAGAATTTTGCTTAACTCTATCGGATGAAGTTGACAGAATTCAGAATAACATTATAAAACTAAGGAGTAAGAAGATTGAGAATTGAACAAACAGAAAATTGAAGATTAAACATTCAAATAACTTCTATGAGGTTTTGGGTTGCGTGGTTTAATTAAGTAGAGTTTTTTATGAAGAAACGTTAATTGTATTATGTAGATCTGTAATTTATCCTAGTGGGATGTAGAGTACGGGATATAGTCGTGTAATGTTTAATTTTTGTTCTCAGGAGGAGACATTCTAGTGTCGTGTGCTAATGGGTACAGGTCCCAATGTGATGCGTAGAAATACATGGATACATAGAAGTGGAATACGTGGAAGAGCACATTGGTATAGCAGAGGTATAACTATGTAAACATATCAATATATAGGTATAAACATGTAAATAAACCAACAAGAGTGGTGTTGGAGTAAGATGGAGAAATCAAGACATAGGAGAATTACAATATAGTTCAGGTTGCAGTATTTATGTTCCCGGGGGGGGGGGGCAATCCTGTGTCGTGTGCTAAGGGTGCACGCGAGTAAAAGTCCGAATAAGGGGGGTAAAAAGTACATGGATGTATAGAGGTAGAGTACGTGTAAAGGCATTAATACAGCAAACAAAGATGTGAAGATATAGATAAACAAACAATAGTCGTTGTCTAGTAAATGTAGAGTTCAAGACACAGGAGAAATACAATATAGTTCAGGTTGCGGTATTTATGTTCCCAGGGGGAGATATTCCAGTGACGTGTGCTAAGGGTACACGCGAGTAAAAGTCCGAATAAGGGAAGTAGAAAGTACATGGATGTATAGAGGTAGAATACGTGGAGAAGCATTAATACAGCAAATAAAGATGTAAAGATATGAATAAACTAACAAGAGTCGTTGTCTATTAAATGGAGAGTTCAAGACACAGGAGAAATACAATATAGTTCAAGTTGCAGTCAGATTCTTCAGTTTTTTCATAAAAGACTCTATTTAATTAAACCACGCAACCCAAAACCTCATAGAAGTTATTTGAATGTTTAATCTTCAATTTTCTGTTTGTTCAATTCTCAATCTTCTTACTCCTTAGTTTTATAATGTTATTCTGAATTATTTCAACTTCATCCGATAGAGTTGAGCAAAATTCTAAAGTTCCAACTTTCTGTCGGACCGTTGGGTGGGCTTTAGCTGCGGCGCGACCGGCTCCCTGGCGAACGAGCTCACCTGGAGTGCTTTGAAAAATAAATTTCCCCTTCTTTCGGTAAATGAAAATACTCGGCGTGGCTTAGTTCGCCATAGGGCCCGGGGCGCGGCCGGTGTTTTAAGCGCCAAATGGTACCTTTAAATTACAGAACCTATCGGAACTATTAGATATATCAACCTGAAACTGTTGAGCTTTAAATTTTCTAACATCTTTAATATGGAATATTGATTATTAATTTTTTAACTTCATCCTATAAGTCTAAACATTGTAACACACTGACCCCCAATATATTCAACTCTGCTAAGATGCGGGTCCCTGTGAAAGTTTTGTCGCGCCACTCCTGGCCCGACTGTGGTGTGACATTAATATCGACCTTCCTTCCTCTCTCTTTCTATCTTCCTTCTTGTAGCTTTCAACCATTACTCTTTTACTTCTCTAAGCAAAATTTTAAAGTTCCAACTTTCTGTCGGACTGTTGGGTGGATTTTAAAGGCGGCGCGACCAGCTCCCTGGCGAACGAGCTCACCTGGAGTGCTTGGAAAAATAAATTTCCCCTACTTTCGGTAAATTAAAATACTCGGCGTAGCTTAATTCGCCATGGGGTTCGGGGCGCGGCCGGTATTTTAACCGCCACATAGTACCTTTAAATTACAGAACAAATCGGAACTATTATATAATAAAATGTTACACTGTTGAACTTAAAATTTTCTAACCTCTTTAATATTGAATATTGATTATTAATTTTTTTAACTTCATACTATAAGTCTAAACACTGTAACACACTGACTCCCAATATATTCACCTCTGCTAAGATGCGGGTCCCTGTGACATTTTCACGCGCCACTCCTGGCTTGACTGTGGTCTGACATTAATATCGACCTTTCTTCCTCTTTCTTTCTATCTTCCTTTTTGTAGCCATCAACCCTTACTTTTCTACTTCTCTCTTCTCTTCATTCTCTTCTCCCCTCTTCCTGTCTTCCTCCCGCAGA
>OZ024740.1:344945911-344948411 GCA_964016885.1 Eledone cirrhosa
AACTCAATATTAAGATAGTAGAAAGACCAGGTACCTCCGTAAAAACACTTATTAGCAAGACATACCCTTTTCAAAGACCCTCATGTATAGATAAGAAATGTATAACCTGTAAAATAAGCCCCCATATTAACTGTAAAACTAGAAATATAGCGTAGAGCATAAGATGTACTGAAGGACAATGTAGAGACAAAAATATAGTGTACATAGGTGAGACAGCTCGTAGTGTAGAGGAACGGATAAATGAACACTGGCGAGACGTTCAAGATAGTAAAGAATCATCTGTACTCTACCAACATGCTAAAATAGAACACAAGGGTAAATTAGAGCACATAGAAATAAAAATAGAATCTACACACAGAAAAGACGCAATGTTTAGACAAATCACAGAGGCAATAAACATAAAAGAATTACAACCAAAATTAAATAGAAAATATGAGTGGAACAACAACATCACAACTTACAATTAAGGACAAAATGAATACACACACACACATAGAACAAACAACCAACCAGTAACATGTAAATAAACAAATAAATAAATGAACATAAACACACACAGACACCCGGATGTGGCGCATGCGCAGACTGAGCACGCAACACACACAGAAACATAATGGCGTAGGACAGAACAAAGGAGAGGCACAAAAACAAAGAAAGGAATCCCCAGCCACTGAAGAGGTTACAAAGTATGTGACGAAAGAACTATGACAATATATAAACAACTATCTGGTTTTGGAACCAACCAACCAACCAGAAATTTATAAATTTATAAATTTATTATAAATTTAATATAATAAATTGAAGTGAAAGCAACTGGTGCGTGTGTTTCTTATTGGCAACATGACCCTCCCAAAGTATAACAATATCGGTTTCAACACACGATTTCAGATAAAGAAGCTTGCTAAACAAATTCAGGAACGAAATATAATTATATATATATATATATATATATTTATACATACATATATAAATATATATATATATGTATATATATATATATATATATATATATATATATATGTGTGTGTGTATGTATATATATATATATATATATATATATATATATATATATATATAGTATATATATATATACATATATATGTATGTATATATATATATATATATATATATATATATATATATATATATATATATATATATATATATATATATATATATATTATATATATATATATATATATACATATACATACATATATATATATATATATACATACATACATACATACATATATATATATATATATATATATATATATATATATATATATATATATATATATACATACACAGTTCAAGAGAGAGATGGAGATAGTAGAGGAGATATGAGAGGAGAGATTGGTCAGTTAGTTAGAAGCCAAAGCGTAAAGGCATGTGCTCAATGTGCAATATGCAGTAGAAAGCTGCTAGGTAGCTGGGTTCATGCAGAAGTTAGGTGCGCAGAGCTGGAAATATTCATTAGTTAAGCAAAACAAGACCACAAACTTCACAAGGAAGACATTATTAAAAGATTGTCAACATATTTTAGTTTGATGTAAGGAATGTAGAGAATAATAATAATGTTTTGCTTAACTAATGAATATATACATACACACACACACACACATATATATATATATATATATAAATTAGAAAGTGAGGTTTTTTTTTACAAAATTTAAAATAACCGAGGTGTCCTACACGAGTGAAAGTATAAAGAAAAAGATATGAAATAGAAAGTGCAACAGGAGTCTTATTTTTTTTTTAAATATATATATTTATTTGGTTCCTTTACCGGTTTCGCAGTTCTTCTGCTTTTCAAAAGGTGAGTTGAGATGGAGGGTCTGTGGTTTTTCTCACATCTGGTTGGTCTCTGAATGTTACTTATTTTATATGGAAAAAGTGGCTCGAAACGCCAGGTTTTTCGAGAAGTAATTTGATTGGTTTGTCAATAATTATAATAAATTTCGCGCCAGTTCGCGTTACAATAGTTCTTCAAATAAGAGGGGGGGGGGTTGTCACAGGTTGTTTTTTTCATATATGAGTGTTTGAATTTCTTTTTACTTGAAAAAAGGAGGCTCACGAAGGCTTTTTTTTGGTTGGTTATAAATGAAATTATGGCTGTCACGTGAACACGTTTTCATTAAATGTTTATGCCCTTATTTGGGAATCCATTCTGTAGCCTTTTTAGAGAATTTTTTGATAAGTGAAAGATAATTGTTTCTACTTTTGGCACAAGGCCAGTAAATACCCAGTACATTACTGGTACTTTATTTTATCGACCCCGTAAGGATGAAAGGCAAAGTTAACCTCGGCGGGATTTGAACTCAGATCGTAAAGAGACGTAACTATGCTGCAAAGCATGGCGTCCGACTCTCTACCGATACTGCCAATTCACCGCCCCTAGTGATAAGTGAAAGATAATGGTCAAGAGAAAGGGATGGGAGAATTGTTCTGCTTCAGTGAATATGGTTAGTTCGCTGGGGTGTCAGAATTCAGA
>OZ024740.1:344953411-344963411 GCA_964016885.1 Eledone cirrhosa
ATATACATGCAAGGTCCTACTTATACCGACTGATAAACAGTGACTATGTGTAAGCATGTATGTATATATGTATTTTGTATGTATGTATGTTTATAACTCGGTTTGGTGCCCGAGGGCATAGTCAGCTCAAGTGGAGTGGCAGACCGCCGGTTCTTGCAAGGACAGGATTTGAGAAGGAAACTTCTGATTTAAAATCTGCGATGCGATTGCAACCAATGATTTTTTTTCTTCTTTTTATATATTTATCACCTTCGTTCATATAATGGGATTGCTCCAGTACAAGGTATTTCTTCACTTAAAAGAAGCATCTAGCACAGGAATCTAAACAACTTTCAGATATGTTGCGTAAGCTTTCTTTTTTTCTTTTTTCTTTAAGTGCAGCATATTCACACACGAATCTTAGTCCTTGGTAAGGCGAAAATGTCATGTTCGTACCACCCATGTATGAGAAAAATGTAAAGTGATGGCAATTCTCGAAACCTAGATGCAGCCATTATGTGTGTGTGTATATATATATATATATATATATATATGTGTGTGTGTGTGTGTGTGTGTTTGTGTGTGTGTGTGTGCGTGTGCGTGTGTGTGCGTGCGTGTATGTATGTAAGTATGTAGATGTGTGTTTACGTGAGTATGTGTGTGTACAAATGCACTCTCATATACAAATATAGGTACGTTCCTAAACTTCCACATGTATACATACGCATAGGTGTATATAGATAATATGTATGAATATATGTATGCATTTAGGTATATATGAGTATATGAGTGATATTTCTTGTGTTTGCCATTTCATCATCTTAAGTAACTATTTGCCAGTCTATCTTTATTCACATACCTAACATAACGAATGTTCAGTTGAGAATCTACACACGTAAGAATGCTTTTAAGGTTTTTACACTCTGGCACAGATGTGTCCTACGCATCTTCTTTTTTTATGTTTGTCATATTTATTGGTACACAAATATTACCTTTCATCCTTCTGAAACAAACTTCAAACATCATGTCACCCTCTTGTAAGTATTTCATTTCAAAACAAAATCTCGTTACCAATACCATGATATAGACAAACGTAAACAGCATTTAACAAACAAACAGACACACATCGGTACGCGCACATACATACACAGACGCAGACACACACACACACACACACACACACACACACACACACACACACACACACACACACACACACACACACACACACACACGCATATATATATATATATATATTTAGGTGTGTTTGTGTAATAGACTATATGTGTAAGTATATATATATATATATATGTGTGTGTGTATAAATGTATATATATATATATGAATGTGGGAAAAAGACAAAAGAACAGTCATTTGTTCTCTTCGATGTTTATGAATGTTGGATTGATTTTTCTGATTATTTCCGTCGATATTTCCGTTTTGTTATTGTCCTGTATAAATGACGTGTTTGGTTGTAGAATTCATCAAGAAAACTGTGATTATGATTTGTAAAACGAATTAAACGCTCCAATCCTTCATTGTTATCTTTTTTTTCTTTTTTCCGTTATTTACTGCTTCTTTCTCATTTAACTGTGTGAACTAGATATTTGTTATTTCTGGGGGGTTTTTCTGGTATGGAATTTGATTGCCTGTGCTTCATTATTTTATATTCCATATGTTTTTGGCGAAGCTTTTCATGGAGTTGTGTTCATCCGTTGTTCAGTATATACTGACTCTCATTTTCATCACCATTTTCACTTCATTTTAGCTCAATATTTCTCGCTAACACACTGATACATATATATGATTTTATATATATATATATAATAATACATATGTATATGTGTGTGTGTGTATATATATATATGATTTTATATATATATATGATTTTATAATCAGTGACATTTTCCTCCACATTTTCTCTCCTTGTTTCTCTCTCACTCTCTCACTCTTTTCCCTTTTTCGTTCTCCTCCCTTCTCTCTCTCTCCCACCTCTCGCTTATGAAAATTCTAGTCTCACAGTCACTTGCCTTCTTCTGTCCCCCTTTTACTTTCATTGATATGTTTTTCCTCTTTGCAATTTATCCCTCTCAATTTTACAAAAAGTAATAATTCCCCATATTCTCTTTTTCATATTTCTAAAGATTACTTATATCAATGAGCTCTAATCTTCTTCTCCATCATTCTCTTTCTTTTATTTATTTCTTTATCCGGACAACTTAATGCTAATTGTCGGAATGGTTACTTCAGTTGACTTCAATATTTGAATGGTACAACATCTACCGATGGTGAACTGACATTGAAGGATTTAAATTTCAAATTAATGACCCTAAGTATGCAAGTCTCTATGTTCAACATTCTAAGTATGCCGTTAAACAAAGACCTTAATATATTTTTTAAACTCTAATGTTTCCATCTTATTTTCAACGCTTTCCACTGTAAATATATCTCTAGCTTCTTTGAACTGCTTCCTACTGTTTCTTTACTCTCTTCAAACTTTGAAAATTAAGACAAAACATTTTCATCGTTATGTAAGTTTTACCTTTATCATCAACATTGTTCTTTTTATCAAATATTGTTCTGAGTACTCATTCAAGCATATATATATATATATATCAAGAGAATCTGTATGTACCTTACCATGGGTTTATATATGAAAATGTGAATGGAAAAGCTAAAGGTCGTTAAACCATATATCATATATAACTCAAATGGTTGCGATACCAATTTACATCATTGGGTCTATGACCTATTGTACATGTCATGACAGAACTCGTAAATAGACAGTAACACAACTGAAAGTTTTCTTAAATGATGAGTATCATAAAATTTATACGGAAATAAAAATAGAACAGCAAGAGTTATGGTCTATGTAAAGTATTTATAAAGAACTCAATGAAATACGCGTACAAAAATTCTCGATGAGAGATTTCTAAAGATACACATTACGTAGCATGCGTTCTGTATACGCGTTCTCTATATATATTTATATTTACGCGCGTGCACGCACACACACACACACACAGACACACACACACACACACACACACACACACACACACACACACATATATATATATATATATATATATATATATATATATATATATATATATATATATATACGGTGCGTCAGTCGTTTTAGATTAAATACGCGCAGAGAAAGAGTTTAGAAAAATACGCATAGTACATCAATGAAATGCTATATTTAGATAAAAAATGGTACAAATGTTATTCAATGATACCTGCGTTGGCTCCAATACATGGCTTGGAAGAAATGATCATAGGCTGCTCGTGATATTCTTCAACATAGTTTCTGGAAAGAAAGAATGCAGTTAATTATAAGAAAATTTGAATTTAATGCATTCAAGATTTCAAATGTTTAGCTGTGTTCAGCCTCTGAACTTTATAGTTGACCCTCATATATATAATATATGTATCCATAATATATATTATATATATTACTGAATTATTTATTGCTGATATATATATATCTATATAAAAGCTATATCTTATCCTGAGAAGTATGTGATTTGGTTATTTCTCCATCCGATCTTATGTATTTATTCAATGTTTCAATTGTTTATTTATTCACTTTTTTGTTACTGTGAATACAGGCGCTTCCACTGAATTCATTTGTTCCTGCCAGTCATTATGTTACGATGCATTAAACGTAATATAGCAGTGTTAATGCAAAATGGATCAAATCACGTTTTTAACCTGTGGTTATGTACAAGAAAGATAAGAAAAACGAAAGTAGCTAAACCAAGAAAAGCATCTGAATTCAGTGCAATAATAATTGTTTCTACTTTAGGCACAAGGCCAGCAATTATACAGTTCATTACTGGTACTTTATTTTATCGACCTCGTAAGGATGAAAGGCAAAGTCAATCCCGCCGAGGTTGACTTTGCCTTTCATCCTTACGGGGTCGATAACATAAAGTACCAGTAATGAACTGTGTAATTGCTGGCCATGTGCCTAAAGTAGAAACAATTAATATTGCACTGAATTCAGATGCTTTTCTTGGTTTAGCTACTTTCGTTTTTCTTATCTTTCTTGTACATAACCACAGGTTAAAAACGTGATTTGATCCATTTTGCATTAACACTGCTATATTACGTTTAATGCATCGTAACATTCATAAACGAGACATAACTTCCACACACATCTCAATCTGCACTTTTTTTCCGTACAACGCTGTCTCATATTTCCCTACCAGAAAAAAATGGTAATTTGGCTGATTCCATTTTACACATGCTTCACAATATTTTGTTTTTGTTCAACTGTTTATCAAGCTGCTCAAGAGAACTGGCTTTATAACACAACGTCTTGAGTCATCTGCTCATCTTCTTCACAATGACGAATTTCTTTCGTTTTAGTAACAGACTCTTTTTTTTTCTTTTCCTGAGTCATCTATTTGTTCCCTGTCCATTCCGTTTTTACCTCTGTGTGCTACCCCACATTTTTTGCTAACTTCAATTTCAGAATGCTCTCTGCCACGAAAACGAGTGTTCTCACGCTTCAATTCTGTTGTGGATAAAGACTGACTGTATGCATGAACAATACAAACTCTCAGTACCAATTAGCTATATGCGGTAGCCGATGTTTGCTACGTTAAAATACCCAACAAGCATGGCGAGAAACCAGGCAGGTTCATACTGAAAATACGGGTTCAAATTTCAATTCTTTAATTTCATTCTAATAGTAATTTATATCTATCCCATAGCCCGTAAGAGTCACGAAGAAGTTATAAGTCAGAAACACCTAATACGTACAAAAATAATCCCTTAACGCCCTCTCTCCCAACTGGCATCATCTCATGTCTAATTTCAAAGTAGAATCCTTGACATTGCATCGAGTTGTTGCGCTTGTTGAAACTGCTTTCGGCTGTTGTGTGTAAACGACATTGCGAGACAGACGTACCTATGTAAACACATACACAGAACCGCGCACAAACATATGTATTTATATACATCTGTGTGTGGCAAACTTTAGAGAATATGATTCTAGAAAATCTGAAATATTGAGTTTAATTGATAAACGGAAATATTACACTTGTCAGTGATATATAAGAGCAGAGCAAAAATAATATTTATATTATATTGTATATATCTGACGCTTGAAACAGGATGTTTTGTTGCACATATGAAAATCCTTAAGTATGGCATAATACCTTTTTGCACCTATCAATGTCCGTTTCGAATGGAAGTATAGTCAAACCCGAATTCGAAGACTAGCAGACAAATTGAATATATTTCGAAACATATGAAAATGGGAAATAAACATATACATACGTATGTAGTCCTCGAATTAGGAGAACATTCCATTCAGTTGTATGTCTATAAGTATATACCTTGTATGACCTTGTATGACCTTGTGATAATTATTTTATCAGTAGTAGTCTTATATACTGAAAAACGCAACTTACACATTTCATCTTTACCTTATGTAATATTATTCGTATTTATCAAGTAGTATTTACCTAGGTGTGGTTTTTTTAACCATTGTGTATCGATGTTTAGTCGTTGGAATATTTGAATTTAGTAGAAGGATAACGGAACCACGAAAAATCCGCATGCTTATGCGGAAATAGAACTGGTTGTCACGTAGGCAGTTTTATTGTACCTTTATATTACTCTAAATCAGAGTTACATTTCTGGATGGTCGTTCATTCGAAGCAGCGAAGCCAGCTTTCACTAGCGTATTCCTATTTTCTTGTACAATAGATTTGTTCAAGAACTTGTCGATATTAAACAAGAAAACCCGTGTCCATGGCCGTTTTGTCTTCGCAAATACCACCTTCTTTGTCATTAGAGCTTTTGGACAATGAACGATATGACCAATATATTTTTGATATTGTCTCCTTATCGCTTTTCTGATAATGTTGTTTTTTGTTATGTGCTAGATATCAATGTTGGTATATCGAAGTTCAAATTCTGTCTCCTTTGCGCCTTCATGGGTTGTAAATCTACCACAACCGTCATTAAACAATTGCATCAGCAAATCCAGCCAACAAGTCACCAATTATGTGATATATTCTTCATATCGAACTTAACTGCACGGCGCAGTGAAATATTTTAAGTTATGTAGTTGGATTTTATATACTTCGGGTGTTGTTAAATATTGTTTGATACATGAATGGATTATATATAATTCTTGAAGGAATTTTCAATGATACCGTTTAACAATTATATAACCGTTCTCTTCTTTGACTTGTTCCGGGATCATATTCAGTAAAGCAGGGCAAGATGAAGGAAAAGCATATTTTTCGCACAGTATGTCTGTGCTGTGAGATTGAATTGTGTAGAGGCCTATAGTGCAAGTTACTAATGAAGTAACCACTGCTTTATATGTTTTCTATATCTAAGGTCCATATTCCATATGTACAAATGTAACTTGGTAAAGTTTCTATAATATAGTGAAAAAAATAAGGATAATGTTTAATGTTTATTCTTAAAGTAGTTAGATTCTATCTTATTTTCTCGCATGGAATTTGTTAAAACTATGGAAATTATATATGCAGCTAAATAGATCAGTAAAACTACTTTTAGTAGTTGCTAAAACAAAATCGGATAATATATAAATACATTTATTTTCTTATTTAATCTAAAAGTATAGTATTACTGCATCATATTTTTCCCGTATTTTTTTGGTTTTATTTCAATGTTACGAAGCTGTTTTCAGTAGTTTACTTTGAGAGTTGAGATAAATATTCAAAGTGTGATCTATTATTATTTTTTTATTATCATTACTATTATTTCAAACGAGAAAAGATGTAAATATAGCAGTGAAGTAATTTTGTATGAAGAAACAATGATAGAATAGAAGTAGTTTGTGTTACAATAATATTGAATTCAGTAGAAAAAAATCGTTATATACGCACGTACATGCCACACACACACACACATAAATCCACACACACACAGATACCCACATACGCACATACACATTACATAGAAAGAGATTAGAGATGGTTAGTGAGATTTATACTTATTTTGGGATTTATGTATGTACCCACACACCCATATGTATGTATAAGGATACGTTGGTATGTGTATGTGGATATATATATATATATATATAAATTATTACACACGCATATATACATATATATATATATATGCACATATTTATTTATATGTATATATATATATATATATATATATATATATATATATATATATAAATATGTGCATATATATATATATATATATATATATATATATATGTCTGTGTGTGTGTGTGTGCGTATAATTTGAAATAAAACACTAATGAGTTTCATAAAGGATAGGAAAGAATGGAACTAACTTAAAGAGAAAAAAACATTGTGTTAGTTGTTTGCGAAATAGGGAGAGGTTTATACTTGAAATAAAAAAAAGGAACAAAACGTCTAGACGAAGAAGATTTTTAGAAGAACAACGAAAATGCGGCATAAAGAACAACAAACAAACAGAATATGGCGAATAAATAAAGAGAATACAAGAACATTGAATAAATAAATAACTGGAATTGGATGGAAAAATAAACAAAACAACACGGAATAATAAATGGAGACTGAGACTCTCAGGAAGTAGAATAAAATATAGCTTTTTGTCGTCAGTAATAAATACGTCTGAAATATATATACACACATTCATACACAAAGATACACACTCGAACACACTCACATAGACACACTTAAAAACACAAATATATATACACATATATATATATATATGTATATATATATATATATATATATATATATATATATATATATATATATATATATATATAAACCACAGACCCTCCATCTCAACTCTACTTTTGAAAAGCTGAAGAACTGCGAAACCGGTAAAGGAACCAAATAAATATATATATTTTTTTAAAAGATAAGACTCCAGTTGCATTTTCGATTTCATCTCTTTTTCTTTATACTTTCCCTCGTGTAGGACACCTCGGTTATTTTTCAATTTGTAAAAAAAAACCTCACTTTCTAATATATATATATATATATATATATATATATATATATATATATATGCACTGGTCTGATTGTCGATTTGACGGTGCCGTAAGAGGTAATATGAACTAGGCTCATGGAAGAATAGGCTTAGAAGCTGAAAGACTTGGAGGACGAAGCGAAGCACCATGTATTTCCGGTATAGTACGCTACTGTAAGTTGATTTGGAGTGTCGATGGTTTGTATCTATTTCTACTTTGGCTTATGTGCTTTGACAATTCTTTAGTGAAAAGAGAGCAGAGTTTCGTGAACTGTGACAGGGAGCAAAGGACTATTTCAGGGCAGATATGGCTGCCACTTGTCGGAGGGACAAATGCTAAAAGGGGGGAAAATTCTTAAAATTGGTACAAAATATTTTCTGCCAGATTTGGGTCCCTACGGTTACTCCAAGTTCGTTTGATGCCTGCATGTGTTACGGAAGTTGCAAGCCATGTCCAAAAGAATATTGATATTTCTGGTATCATATCTGCTCGGTATCAGTTGAGATAATTGTTTCTGCTTTAGGCACAAGGTCAGAAATTACCCAGTGCATTACTGGTACTTTATTTTATCGACCCCGTAAGGATGAAAGTCAAAGTCAAGCTCGACGGGATTTGAACTCAGATCGTAAAGGGACGTAACTATGCTGGAAAGCATGGCGTCCGACCCTCTACCGATACTGCCAATGAGATAATAATACTGTCGAAGCTGCAGAAATCGTTGGTATTTACACTTAGAAAGTTTTCTCTGAGGCACAAGTCAGGGCAAGGTTGTTAGTGGAAGACCAGCAGTGTCTCATGCATAACAGTCTCCCCTGGGCAATGGCCCATATCATTTTTTTCAATTTTCAAGGAAATATGTATACATTGCTTGTTTACATCTATATCATCATCATCATCACCATCATCACCATCATCATCATCATCATCATCATCATCATCATCTTCTTCTTCTTCTTCTTCTTCTTCTTCTTCTTCTTCTTCTTCTTCTTCTTCTTCTTCTTCTACTTCTTCTTCGAATAGTATATAAGCAATAATAGTTGTTAGTTTGAAAAATATTATTTAAGATATATTTCGATTGGATACAGAGAATAAATATAATACATTCCCTGGCGTAATTTTCGTTTCTTTTTGTTATTTTTTTCTAATAGTATAATATTAATGTTGTTATCTTGTGAGACATACGTAAGAATACATCTACTACAACTAGGAAAGTACCATAGCTATAAATACAAGCAGCGAATACCATATCGAACCAAAGCTATTGGAATGCTTAGCATGAATCATTCAAAAATGCACTTCAACATATAACACGCAGACACGCTCTTTCCCAAGTCGGTCATATACAGTGCTACTAAAAATAGTCTCTGTCTGTGCCTAGTGACAGCTAGTGTTATAACATCTACCCTCAAGAGCAACAAACGTGTTTGCCATTCGTCTTCTTCCCAAACATTAGCCCATCATTAAGGCATTACTCATTCTCTCGATCCTTCATCAGCGATCTTCTGGTTTTCCATTTCTGCCTATATCATTTCCTGTTTGCAATTTGCCCAATCAGATCGTAAAGGGACGTAACTATGCTGGAAAGCATGGCGTCCGACCCTCTACCGATACTGCCAATGAGATAATAATACTGTCGAAGCTGCAGAAATCGTTGGTATTTACACTTAGAAAGTTTTCTCTGGGGCACAAGTCAGGGCAAGGTTGTTAGTGGAAGACCAGCAGTGTCTCATGCATAACAGAAAAATCATGTGATCAACGTCTCCAACCTGATTAAATTCAGTGTTTAATCCTTGAATGTTTCTGTTGTTATCTCGCTAGTAGTCCATCTTCATTGAAGAGTCACCCGTGAAAGGCAAACATGAACACTCAGGAAGTTTATAACTATGTATAGTTCGTTTCCTATTTTTATCTAATGCAGTTGGATTTGGCTGCTATTTTAGTAAATCAAGTTTGTGTCACTCTCATTTGAAACTATAACTCTGGCATTCTACTCCTAAATTATTTGGGAAATCATGGAAACACACTTCAATCCTCTTC
>OZ024740.1:344968411-344975911 GCA_964016885.1 Eledone cirrhosa
ATGTTCTATTAAAAATAATTTTGATGTTCTATTGAATAGCTGATGTTCTATTGAGAGAATCGATTTTACTGAAAATATCGAATAATGTAGATATTTTACCAGGGAAAAAAATACTGGTCCACCCACACACACATACACACACATTCTCACACATACACACACACACACATATACACACACACATACACTCGCGTACATTAAAATACAAAGAGACTTACACACACACACACACACACACACGTCTCCGTACAAGACAAGAGCTGAAAAATATATTTTAACATGTTAAAATATCCCTCACTCACTTTCAGACACATTCCTACTGACCATCCTTCTACCACGAATTACACTGCTATACACAGACACACACACACACACACACACACACACACACACACACACACACACACACACACACACACACACACACACACACACACACACACACACTTGTCTTAATAGGCATTTGAACTGTCAACAGGCTGCGGTTCGCACACTCATCCCTGCTAACTATTATCACAACAACGAACACTTTACTACTACTACTACACACACACACATATACACATATATATTTGTTGTGAAAGAGTCATTTCTCAGTCTTGGCGCAAAATCAATTTTTTACATTCACATGACCTCTACCGACCTATCAAAATTGTTTTGACCACAAGAATTTTTGCAACACGAATTGGCGCAAAAACCTATTTTAATAGCGCTGGAGCCACTTTTTTAACATAAAAACAGGTAGAATTCCTAAAACTAATCAGATCAGAGCAAACATCACGGACGCTCTATCTCAAAATTATTTTTGAAAAGCATTTAGAAATGCGCAACCGGTAAAACTTAAAACCTATCGAATTGATTCTAATTCGTTCAAATTCAATAATGTGTTGGCTGATATATTTTAATAATGTTTGAACGCTGCATAATTTCATGACTTCATATGTAGCGTTGCCTTCCTTCCGTTACTTCCTGGGTGTTTCACTGGATTAAAGGCAGCGAAACTTTACGTTTGTGAATACCTGCTCGTACAAATAAAGGCATTTAAAACCATTGTCTAAATAATGGTACTTGCTAATATGAAACCCTCGTTTGTGATTTACATCCGTAACGTTTAGATTACCTAAATGTAACAGCTTCGGAGGGATATTGAACCAATTGAATTGATACCATCACCTTCTCTATGTAGCATAAACGTATTGTTGATAGTTGAAATACGAGTTCTCTGTATCTCATGGTTCAATATCCACACTAATAGATACTTAACAATTGGAGTCGTGTCATTCATTTATCACTTAATTCCAAAATGAAATTCAGTTCCTTTATCTAAGCAATGACTTCTTAAATCAAGCATTGTTTACGCTATTACTAAGTAAAATGAATGTATACAGGATACACATCGAGAATACACTTAGTGAATCTAGAAGGTTTGACCTTTGAGCATGTTGATTGTCAGACCGAAGCGTTCATACGCATTTCTGACGTTGATAACTGACACATGTATTTCTACGGGTGAATAAGCTGACGAGACACTGTCGTCAATCATATTGATGTTCAGCGATAAGAGACGTGTTAGTCAGTCTTCTTCTTCTTCTTCTTCTTCTTCTTCTTCTTCTTCTTCTTCTTCTTCTTCTTCTTCTTCTTCTTCTTCTTCTTCTTCTTCTTCTTCTTCTTCTTCTTCTTCTTCTTCTCATGCTCTAGTTCACATCTACCCGTAATTTATAACTAGCACCACACCTAATCAAGTATTGCTAATTTCTATTGTTCCACATTACGTATGTCTCTTTCTTGTTTCCTCTCACTTGTTAACATACCTTTTCTTTAAGCTATACCGGTGCCAGTGTTTTGCTACATATGATATTTTAGATGATATATGAGATCATTAAGATGAATCGGACAGATACTTCTTTTGGAGTATGCATTATAACACGACTTGATCTGTGACGCATCTGGAACTACCAAAATTTTTGTTCCTCATCTTCTTCGAAAGGTGAGCACTTCATATATATGTATGTATATGTGTATGTATGTATGTATGTATGTATGTATGTATGTCTATCCCATGGTCGGGTCGTTGGCGACTAAACTGGCAACCCCACCAAGGTTGCTTGGTGAGGAGGGTGACTTTGGACATCCTGCAGGACTAAAACCAAAACCTGTTAAAGGGCAAAGGAGCGCTTCAGAGTCAATGGCCATCCAAAATCACCGATAGAAATGACCCCTTAGCCTTTGTCAAGGTAGAATTCTAGGAGAAGGAAAACTCTGATATAACACCTGCAACCCTGATGGTATCCAATGATGTTGACTTATTCTTCTTTTTGGTAAATATCATATTGGTTAAGAGAGTGGGACTGGCTTTGTGCAGTGCCTTTGCTCACTATAAAAGCTTCACGGCACAGGCATTTCTTTATATCTGGAGATCTCTCTACACTTGTCATCACATGGAACCATGGGCCCAGCACTCTGTGTCAATAATTGTCACAAGTGTAGTGTTTGTACCACAGTTTTCAAGTCGCTGGCTGGACTAAAAAGTCAGCGCATCGGTAGGGGTTCTCCTACATGGATATAAAGTAGTGGCCGTACTTGAAAACGAGTTGGCAGCTACCCTGTATGTATGTGTTCATGTATCCCTGTATGTATGTTTGTGTTTATGCATGTATATATATATATATATATATATATATATATATATATATATATATATATATATATATATATATATATATATATATATATATATATATATATATATATATTTATATATATATATATATATTTATATATATATATTTATTTATTTATTAAAATAACAGATTAAAGTTTAAGCAAAGAATCACTGCTTTCACCCTTAACGGGACTTTCTGAAACTTTCAGAAGATCCCGTTCAGGGTGAAAGCACCGATTCTTTGCTTAAACATTAATCTGTTATTTTAATAAATATTTGCTCTACGGTTCTTATATATATGATATATATTTATACTTATCGAGCCCTCTTTGGATTTTAGTCTTCAAATGTATTATTATTACTATATATATATATATATATATATATATATATATATATATATATATATATATATATATATATATATATATATATATATATATATATATATATATATATATATATATAAATACACACATACACTTACATTTTTGTGTATTTGTGTTTAACAAAATAACAGAAAGTATACTAAAACAAAAAAATTTGCGAAGAAATAACATAAATGAGAATTTGTGCAAATAAAATTCATTTCGTATAAATATCAAAGAAATCAGAAGACTGAAATATATTTTGAAGAGGAATTGATTTAAAAAAAACGCTATGTCCCATTAAAAAGAGAACAACTATAAAAATTATAGCTGATGACAAAACAAAATAACAGGGACACAAATTCATCTCACAATATCTATGTTTGTATGCGTGTGTGTACATATATACTCCCAAACACACATACACATATCTCTCTCTCTATATATATATATATGTATATATACTCACACAGACACACACACACACACACACATATATATATATATACAGAATCCGTAGTCATAAAATTTATGAAGTAGGCGACGTCCCATATACGTGTATATATATGTGTTTATTAGGCGCGCGCAGGCGTGTATGTTTCTGCCAGTATATTTGCCTGTTTCCGTGATGAGCATGCAACAATTTTCATTTCATTAAAATTCTATTATTTTAAATCATTATTTTAGTAATATCTAAGACAAGCATTGAACCATCAATAATATCACACATTTGATAAAATAATTGATAAATATTATATCTACACGTGCACGCGCACGCACAAACACATGCAAAACATATCACATACATCCGCACAAACACAGCATACATATACATACATACCTATACAATCACACCACAAGCATTCACACATGCCCATGCACATGCATTATAATGTGATTTCGAATGAATATGTTCATGTTTAAATCACCTTTGAATGAAGTAAATATTGAAAAAATGTTAATTATAATATCGAAAATTTTATGAAAACATCATGAAGATGAAATAGATAAATAGACCAATCAATATCAAGATTAGATCGATTATTTACTCTCTATAAAACCATCCAATGGTAAAACTGTTTTACATTTAATGCTAATATATTTCTCATATATATAAGATTGTGTAGCTATACACTCATATGCTTAGGTTATACAATATATAGGCATGACTACACCTTCAAACATACATGCAGACAAACACATACAGTTAATCACACTAACAAACAAACATTCACACAGGTTAATTCAAGCTTTCCGTGCCAAGTATTTATCCCGATTCTCGGTAAATGTTGCTGTAACCAAGTATTTGCTACATACATGATGTTGCTCCATCTTAACCTGGGACCTTTCTTTGTTAGCTTTGTACAAAAGGCTCCGGTATACTCCATGAGTAGGTAGGTATTACGAGAAGAAATATGAACTAAAAACCAGATAGACATTGCAAAGTAACATGTCATACAGCTTAACGATTCCACTAAATAATTGGACTTGACTAGCACTTTATTTATCTAAGTTCAAAGGATGTAAAGTAAGTTGACTTCAGCATCATTTGAATTGAGAACAGAGAGATGAAGCAAATGTCACGTGGCATGCTCTCTGACACTTTAGCAACTTTCACTGATGCACATTATTATTATGAATTTGATATCTCAGTCATTGTTGTTTTTTAACCGGAAAATTTGCCCAAATGAATATCAAGCAGCCACCTGCAGGCTCAGATATTCAGCACGTATCGGAGAGTCCTGGCTGTTCCTATTGGCATGTCTTCTTTAACCAGTACTGGACTAATGTATTTTAACCAGCATTGGCAACTCTTCGATATGGTACCTCTTGCTCCTAAAACGATGGGAACGACCTTGATCTCATGACAGTAGTATCCATTTTATGTAGGGTAATTTAAATCTCGGTTAATTCTGATCAACGTAGTCGCTGGTGATGTGTAAGAGATACTAATCTGTAATAAATCCTTCTTCCAATTTCAATTTGCCTAGCTTTTCCTTGTACCTTGTTCATTTTACAAACATTCATACACACGAACACACACACACACACACACACACACACACACACACACACACACACACACACACACACACACACACACACATATATATATATAAGCAACGGAAACTTTAATGATCCCCAGAAAAGAGCTGTTGAGCCGGATTTGTCCAAGTGCTTGTCAATTCCGAGTTTTCTGTTTCCTCTATATGACCCACATGGTTTTTGTTTAATTATATATATATGCATACATATACATATGTTTTTATATAACTGTGTCTGTTTAAATGCGTCTTCATATGTATTTAATCTCGCATCGTTGAATAGAACTGATCTATAATCAAAGTAAGTAAAATTTTTCAGAATCACAACTTCAAATTGAAACTCAGGATCAATGGATCTTGAATGGTCAACTTAGTTAAAGTACATCTAACACTTTTATACCGATCTATGATTTCCAAGAAGATCAGTTTAAATTTTTTAAATGGCTTCCGGTAATCTTTGGTTGGATGTTGTTTTTTTCATAATTAAAACCTTATCTCTGGACAATAGTAATTGTTAATGCTGTGGTTCAGCCTTAGGAGATCCCCGATAGAGCAAACACTATAACGAAAACCGTTCAAACTCTGGTCATCTCATCTATTTATATCTACATGATCCAATATAATCTGTTTTAAATGTTTCGTGTGGTGTGATTAAAGGGTGATTTAGCTGCTAACTTTAGCATATTACCCGATAAAATAATGGTTTCGTTATTCGCTTGATTCGTGTATTTATCAACAGAATGAACTAAATAAAAGGAAAGGTTTTAGAGACTAAGTGTGATAGGTTCTTCTCTGATAAGGACATTAAGGCTGAATAATTTTAAGCTAATGTTCATTTCTGAAAATTGAATTTTTGAAATATTTTAATACCGGTTTATTAAATGTTTAATGAAACTACACACATTTAATTTAACCCCGACACTGTGGCTACTAAGAATTCATGTATAATCAAGAAACTAAAATCAAACGTATTATAAAATCAATATACTTGAAGAGAGTCTTAGGAGGAAGAGATTTTGTTTTTAGGTTTGACCTAACATTTTGATAACAGAACAAACAAAAGAAATCAGAAAGAAAAAACATAATACTCTGGATAAAATATTCAATTTATTTTCTTGCAATTGAGTTTTAAGTTGTGTGCAGTCACCGATACTTTGAATACACTTTGGACTCGAAGTTTAAGCCCTCTCGACCGCTAGCCACACATTAAATACTACACAAGTGACAATATTCTGACCTCGATATCATTAGACTCTTCAATGAAATGAAAATAATCAACTTACTGCAAGCAGTGTTTTTTTATTTGTTCATTTATTTTAACTATTTGTTATATATATCTTTGTTAAACTGTTTAAATACAAATGTAAATAGGAACAGTAAACGTAGTCTAGGCTAACTAAATAACATTCTACACAAGCCGAAGCATCGAATTTATAAATCAATTATGAATAAATATCTCCTAGGCTTTTTGGAGGTCAACTCTTGATTTCATGATTGCTAAAGTATGAGTAGCAAATTCACATATAAACAGGAACCATTCGTAATCCTATATTACAAGATGATCGGTTACCACTTCCTGACAGGTAAATCAACCGATAAATATAGACTAAATGTTTCCTCTCCTTGGAATCACAGCGGAAAATAAATGGTGGATTTGTATACGTGACTCCTTAGAATTTAAATCGAGTACCGTATAAACTTTGGGCCATTTCGTTTCTTCTGACATATATTTAAAACAGTACACCAATAAATATGCCAATCGTTGATTTCTAAACGGAATTTCTTGAATATATTAGAAGGATCTCAAAAGGGATATGTACGATACAGAAATCCAATTTACCTTTTCGACAATTTAGTGTGTTACCAATAATAATCTACACATCTCGAGACTAAATAAAAATTCAATAAGAATTTACAAACGTGACATATATTTTATTTATAATAAGACTTCATAAAATTAGACACGTGTTGCGATGTTGAATTGTTTATTTATAAAATTACTTTATCCCATGTAACTATAAATAACTAACTCGTAACGAAAATTTTTATCTTAATTTTTTCGCAACGTAAATGGTTTGAAAAACCCTGCACATGCTAATTTCTCGACCAGCTAAATATAATAGTCAAATCTACCTCAAATTAAACTATGCTGTCGTAAATGAGAATATAGCACGTTAGATAATGTAATATTTAAACGTGATTACAAGAAAAATTGGTAACGTTTTTGCATGAATGAATTAGCTTTATTTTATGAGAAAAGAATAATGTTTGGAACGTCACCAAATAAAAATACAAGTAATTCAAGCTAAACTTCAAGGTCACATTCAAATAGGTTTCATTCAAAAATAATCTTTCGAGCAAAGCAGATAATGTTTATATAAGAGAAGTAGATTACAATATATGCTACGTGTTGTAAGTTAACACA
>OZ024740.1:344978411-344985911 GCA_964016885.1 Eledone cirrhosa
GAATAGGTCCGATCATTTTATAATAACTAGAAATTGATTAACATATAAATAAACATGAATAATCACAGGAGATAATTTTTACAAGTCTGTAAGCACACATAGCTAGGTAGGTAACTAAATAAGTTAACCAGAACTTCAAAAATAGATACCTTATAATATGATTAATCTTCCCTGTATATATTCCATTAAAGAAATATATTTCACCAATTAATCGAATGGTAAACCATGGAGGCCGGTACTTGGATTTTCAACAAGGAAGAAGTCCAACGATCTATGTTTACACTTCAAGTTCAAATCAGCGACTGGCCAGCAACACGTGCTGTATCTACTAGAAATACACACATCATACCAGATTCGTCACAGTGGCGTGAATAGGGTTATCGACAACTAGAAACAGCAGTCAAATCCTTTCAACAGAGTTAGTTCTACAATTAAGGAGCCGTATTTATATATCTATATCCCAAATTAAGATAATCAAAATTATGGGTGTCATTCGTTAGAATCTTAGAGCTTATTTTGCGGGTGATATGGCGCATGTCTTTCCGGCATGACACCCATAATTTTGATTATCTTAATTTTGAAGTACATAGCTTTGATAAGCACCAAAAAGTGCGAAACAGAGCTCTGTCAGCTTTATCTCCCCTGTTTGCTGAAAATTAAACTAAGTGAGACTGTCACTACTCTAAAGCAATAGCGTAAGGTCTTCGAAATGCTTTTAATTAAGCATACAGTGTATTGAAAAATACACTATATATATACATTCAGATATATATATATATATATATATATTATACATATATATATATATATACATACATATATTTATATGTAATCTGAGTTATTCGAGTATTAATAATTGTTTCTACTTTTGGCACAAGGCCAGCTATTACACCAGTGTATTACTGGTACTTTATTTTATCGACCCCGCAAGGATGAAAGGCAAAGTTAACCTCGTCGGGATTTGAACTCAGAATGGCAGGGGCCAATATTCGATTCAGTTGCAATTATGCAAACAACCCTCATTTTTAAAGCCATGTCAGTAGAATGAGCCCCCCCCCCCCCCCCCCCCCCCCCGCCATTCTTGCTCTTGTGTTGACATGTAAATTTAAAAGTGACGCTTTTTTGCGAAATTGAAAACGAATCGAATATTATTATTAATATTTTAAAAACTAAGATTACATTTATTGTATTCAGCTATGTAGAGCGAAAAGTTTTTTTTTACATAAGTTTATACACATATATAAATGTCATTAGTTATAACATGTCAACAAAGTACCAGTGATTACCGATATTTCTTCCACCCCACACACATCTTCTTCTTGTTTTTTTTAACTCATAACTATCTCAATTTTTATTTATTCGTTAAGAAACAACGTATTTGTCTCTCAACTTATGTCAGAATTTACCATATTACACCATGCCACAAAATTCTAAACTTCTGAAACTTCTTGCCCCTAAACTTGCTTAGGGCCTCACAATATGCGTAAGATAAGACTAGAAATATTCTAAAGTTTTATTTAAGAAATAAAATTATTTATTTCTCCAAGGACACACATATTAACAAATCTACACTATCATTATACATATGGTACATTGAATTAGTCTATATGCATGAATATTTGAGCTGTAAACGTGTCATAGCTAAAAAGATTCAATATGGAAAACAATTGGGGGTTTTGTAGTGTTAAACTTGCATGGCTCTCTATTGGTAAAAGATTTTTTTTAAATAGTTTAAATGAAAATAGATCATATTTTGAAATGTCTGTTATATTAGTAGAATGTACAACCAAGTAGGGTCTCTGATGAGTTGGTTTTACCTGATCGCTACTGGTATTATTACTAGTATTTAACCGTGTCAGCCCTGATCAAGATCGAAAACTTTCTACGCATGAGCATTACATTTTACCTTTTAGTACAGCCCTCTGCTATCAAATATACCCTTGCCATTTTAAGAAGGGTGTGTAACTCTAAAATATTACATGTATCAATTAACTGATTAATACCCCAAAATATATGTTAATTAACTATACTTGATATCTTTAACTAAGAAGCAACACTTTAATGTATAGTCGATTGTGATGTCTAAATAACTTTTGGGCTTCGATTCAAAAATACTATGTCTGGCATGCAAATTATCTCAATTTTAAAATATATTGTAGTCTTTTTTATATATAAAGGCAGTATTAAGCGATTCATACTCATTCCATGTGGTAAATGTATGCTTCCTTCTACATTATATTCTAAGTTGACAAAATTTCGTCTCGAAAGAATATATAACATTTTGGTATCACATTTTACAGACATGCTTCATCTACAGTTTCAAATTCAAATTAAAAATCAAACCTCAACGATCGAGACATTAATGGCACCTACAGGCACATCGAGATGACATCATATTCTCTTGAAGCCGAAGAAATAATCAATGAAAATATAAATCTAGAGTTAGTTATTTAAATTTTCAGCGTTATTTTGTGTGTGATATCAATATATCTTTGCAGAATCTTTAACGCAAGCAAAGATATTTGATTTCAGTTAAATGCTATAATATAGCATGGTTTATCTCAATAACTAAAATTTGAGAGGATGTCATGAAATGCCGTAGTATTTGTAATGCAATGTCGATCACTCACGTCTCAAATAATTGGCATGAGATGACCGAGATCGTTAGACATTTATCTGACCTCAAATACTTTCAGTCATAAAACTGATCAGAATTTCAATAAATATTTCTGTATTTCTGTTGGGTGAATTTTAGTTATACAGATGTATACTAACAGCCACTTGCAAGTACACACGTTCGTATACATACAAAGAGATGTAAAGCAACTCATGTAGAAAGGTTTAGATTTCCATAGCTGTAACAATCAGAGAGTTATAGGTTGTTCCTACCTATTTTTCTCACCGCATATATAAATATGTATGTATGTGTATGTGTGTGTTTGTCTGTGTGGGTCTGTATGTGTAAGTGTGTATGTAGTAAAGGCATATGGATGTTTGCTTAACATCGCCAGCTCGCGATCACTCACTCGTTTGTCCGATTCTTTATGAAGCGTTTAAAACTTGAGCAAGTCACTTTATTGTATGTTACACGTGCCCATTCAATTTGGAATAAATTAGTTGTTGCTGTGTTTCAACGGAAGAGATTGTTACACAATGTATCCTATAGATATCCGTGAGAACTACATTAAAGTTACAATTCATGGGTAGAATATTTCTCTGGAAACACTCGCTCTCGGTATCGATGTAGTACGTGAGGTGCCGTTACGACATTTTTGACGTATGTCCTGCAGACACCACATACATCCACGTATATATAAGTGTGTGTGTGTGTATGTGTGTACGCGTTTGTGTGTGGGAATGTGTGTGTAGGGGGGATGTGTGTGTGCATATCGTAAACCAAAATGAGAAAGATAAAATAATACTTTGTTGCGAAATAAATACTTTGAAAATTAATCAAATGCAAAGAATCAAGTGGGAAATGGGAAATGGTTTGTTTGATCATCAGTGCGTCTTTCGCACATGTGTTCTGCCTCTGGTGATGTTAATCTCTTCCAAACGGCACCTTCCTAATTTGGAACTGTTGTTATGGCAGATGTGTGATTTATGGTTTCCCGGTTGTTTGTCTATCAAAAATCCGTCAGTTTACAGAATTCGGCAGACTATCTGGTTTTTCATTGTATTCGTTACATCGGTAACTTTTCCCAGTTTTCTGGTCCGCTCCTGTGTGGTTCTGTAATTACGGATTTCGTATCACACACACACACACACACACACACACACACACACACACATACACACACACACACACACATATATATATATATATATATATATATATATATATATATATATATATATATATATATATATATATATATATATATATATATATATATATATATATGAAAACAGGGAGAAAGAGACGATTATGAGGAAGAAAATATATGTTTTTCCTTTTTTTGTTTCTCTCTCTCTTTTTTCATCTCTTTCTCCCTGTTTTCATATACATGTATATATCCTAGCTCGTGTGCTTCCTCTCCACATTTTATTATTATTATTATTATATATATATATATATAATATACATGATTTCCTGATGATTTCTCCCGAATGAAACAGTTCTAATCCTGTAGAAGCCTTTCTATATTAAAATCTATATTGAGTACCTTACTTACTGTGGTTACCCCCGATTGTACCGGGGATAAACTTATATATATATATATATATATATATATATATATATATATACATACGTTTGTCCGCAAGGGTGTGTGCGCCCGCCTGTGCGTTGAAGGGGAAATTTACAGTCCTTAGTTCAGGTGTGATGGCTACTTCTATGTCGAAATTATAGATTTTCGATGGGACGTTTCGATCAGAATCCTATTCCTGTTCATTGGCATGCTGGAATATAACCAACACATAATATCATTATCTCTTTGAGAGTTTATTTTGAAATGTATCTAGTATATACAGACAGATGTTACCATATAGCTCTGCATTATCCAAAAGACCCATATAACCCTTGAATTTTGATATTAAACAGCCAAAATATTACCTAAGAGCAGAGGTTTTCTAACATGTATAATTATGTCTCAGTAATTTTCATCTATATCATTAAATATGTTACATTTTCAAGGGCCCTAATGAGTATTGTTTTCTAAATAGAGGGACGAAATTAGACGGTAACAATTTGCCTTGATTTTTCTTTGTTACTAAAGCAGCTCTTGATTTTGCTACTGCTATTCCATAGCCTGTGGTTGCTTAATTTCTCAGTATTGCTTTTGGAATAACTTTACGATTTCATACTAATTAATTCGCGTTTAGGACTGACAAAAAAATTTTCCTGACATTCTTTGAAAGTTGCGCAGGTAACAAAATTTATGAGATGTATGTTTCCATTTAACATATTGTAAGAATGTCCACTTCTTTATAATGCTAGATATGTGGATCATATCTACCAGAAAACAGATTTGCAGTGCATGTGTTTGAATACAACTTTTGCCTTGACTAGAAATGTTGTCAAACACACTACTACGTATATTTAAGTTGGAGTAGTAGAGAACCTAAATGGACAAAATAGTCTTTCCACATGGTGGTCTAATATACACTATACTATCATATATCACTTATATAAAATACTTCTCTTGCTCTCTCTCTTTCTTTCACTCAATTTCTCCCCCCCCCCCTCACTCTCTCTATCTATATATATACACACATCTTTGTATGGATATGGATATATCTATATGTATATATATATTTGTATATGTGTGTTTATATATATATATATACGTATATATATATATACGTATATATATATATATATATATATATATATATATATATATATATATATATATATATATGACATTTGGCGGGTAAAAAATATTCGTTACTGAAGAAGGGTAATCACGCAGAAACATTAGTGTGCCGTCCTGTTTATATGCCAACATAAGAGCAAGAATTACAGGGTAATTCCACTGGCATGGCTTAAAGAGGCTGTTTGTATGATTGCAAAGGAATCGAATATTATTATTAATATTCGAAAAAAAGAAAACACACACACACACACACTTATATATATATATATATATATATATATATATATATATATATATATATATATATATATATATATATATATATAAATATATATATTTATTTATATACATATATATATATATATATATGTATATATATATATATATGAATAAATATATATATATATTTATATATATATATATATATATATATATATATATATATATATATATATATATATATATATATATATATGTGTGTGTGTGTTGGTGTGGGTGTGTCTGTGTGTGTATGTGTATGTAAATGTATATATGTATATATATATATATATGTATTGCAAGATATCGACTGTTGCGTGTTTTATGTTTGGGTATATGTGAATATATGGTTGTGTGTTTGTGAATACGTGTGCGAGTATGTGAGTCAGTGTATGAGTGCGTGTGTGAACGTGAGGCAGCGCGCGTGTATCTTTGCACTTCCTTGTTGGGTTTCACACATTTGGCAACATTCCGTGTTAAAGGTATTGATTTAATGCTGACCAAAGATCAGGTGTCAGATCTTGATGTTGTTCTAACCGGCAGGAACCGCATTTTTGGTCACACTGTCAAAATCAATAAAGAAAAACAACAATTATTTCACTTTGCTCACTTTATTTCCTTTCTTTTTCTTTCTTTAGTTATTTATATATTTATTTATTTCATGTTCTTTTTTTATTATTTTACTCTTATTATATTTCTCTTTTTCTCTTTCTCCCTGTCCTCTGTCTCTCGCTTTCTCTCTATACTTTGCTCCTCTTTCTCTCTCCCTTTCCCCTTTTCTTTCTATTTCTCCATATCTCTTTGTTAGTCTCTGTCTCGTTTTGTTTGTATTTCGTTTTCGTTAAAGGTTTCAACAGGAATATGATAATGTTTACTACACATTTGCACAGGCACTCGTGTTTACACACATATACACATTCACGCGTGTACACAAGCGCACACGCAGACAGGAATGCATGCACTCAGCATCCAGAGATATACTGAAACACGCATTCACAAATATTCAGGGAACACGATAACAACAGATACATAAACATAAATGATAAATTTAAATACAAACAATAATACTCGTACATGAATACGTAATAATAATATATATTATATAAATAAGTATAAATACTAGATTTACAACGGTAATGAAGACAGCGTTGGTGTCTAACAGAATTACGCTCACGAGATGAGGATGAGGATGATGATGATGCGGAGGAGGAAGAGGAGGAGGAGGGGGGGGTAAATAAAAGGGAGTAGAGTAGGAGTTTATCGAGGATAGTGAGAACGTTGCCAACGACGATTATAACAATGATGGTGATGATGATTATAATGCTGATAAAGATAAAGAAGAGGATGTGGAAGAAAAGTTGGAAGTGGCGGAGGAGAATTTGCAAGGTGATTGGAATCCTCCTGGTTGTTTAGGTAAAGATGCTGTGTACTGTGATTTAATATGAAAACCAATGTTATAACGATAACTCGCAATCTCATAGATATCCAATTTGATGAAGATGTCGTTGACAATGATAAGAAAGAAGAAGCTGGAGATATGAAGAGACATGTAAGCGGTGGAAGGTGAGACCAAGAATGACAACATCATTTAGATGTCGATCTAGATGACAGAGGCTAGAAAATAATTTCTTGTACTAGAGGCTAGAAAATAATTTTTGAGCTTCTAAAACTGCCTTCTAGCAATCTTTCTTTTCTTGCCATCATCACCTGCTGCTTGATCATTTTGCGAACGCTGAGATAAATAAAGCCAGATTTATACATAAGTATTGGGAACTCATCAAAATATACATTTCATAGGATGGGTGCCATATTTGATTGTTTAATGCCCTGAAAAGTGTATGAAATTGAATTCATTGATGATTATAAGAAAATTATAAAGCTCGCCACAGGATATGTGTGAGCTCTATTGCATAAGCTACATTAA
>OZ024740.1:344988411-345005911 GCA_964016885.1 Eledone cirrhosa
GCCGTTAATTTTCATAAGGAAAGTATATACTTTCGAACGTTCAACTATCTGGCAGATGGGTAAACGGTGCTGATGATAGCTAACAAGCTTGAAACTAGTACATCGTTCCTGTGTCAGTGTTGAACAAAAAGGTGACGTGGTTGCCTTAACACCGTATGGCATAAATTCAGGCTGTTCAGTTTGTTTACAAACGAACAAAGCGACGTTAGCGCCGCTAAACTGATACGTGCATATATGTATGTGTACCTGTATGCATATGTATATATATGTGTATATATATATATATATGTGCATGCTACTGTACGTCTGTATACATATATGTATGTACGTATACATGCATACTTACATTTAAGTAAGTGCCATACTAAGAGTGAGAAATGAAATTTCGTTTTCATTTTGTTTTAATTTATCGTTTTCGGTATGCCTAACCGATTTAACTCACTCAATATGCAAATTAGGCTGCTCAGCCGTTAATTTTCATAAGGAAAGTATATACTTTCGAACGTTCAACTATCTGGCAGATGGGTAAACGGTGCTGATGATAGCTAACAAGCTTGAAACTAGTACATCGTTCCTGTGTCAGTGTTGAACAAAAAGGTGACGTGGTTGCCTTAACACCGTATGGCATAAATTCAGGCTGTTCAGTTTGTTTACAAACGAACAAAGCGACGTTAGCGCCGCTAAACTGATACGTGCATATATGTATGTGTACCTGTATGCATATGTATATATATGTGTATATATATATATATATGTGCATGCTACTGTACGTCTGTATACATATATGTATGTACGTATACATGCATACTTACATTTAAGTAAGTGCCATACTAAGAGTGAGAAATGAAATTTCGTTTTCATTTTGTTTTAATTTATCGTTTTCGGTATGCCTAACCGATTTAACTCACTCAATATGCAAATTAGGCTGCTCAGCCGTTAATTTTCATAAGGAAAGTATATACTTTCGAACGTTCAACTATCTGGCAGATGGGTAAACGGTGCTGATGATAGCTAACAAGCTTGAAACTAGTACATCGTTCCTGTGTCAGTGTTGAACAAAAAGGTGACGTGGTTGCCTTAACACCGTATGGCATAAATTCAGGCTGTTCAGTTTGTTTACAAACGAACAAAGCGACGTTAGCGCCGCTAAACTGATACGTGCATATATGTATGTGTACCTGTATGCATATGTATATATATGTGTATATATATATATATATGTGCATGCTACTGTACGTCTGTATACATATATGTATGTACGTATACATGCATACTTACATTTAAGTAAGTGCCATACTAAGAGTGAGAAATGAAATTTCGTTTTCATTTTGTTTTAATTTATCGTTTTCGGTATGCCTAACCGATTTAACTCACTCAATATGCAAATTAGGCTGCTCAGCCGTTAATTTTCATAAGGAAAGTATATACTTTCGAACGTTCAACTATCTGGCAGATGGGTAAACGGTGCTGATGATAGCTAACAAGCTTGAAACTAGTACATCGTTCCTGTGTCAGTGTTGAACAAAAAGGTGACGTGGTTGCCTTAACACCGTATGGCATAAATTCAGGCTGTTCAGTTTGTTTACAAACGAACAAAGCGACGTTAGCGCCGCTAAACTGATACGTGCATATATGTATGTGTACCTGTATGCATATGTATATATATGTGTATATATATATATATATGTGCATGCTACTGTACGTCTGTATACATATATGTATGTACGTATACATGCATACTTACATTTAAGTAAGTGCCATACTAAGAGTGAGAAATGAAATTTCGTTTTCATTTTGTTTTAATTTATCGTTTTCGGTATGCCTAACCGATTTAACTCACTCAATATGCAAATTAGGCTGCTCAGCCGTTAATTTTCATAAGGAAAGTATATACTTTCGAACGTTCAACTATCTGGCAGATGGGTAAACGGTGCTGATGATAGCTAACAAGCTTGAAACTAGTACATCGTTCCTGTGTCAGTGTTGAACAAAAAGGTGACGTGGTTGCCTTAACACCGTATGGCATAAATTCAGGCTGTTCAGTTTGTTTACAAACGAACAAAGCGACGTTAGCGCCGCTAAACTGATACGTGCATATATGTATGTGTACCTGTATGCATATGTATATATATGTGTATATATATATATATATGTGCATGCTACTGTACGTCTGTATACATATATGTATGTACGTATACATGCATACTTACATTTAAGTAAGTGCCATACTAAGAGTGAGAAATGAAATTTCGTTTTCATTTTGTTTTAATTTATCGTTTTCGGTATGCCTAACCGATTTAACTCACTCAATATGCAAATTAGGCTGCTCAGCCGTTAATTTTCATAAGGAAAGTATATACTTTCGAACGTTCAACTATCTGGCAGATGGGTAAACGGTGCTGATGATAGCTAACAAGCTTGAAACTAGTACATCGTTCCTGTGTCAGTGTTGAACAAAAAGGTGACGTGGTTGCCTTAACACCGTATGGCATAAATTCAGGCTGTTCAGTTTGTTTACAAACGAACAAAGCGACGTTAGCGCCGCTAAACTGATACGTGCATATATGTATGTGTACCTGTATGCATATGTATATATATGTGTATATATATATATATATGTGCATGCTACTGTACGTCTGTATACATATATGTATGTACGTATACATGCATACTTACATTTAAGTAAGTGCCATACTAAGAGTGAGAAATGAAATTTCGTTTTCATTTTGTTTTAATTTATATATATATATATAAACCACACACACACACACAGATGATCTTACTTCTTCATCCTATATTGTTTCAGTCACTTACAACTCGTACTGAATCCCATGCTTCGTAGTTCTGAAGGACATTTCTTCTGTAGACAATGGGGGATGTTCATAATGTGCATCAGCTTTATAAATCCTATGCTTCACGGAGACCTTGACAATTTCTTAGGTTCTGTCTCGGTTCCTGAATAAGCAGTAGAGGAAAATCAACAATTTCAAACAGAAAGAAATATATTTTTAGGGTTATTTAACTGTACCTAATTAGAAAAGATGAAAAACTAGCTCTTTCTTCTGTAATCATTAACCCGGTCGATTGGTGACTGATACACATAGTGTATTTCCGTACATGTATTACATACATTAGATTGCAACGAATGTTATACTTCAAATTTATGTCTTATTTCAAGTTTTTTTTTTTTAAATCATTGCATATTGATAAAGTAGTTCATTTCATTTTGCATATCACAATGTAACTAATAAATGAATACTGTGCATATTATCGACAGCTTAAAATTGAGAAATACCCTTTATTTTATAATCTAGTATGAAAACACTGTTGAACAGTATCAAAGCTACCCAATGATGCGTATTTGTTCATGTATTGAGGATCCTCCTGGGAAATAGACTAACAGAGTTGAAAACTTTCTAATCCTGAAATAAACCACTCTTTATATAATCACATGTTTAGTTGTCTACAAATATTATATGAAAATTAACAAGTACATATTTCTATGCAGTCAGCTAAAACAAAACTATAAAAAATATATAATCCTGACAGTAATAATTTGTATTTCTTCCAAGACTATCATTTATATGAATGGAAAATGTATAAAATATGTGAACATTGTCAATCATGAATATGTCCTATGCATGTTTAATGTGAAAAAAAAAATGCATTACTTATAAGTGTAATTTATATGTAACTGAAAAGGAAACGGACATAAATACTGCTGGAGGGTTTGACTATTCATTTACCCTTCTGCCGACATAAAACTCTCATAATTGAGTATGTCTTTACTTGAATGCTTTCACCTAGATGTTTTCCTAGAGTGTAAGGACATTATATCGGAAATGTGTTTTCTCAGATATTGTCAGCTATGTAACATATAGAAGGTACAATGTTTTTCTTATCTACACAAGAATATATAACTGAGAATAAATGAATATTTTTGTTTTGAATTGTTTGAATTTTGTCAATCTTCTGGTAATATTCGTTATGTATAACTATTTTGAAGCTACAGTACCTGCATATATGTATAACATAAATATAATACATAACACATACAAACATAAGCACATATGCGCCAACTCTATTGACTACCCCCTCACAAACGGATACATATATCGTGCAAGTTCTTATGTTCAAAATGAATCATTGACTTGATTTACTCATTTTTTCCTCTCTTTACGTTGCGTCACGATTCATGTTTGTTTACCTGCCTCTCTTTCTCCACCCAACTCTTTTTATCCCAATAACTTAATTTAGTTATTGTATTGCCGTAGCCGGAGATATATGGTCTGTAATGCGAAGAAATACCTATGATGGCTAGTCCTGGCCACTGATGATGGATAGTCCTGGCTTCTATTGCTAATTCTTTATTATATATATCATATTTGCAACAACACAGCTCACCATTTTTCATATATATATATATATAGTTAAAAGAATAGAGGTGTAACACACAAGTTATTATATATTGGTAAACGGAATAGAAAATGCTGACAAATTGTTCACAGTTGAAAAATGGTTTAATTAGGAATAAAAGAGTATTAGTGATTGTATAGGTTAGTATTCAGTTGTGGTTTTAAGTTTTTAAGTTTTTACCGGTTGCGCATTTCTAAATGCTTTTCAAAAATAATTTTGAGATAGAGTGTCCGTGCTGTTTGCTCTGATCTGATTAGTTTTGGGAATTCTACCTGTTTTTATGTTAAAAAAGTGGCTCCAGCGTTATTTTTGTGTTGCAAAAATTCATGTGGTCAAAACAATTTTGATTGGTCGGTAGAGGTCATGTGAATGTAAAAAGTTGATTTTGCGCCAAGACTATTGTTTTTATGTTAAAAAAGTGGTTCCAGCAAAAATTCTTGGTCAAAACAATTTTGATTATGCATTCGACTGCTTTATAGTGTGTATTCATTTAATTCACGTTATATAATTTATGTTTTACTTAATTTTTTTAATAGCTATGTGGTATGAAGTAAGGATAGCATTCTATGTATGTCTGGATTTATATATGGCTTCTTCTACAACTATTTGGATTTACGTTGTTTACTAAGATTTGCTTAATTCTGTAAATTTCTTCATCTACTTTTACCTTTGCAAACGAGAAGCGAAATTTTATATTTCTATATTGAATCATTACTCTCTTCATGAGGCTATATACACTTTTCTGAACTGTTTGGTATTCTGTAGAAAGTGTCGTACAATGTGGTCGCATTTTCCCTATTCTGTGAAAGTTGTGAACTTCACGAATCCAATTTAAATATTGATTATACAATTTCTAATTGTCTCGCCAGGTATTTATAGTAGGATTAATTGCAACATGCTACACAACACAGAATTATATAGGGGAATAATAACGGAGACAACGTCCGCATAATACAGAATCCCTAACAGAATTGGCAATGAATCAGGGGATCAGCAATTTTATGCTGAGATCAATGTTCAGTGTGATAACAGTAGTCGTTAAAAACAGATCTACTCCATCATTCATTGTCTATATTGTACCAAATATTCGATTGCAGTTATCTGTCTTGGTTGTAGATTTTATTTACTTATTATTTAAATATTCTTGGGTGATCGACGTTTTCCACTCATTATATAATATTTCCTTTCATTTATGATGAAGTAAGCACCTACATGTTTTACCTTCAATCTTTTTGTTAATATTCATAAAACGATTCACTACAGTTCTCAATATTTCTCACTCTCTCTCTCTCTCTCTCTCTCTCTCTCTCTCTCTCTCTCTCTCTCTCTCTCTCTCTCTCTCTCTCACTCTCTCTCTCTCTCTCTCTCTCTCTCTCGCTCTCACTCTCTATCTCTCTATCTCTCTCTATCTATCTATCTCTCTATCTCTCTCACTCTCTCTGTGTCTCTCAATCTCTCTCTCTCTTTCACACACACACTCACACACAGACACACAAGCTAACCCTCTCTTGACACACACTCATATATATATATATATATATATATATATATATGTGTGTGTGTGTGTGTGTGTGTATATATGTATAAATATATGTGTATATGTTTACATATATACCCATTTTGAATACGTTTCTGGCGGAGATCACTTAAGAAAATCCTTTGTTCAAATGAGTTTGTTTCCTGATGAGTTCGAAGTTCGAGATTTTATCCTTAATAGGATATTTCCGAAAGCGAACGAAATCCTAGGGTAAAAACGTGATCCTGGTATGTGTATATGCATTTTTTCTTATAACTTTAATTTTATACCTAATTGTGTATGGTTGACGGTATATTTAATCGATTTCCACGCGCTGTTGGGTAAATATTCTATGGTGGTTGTTCGCGAAGAGATTGCTGTCGTTTATTTATCTACTATTTCTTCATAGGTGCCTTTTAATCTTATAGCCTGGTCTAATTGATTTTTTGTGTGGTTAATTATGCTAATTGGGAGAGGAAATGGTGTATATATATTATCAAATGATTCTATGGACATACTTTATAGTATATATATATATATGTGTGTCTATTTAAATGAAAAATGGCGTGTTGTGTTGTTGCAAATGTGATATACGAATTAAAATGAAGAATTAGAAATAGAAGCCAGGACGATAGAACATCGGTGGTCTACTAGCCATTATACGTATTTCTTCGCATTAAAGACCAGATACCTCAGGCTAGCGCGAACAATAACTAAAATAAGTTATTGTGATAAAAAGAATTGGGTGGAGAAAGAGAGACAGGTAAACAAACACGAATGGTGAGGCAACGTAAAGAGAAGAAACAATACGAAAATCAAGTCAATGATTCATTTGAACATAAGAACTTGCGAATATTGACGAGAAGACGAAAGACACATCTTAACCGTGCGAAAGTAAGCGAGGAAAGAATTTCGCACGTTGTGGGACGATGGAGGAAGTGAGAGAGAGGGTGAGTAGCAGAGAGTGAGTGAGTGAAAGTGTGAGGAAGAGGCTAGCCGAGATAGGGTGACTAGCAGAGGGGGTGAATGAAAGTAAGAGGGAGAAGGAGGGAGAAGGGGGAGAGAGAAAGAGGATAGCAGTAAGGGAAGAGAAAAAGACAGGTCACAGCAAAGGGGAAGCATATAGGAATGAAAAATGGCGTGCTGTATTGCTGAAAATGTTGTATATATATATATATTTATATATATGCGATATATATATATGCGAGAAAAAACACAAACCCTCCATCTCAATTCTACTTTTGAAAAGCACAAGTACTGCGAAACCGGTAAAGGAACCAAATAAATATATAATTTTTCAAAAAAGACTCCAGTTGCAATTTCGATTTCAACTTTTTTCCTTATACTTTCACTCGTGTAGGACATCTCGATTTTTTTCATTTTGTAAAAAAAAACCTCACTTTCTAATATATATATATATATATTGGTGTTGCTAACTGAAAAGTTCATGCAAGGTTGTATATATTTCAGTAACTTGATTACCTAGCTCTGTTTTCCCCTTTCCTCTTGATACGACAGAAATTATGTATCAACACAGATCCCACTCTAAATAGAATGAATTCTAAACCTTCAAGTTTGATGTGGAACTTTGGGATATATATTGTGGACTGAAGAAAGCATATTTGGTTTGAACATGATTTACTTAATTCCTTTATATGAAACATATGTTCAACATGTCTAGATGGAGCTTTTGATAATGATCCCCGCAAAGATTGTGAACTCATAAAGATTTTAATGTTTAAGTGTACTGCACTTGCTAAACTTGTCATTCACTGTGTGGGACAAGCATGACAACATTATGAAAGACGATTCTTCATTTACTCTGAAGTTTCGAAATCTCCGCCCTTCAGAGGAATGATGGCAGAAAATTTGCCATCTAGTCTCCCAATATAATCTTTAATACATACAACATTGTTGAGTTACCGTGCTTGAACAAACCGACGAAATAACCAACTTATGTTATAGTATGCTATATGACATTTTGGCGATATGGTTGGGGTTATTGTTTATTGAAAATCTAGCAGTAGATTAGTAGTAGTGGAATTGCTTGAGTCTAAATTTAGTATTAAGCCCAATAAGTTGCTTAACATTAGATTATCATGCATTTTCCTTTCTAAATGTATTAATAGTGAAAGTTTGCTTATATTCACAATCAGGAAACATGAGTGAGGGTTCAGCATCTATGAGTGGCAAGGGCCAATTTCCATTTGCGTTACTTGAGGGTGTGTTATATTTACACATGTATGCATGTGCATATGTTATATATAAATGTGTGTGTGTTTGTGTGTGCGTACATATGTATATGCGTAAATATCTGTGCATATATATATATATATATATATATATATACACAGATATTTACGCATATACATATGTAGGCAGACACAGACACACACACACATATACGCACACACATATATATATATATATATGTGTGTGTGTGTGTGTGTGTGTGTGTGTGTGTGTGTGTGTGTGTGTGTGTGTGTGTGTGTGTGTGTGTGTTGCTTTTATGTGTATGTGCCTGTAAGTTAGAAGGTGGCCGTTTTATTGCAATGCATTTTCTTTTTCAGAATATCTTAACATCTATTTGCAATCCCCAACAAATAATATATAAATAAAAAAATTGTCTTCGTCACATTTGTTTTATTATTATTTTAGCTAGACCGATTATATTTGTCATATATACTGTGTTAACTGCTGTTCCTGCTGGCAGCCGATTTCGTAATAAGGCGAATGGATGAAGGACCCGGTCGAGGAATCCCATGGAGAGGACCGTCGAGGCTGAGGTACCTGGCATTGGCCATGACATCGCTTTGATCGCTGAAAACAGTGCAGATATGCAGGCCCTAACAACATCCCTACAAGAGAGTGCGGAAAATATCGGCCTGAGAATCAAACCCCAAAAGACCAAGGTCATGAGAACGGCCAGCACCACAGGTCCAGTGATAAGAGTCAACCAACAGGACCTCGAGGAAGTCGCTCACTTCACCTATCTGGGCAGCATCCTGACAAGCAGCGGCGACGCGGAGCTCGACATGAACTCTCGGATCGGCAAAGGAGCCGCAGTTTTACAGCGGCTGTAGCCAGTCTTGTCGTCTTCATGCATTAGCAGCAACAGCAAGCTCCGCCTGTACAAGAGTATCGTGCTGCCGACTGTGCTTTATGCGAGCGAGACCTGGAAGAGTACGGCAAAAATAGAGAGACGGCTGAACGCTTTCCACCAGCGGTGCCTGCGAAAGATCCTTCGTGTGTCCTGGTGCGACCGACTGCGAAACGAGGAGATCCTGCGCGGAACCGAGTCGTGGACGCTACAGAGAGTAGTCACAGAGCGTCGGTGCTGTATGGCTGGCCATATTGTGCGTCTGCCAAATGAACGGCATTCAAAAACAGCGATGAACTGGACTCCGCCTGGCGGTAAACGGAGCGATGTTGCCCAAGGATCACCTGGCGACGAACGTTCCAGAAGTACCTGATGGCAGTCAACATCACCTGGCACGGTCTCGAAAAAGTTGCCGCTGATCGTGACCGTTGGCGAGTACTTACTACTCGATGCGCCGAACGGCGCGGAAGAATCTATGACTAAGACTAAGACTGTGTTAACATTAAAATTGTATTTCCATTTGCGTGATCAGCGATAATATGCAAAATTCAGTATTACAATTTTCTATAGTATGGCATTGTGCTCTCCTCATATGCATACACACAGACACAGACACACACAAACACACACACAGATACACACACACATACAAATATATATATATATATATATATATATATATATATATATATATATATATATATATATATATATATACGTAGTTTAGAAAGCCACAACAATGCAGAGGAAAATCTCGAGGTAGGAAGTGAATGATAGATAGGAGAAATAGGAGAAATAGGAGAAGGTGAAAATTGAGAGAGACAAAGATGAAAACAAAACAAAGGTAGAAGGGTTACCGTAGTGGAGATTTAATCCCAATATTTCGGGCTCACGCCCATCAACGGGGGAAAGTTCCAAAAGGGGGGGAACAGGCTAAGCGGAGAAAGTTGCAATTTTCACCTTCTCCTATTTCTCCTATCTATCATTCACTTCCTACCTCGAGATTTCCCTCTGCATTGTTGTGCCTTTCTAAACTACGTATTATATATATATATATATAATTAATACAATAACAGAGATAGTTTAAAGCTAATCTCTGACTGGTAACAATCTCACTCAACAAACATTAGGTTATATTTTAATATAAACCCAATTTAAGTGTTTGGGGCGCTAACAATATGTATTTTGTGGAAAAGCCAGTTGTATTATTTTACGAGATATAATTAAAGTTAAAATATATCTCTCATTCCAAACAATTGTTTCATTATGTTTTCTACAAATTCGGAGAATATTTCCAGTTCATGTAGAAGCCTAATATACATTCATGTAAGAATATATTTAGGTGGGCGCTTTTAAATCATCAGTGGAAGCCCATTAAGCTTTGATATAAGAAAAACATTTCTTACCATAGTTAAAAATCGTGTCTGTTAATTTGCTCCCTCCTGCATCGAATGACCGGCAAATTTGGAATTCCAGCAGTTTTTGACTGGGGAAGTATTGTAGCGTCACTAAGCGGGAAGGGGAGACAACCAAGATCCACGAAAGGAGGAAAACAAATAATATACACGCGGGTTAATCATTTTTTTCGAAAACATCAATCCAACGTGTTAAGAACTCAATTGAAATTAAAAAAATAAATATATGCGTGTATAAATTACACACGCATATAGATATTTTCTTAGGCTAAAATCAGAGGTTGTACCTGCATGAGAAACGGCTTCTCGTAACCGTAGCAAATAACTGAAAGTTATGCTTTAAAGGGCAAATGGGAATGTAAATCTCCGGCCGAATTAAGAGTAAAATATAAAACACACGCGGGTTAATTAGTTATTTCAAAACTAATATCAATTCCTCGTGTAAAGAACTCAATTAATTTAAAAAAATAAATGTATGTATGTAATTATATACATAGGCATATATATATTTTCTTAGGCTAAAAAACAGAGAAGTTACAACCAATAAAAACCACAATATCGCACAACAGTAATAAATACGTAAAGTCAAATTTATAAGGTACCTGGAAATAAACACCTCTGGCCAATCAAGAGTAAAATATTAATACAATAACAGAGATAGTTTAAAGCTAAACTCTGACTGGTAACCATCTTACTCAACAAACATTGGGTTATATTTTAATATAAACCCAATTTAAGTGTTTGGGGTGCTAACAATATGTATTATGTGGAAAAGCCAGTTGTATTATTTTACGAGATATAATTAAAGTTAAAATATATCTCTCATTCCAAACAATTGTTTCATTATAAGTTTTTTACAAATTCGCAGAATATTTCCAGTTTATGTAGAAGCCTAATATACATTCATGTAAGAATATATTTAGGTGGGTTCTTATAAATCATCAGTGGAAGCCCATTAAACTTTGATATAAGAAAAACATTTCTTACCATAGTTAAAAATCGTGTCTGTTAATTTGCTCCCTACCGCATCGAATGACCGGCAAATTTGAAATTCCAGCAGTTTTTGACTGAGGAAGTATTGTAGCGTCACTAAGCGGGAAGGGGAGACAACCAAGATCCACGAAAGGAGGAAAAAAAATAATATACTCGCGGGTTAATCAGTTTTTTCGAAAACATTATCAATCCAACGTGTTAAGAACTCAATTGAAATTAAAAAAATAAATATATGCGTGTATAAATTACACACGCATATAGATATTTTCTTAGGCTAAAATATATATATATAAAATACCAGGTCTAGCAAGTAAAGAAAAAGTTTTAAAATAAATAAAAAAAAATTCGCTGTAAGCACTCTATGTGCCTTTACCGCGGTTTCAAGTTCCAATTAAACGGATAATCCAAGCGGATCTTCATTGAGAAGGGAACCATCTTCAGAAGGCTCTTCTCGCTCGGAGAATATAAAATTCCCGAGTTTAAATCGCAAACTGACGCCATACAAAACCATTCCCAGATGAGAGTGAATTATGAAAGAAATAATTCTGTCTGGTGCCGTGTGCAAAGACAAAAGGCAGGGTGGACAGGTCATGTGATGCCATTTTTTGCTGGTGTTGTATGGCGTCAGTTTGTTATTTAAACTCGGGAATTTTATATTCTCCGAGCGAGAAGAGCCTTCTGAAGATGGTTCCCTTCTCAATGAAGACCGCTTGGATTATCCGTTTATTTCGGAACTTGAAACCGCGGTAAAAGCACATATAGTGAGTACAGCGAATTTTTTTAAATTTATTTTAAAACGTTTTCTCTATTTGCTAGACCTGGATTTTATATGTTCTGGCTTGTTAATTTATTAACCCATCATAGAACCATATTGGCATACGGTTGGATAATACTTGTATCCCTATATTGGTCAGTGTGTAGATGCTAGTAGGATTGGTATTTGACCTCAAATAGGTCGGCTGTGTTGTAATGTTCAAACCGTCAGGCAAGATGACAATAGTTCCATATGACCGAGTTTGACAAAAAGCATTCCTGGTCAGATATATATTCAATTGAGGTTTACAGTATGAAATTCGATACTACAGGGCATTTTTAAATTGATGAATTTATGTGGGGTTGTAATACTGATATTATGGTTAGAGTCAAATACTTAGAAAGTTTACATATAAAAAGACTTATGTTGGTTGATTTGTACATACACTCACCCCACCCCCCACACACATATATATACATACAAATCCAAACAGATGCGTATATATATGTATGTACACACAAGTGCGTATATATATACAAAAGAGGCCCCCAAATCCAAGTATATGGCGACATAAAAGGAGGTGAGTGTTATTTTTAAAGAAAAGTAAAGTGGGTGTTTGCAAAAAAGAAGAATTATTGTTTAGACTTGACAAAAGTAGAGTGTGATATATATCTTCACAGCAATAGCTTAGGGGCTTTGGAGCTTAGGCGAATCCCTTAGTACACACATATACATATACACACCCACCCACATTTGTATATCTCTGGATGCGTGTGTATGTCTATATACACATGTGCATTCTACAAGAGAGCATACACAAATATCCTCTTAAGCATACACTCGAGCATTTTTCAAATGCAACCTGGGGTATTAGTATTTCGTTGCATACATAAGTGCGTACATTCACCTAATCCCGGTATACACACAGAACGCACAGTTGCGGGCACGCATTCATGCATATAGGGTTAGTACCTTAGGATAATCGCTCTTCCTCTGTGGACCCCTCCGGGGGGGGGTCATCATGTTAAAAAGCGTGGTTTTGCAGACTCCTAACCAGTAGAAGATACGGTGGACAATCCACTTTGGGGACCACAAACTATGGGTGGGTGTTGTTGCCCATTGGTCATTGGTACGGGGCGTAGGGAGTCCTACAGGGGGGGGGGGGGGCCCTACCAATTTCATGTATCTCGCCAGTTCATTAGATCTTGCCCAATATGTGAGTAGCTAATGGGAGTGGGATTATGGGGCCGGTGTGTGTGAAAAAGTACGGGACGGTGCTACCCTATTATAAGGGTGCCGAAATTACTACTAAAGGGTCATCATACGGGGTAGGGAAGGAAAAGGGCGTTGTGGGAGCCGTAACCGGGGTTTATCCATATAGTTTGAGGAAAGTTTGCGTCCTAAGGTGCCTTCAGGTGCCGAATAAGTCGGCCCTTCTGTTTAATTGCTTGGTTCCGCCATGAAGTATCTCGAGTGTCTCACTAAGACAGAGGTTGCAAATACCAGACCCACCTCTGTCTGGGGGAAACTTTCTAACCACTGACCACACCAAAGAATGCGGGGTCTTTTCAAGTTTGAGTCTCCAGATCAATTCAGAAAGGGCCGTACATGTCCCCTTGTCTATTCTCTTAAAGGAGTGGCGATGGTTATACCACCTAGCTTTGAAGCTCGTCGCCGTCGATCCTATGTAGTGGTGCTCCGAGTTAGGGGTTGTGACCTTGGACCTGTAGACTACGTTTTTCATCATGCATTCATTACTAAGGGGGCATAGTGATAGTTTTATGCAATTGCATGACGTTTTTAGCCCCGTCACATGTACCATGGGGTTACTATCATGTGGAGTTGGCTGGTTAGCTGCCGCATTCAGCACAGGGTCGTCGGATTGCGTTGTGCTAGTTGGGCCTGTCCGGGGCCTGGTGCGTCACGTGTGCTGTTTCCGTTGGGTGACTCGGAGTTTCCCGTGGTATTAGAGGAAGTGAGCCTACTCCTCTTTATGCCAGCTATGTGCTGGGATACGGAGCGTGTGGTTGAGTAGGATAGTTTCACCGTGTGCCTGTTGAATATTTTATGGTACATTTGGGCCCTAGGGAAACATTTATGCAGTACTCTAAAGAATTTCTAGCCAGGCTGGTTCGTAAACCAACCGAGTACGGGGTGTTATACCATGTGACCTTCCTGGTCCTATTCCTGCGGGCTTGTTGGGTGTCCGTCGTGGTCAATCCCGGGGTTGTGCACAGCTCAGGTCGAGCTCGGTTGGTGTTACTCAGGTGTGCAGAGCGAGACCGTTCGTTGTTCGGTCACTATCATGAGGGTTATATGGGCCCACCGTGGGGCTGTAAACCTGCGCGGTGCGGCCTCCCTGCTCAATGAGCGTTCGGCGGGTGGTGGGGCCGGGGAACGGTGCATATGCTCCTCACTACAGTGGTCTTCAGTGTTGTAGGTATTAGACCGGGGGGGTATGCGGGACATTCTACCGGGGGTGGTGGCGGTTAGGGATCTGGGAGTATTACTATTGGTCACCGTGGTATTAGGTGGGCGAGTCATGCCCCTGGGGGTATTGGCTCGGGGCACCCTTGGGTCATCTCGATCATGTCCCCTAGGGTTATAGCTGATCCTCTGGCTGTGTGACGCCTTAGCTAGCGCTGAGTTATAATAATCAGCATTATTATTGAAGATCTCTTTATTGGCAGACAAGTTAGAGATCCTGTCAGAGACACTCTTAACTATGGCCTTAACTATAGATCTAGGGGGATTGGACCCAACGTTGATATACACCAGCTTCTCATTGGGTTTATGATATGGGTGGTATAACTTGGTGTTGAGGTTGAGAGTGGTGTCCAGGAAATTCACTACTTTTCTATTGGGTTCCATCTCTAAATTAAGTCCTACCTTGCTAAATGCTAAAAAGTGTCTGATTCTCCTCTTCATATTTTCGACCATTGTGGTGCTGTGGTTGGTCCACGATGGTGAAGAGGGCGTCGTCTCTGTACAGTCCGCCACCCAGGTTGGATATTTCGCTCCTGATCTCGTAAAGTATGTATATCCCAACCAGGTCCGTTAGCTGGGCGGCGTCACTGGAGGCCATTGTGATGTCAAAATTATTTGGCCAGTCACTCCGGGTCCATATGTCCCCACTGAATCGGATCAGGGTGTTTCTGGCGGCGTGTATGATTCGGTGCTCTTCGCGGGTTAGGTCTGTCCTATTCATCGCGAATATGAGGGCCTTGTTCAGGACTATGGGCGAGATAGAGGAGTAGTAATTGTTGATGTCTAGTTGTATGAAGCTAGTCCTATGTTTGTCAGGAAAAAATGTAAACCAGTCCAGCACCTGGCTGGTGCAGGACCAGAGTTGTAACCTGATTTTACTCCTAAGTGTTGGCAGGATCCTATCTAAAATGCTTTTGCTAATAACCCCCATGTCTGACCGGGAGGAGGCTATATATATATATATATATATATATATATATATATATATATATATATATATATATATATATATATATATATACATATAACGTATATATAGGAAAAAATCTAGGAGGGCACTTAATATTTTAATATACAACTTTTACTTCAGATCTGTTCACATCTACAAATGTATTTCACTAATTCTGAAGCAGAAGGAAACGCTTAAATAAATGTCTCACCTTAACTTCTTTTAATAACTCTAAATAAAATTGACTTGAAAGAATCGACATAACTGCGGGTATATTTACATGCGGTTCTAGTTATGATCTTTTCATTTAGAGAATTCAGATACCACCGAGTTTGACATTATCTTTAATAATTCTTAAATCGATAAAATATATTACGAATTGTTAAACTTTTTGGTGTTGTTTATCTAGATCAACTCTGACTTAAGCTCAGAGGGATTCCAGCATTTTTACCCGATGGGTCTGGAGGGGAAATCCATAAAAGCCAACAGTTTATATAGTATCTATCTACTAGAGACAAATTTTATTACGATAGTAATTCTCTGTTTTACCCATATATATATATATATATATATACATATATATATATATATATATATATATATGGGTAAAAAAGATATGTATATGTATATATATATATATATATATATATATATATATATATATATACGGAGAAAGTGGGAGGGGAGATATGAGTAAAAAAGTAAATTACTACCGTAGTAAAATATCGTCTCTTTATAAGTAGTAGATAGATACTCAATATACTATTGACTATTATGGCTTTCATTTCCAAGCTCATCGGAAAAACACTGTATGGTAAAGGCTAGAATCCCTCTGATCATAGGTCAGAGTTGATCTCTCTCTCCCTCTCTCTATATATATACACACACACACACACACACACACACACACACACACACACACACACACACACACACACACACACACACACACACACATATATATATATATATATATATATATATATATATATATATTATATATTATATATATATATATTATATATTATATATATATATTATATATTATATATATTATATATTATATATATATATTTATAACTAATAGGGTGTGGTAAGATGCCAGGTGGGCCGTAACGCACCAGAGTACACGATACTTGGGATAGTAGAGTTGGTAATATGAAAAGGTTCAGGAACCCGACGGCTGAGCTCCGGCCATTTCGAAAGCTAGTTCCGGACTAAGTCACCAGTATTAGAACGACGTGCATCTAGGTGAACTTATCATGTATAGACTGTATCCCTTGATCATTTCAGATAGATTCCCGCTTTCTAATACTGGTGGCTTAGTTCGGATCTAGCTGTCGAAACAGCCCGCGCTTAGCGGTCTGGGTCCTGAACCATTTCATATATATATATATATATATATATATATATATGTATGTATATAGGATGGTGAGTCTGTGTTTGTGTGCATGTATGGATGTAATGTTGCTCTATGCTGAAACGTGTCAAAGGAGTAAGAACACTTCCTATACACATTTGCATGGGCATTAGCACTAAATATAATTGTCCAATTTATATTTATAATTTTTACATTTAAGGTCCAAACATGCCTTCTGCAAATTATATATGTGTATATTAATATTTACATATTTCTTTCGTTGCTCCGATTTAGCGATTACCGGTGCATACAATTTTGTTGTTGTTTTTTTGCCTTTGCATTGTAATTTTTGTTTTCAACGGATTACACATGAACGGTCATATTGTATCTGTTTCTGAATGAATGTTGAAGTTGTTTGATATTTTTGTAAGCTTGTATTAGATGATAACCTCCTGGGTATGTAAGCCTCTCTAGCAATATTTTCTATTTGTCTCAATAAAAAGCTTATGG
>OZ024740.1:345010911-345031290 GCA_964016885.1 Eledone cirrhosa
CGTGGACTAATGATAGCGGAATATCTAGGTCGTACCTAGATAGGTTCCTAGTTAGAAATAAGGATAGGGACATATTAAGTTGTCCACGAATGTTCATGGTTGACTATTCGGATCACAAGTTGGTGACCGGAGTGGTCAACCTTGATAGAACCCATAGACAAGGACCCAGTTACTGTAAACTAAACTTGTCCTTACCGACAAACAAAGCTTACAGTAAGCGGATTAGCACTCTAGTTAAGCAGCGGTTGACGGGGGAAATTGTCAACAGAAGGTGGTGGGGCTCTCTCTAGAGAGAAATTAGAATAGAATCGATAGGTTTTAGTCAGGAATTAGCATCAGATAGGAATAGAACTGAAAGGGAATTGATAGATAAAGTAGAAGAGGCGATTATAAGTGACAACGTTGCAGACGTGCTGGCTTCAAGAACGGCCCTAGACCAGTTCTTTGACGCGAAGCACGAGGGCTGCGTTGTCAGGAGTAAAATACGTGCTCTGGGTAACTAGGGAGCAAAAGCTGTTAGCTGGGCCCGAGTGACAGAGGCAAGTCCACGATTCGGTCTTTGAAGGACCAGGATGGACGCGTGATCCTTGAACCTGAGCGGATGTGCGCGGCCTTTCAACGGCGCTTTGCACGACTGTTCGGGAGGGGAGGCAACAGAACGGGAGAATTCCCAGTTCTGTGACCAAGGGCTTATTCACGCTGGTGAGGAAGGACGAGAACAAGGGGGATGACATAGATAACTTCAGGCCCATAACTCTGCTAAACACAGAGTTAAAGATTTTGGCCAAGGTGTGAGCGAAGAGGTTGGCGCTTGTCGTCGGGAACCTGACGGGAGAAGCGCAGACATGCGCAATCCCGTCCAGGTCCATACAGGACAACGTTCACCTCATGCGATACATCGTAGAGAGGGTAAGGAACGACATCGGCTTTGGTGGGGCCCTGATCAACTTGGATCAATCTAAGGCGTTCGATAGGGTCGACCATCGGTACCTGGATGCGGTGCTCTCGGCGGCAGGCTTCGGACCCGTTTTCAGGGGCTGGATTGCTGCAATGCACAGCAGCAACACCTGCTCGAGGGTCAAGGTGAACGGCTACCTCCGTTCCAAATCACGCGATCCATCCGGCAGGGATGCCCTCTCTCCTCCCTACTGTATGTGCTGGCTCTCGAGCCACTACTGCGGATGTTGGAACTGTTGCAGGGAATCCCCTTGGAACTGGGATTGCGGAAAGCGGTGTCAGCCTACGCCGATGACGTGACAGTAATGGTGTCGTGCGCCTCGGAAATCGGGCAGATCGGCACCTTACTGGAGGAATACGAAAGGTTTACAGGAGCCAAGCTGAATTGGGACAAGCCCGTCGGTTTGCAACTCGGAACGTGGAGAGGCAAACCGATGCCTTCCGACGGCGTCGTCGGACACTGGACGGAGGGACCGGTAAAGCTGCTCGGGGTCTGGTTCGGACCGGACCTCCAGGTGGAGAAAAACTGGGACGAGGTAACGGGCAGGGTGTTTGCACTCGCCCAGAAGTGGGCCGAGTGCAAACTATCCCTGAAATGTCGAGCGGAGGTGGCAAACACTTATATAGCGTCCGTCAGCTACTACCGCTTGACCGTCGTGCCTTGCCCAGCGAAAACGCTCGCCAAAATGGAGCGCGCGCTCTTCCGATTCCTTTAAAAGAAGCGGGCCCCTTTCCTTTGGTGAGAAGATCCATCTGCTGTCAACACCCTTCGAACGGAGGGCTTGGGATGCCGTTGTTGACGATGCGTAGACACGCATTCAGCCTACGGCATCTCCAGGTATTCCTCACCGGTGCCGGTGTGGGCCCCTTTTGTGAGGCGAGCCTTTCCGAGACTCGTCTCACTCACCGAGCTGCAATCCTGGGTCAAGTAAAGACCGACAAAAATGGGCTACTGGCAAATCGAATGTGCCCAGGCGCTCACAGCCCTCTGGCAAGCGGATCCGGCAATCAGTAGAGACTCAACCTCAACATTCTATAGAGGGTTGGTGCGCAGTAAGTGCGACGACGCTCTCAGAGAGGCTCTGTGCATGGAGGAAGTCGAGCTAGCCAGTCTGTTCGGTAGGACGTTTGCTCCGGGACCGATGGAAAACTTCCAAAGGTCCGTGGCTTGGCAGTGCTACCGAGGAGCTCTACCTGTTCGGGGCAAGCTCTACAGACACGGGCGCCCGGGTAGGGACTCTTCAAAGGAGATCTGTTCGAGATGCGTGCGTGACGAGGTAACCGTCGCGCAGATATTCGTACACTGCCCGCGATTTGCTGACCTGTGGGGATATGTGGAACGACTACTATCGCGGGTGGGACCAATCAGGTTGACCACAGAGTACATTGTCACGATCAAACCGCCCCCCCCCCTTCAAAAACGAAGGAGAGGCGGTTTTCCTCTGTGTGATAGCTATGGCGAAAGAGGTTGTATGGTGGATGAGGTTGAAAGGGCTGAGGTCAGACACTTTTCTCTCCGGCCACACCTGGTCTTTTTTTTCAAGTACCATTTTAGAAGAAGGATCAGAATGGAGAGAGAGGTGCTCTACCGCAGCAAGTTTTATGAAAGGTTGGTGAAAGTGGCGAGAATGGCCCGAGTGAATGGGCCTTCTCTCTATATCAGAAGTAGGTGAGAGAGGAGAGGAAGGGAGCATCCGCTCTTTGTGCTCCTGAGGAGGAGTGTTGCACATTTTTTTCGGGGGTGTGTGCGACACACGTCAACGCCCCCTCCCTATTGAGGACTTCGATTGTTGAATTTTATTTGTTATATGTTTTTACACGTCCTTTTAAATGTATGTAACCCCCCACCCCCACCCCTGTATTTGTCCCAATCTTTGATGTCCTGGTGGCAAATAAATAGAAAGTTATCTATCTATCTATCTATATATCTATCTATCTCTCTCTCTCTCTCTATATATATATATATATATATATATATGGGGAGGGTTATGTCTTTGTATGTCTATGTATGTATACCATGATGAGTGAGTATTCACTAAATATTTGACTGCCCTTATATCTGATCTGATTATGCATGAAATATACATTTATATATGCATCTATATAAATGAACATTTTTTTCTTCTAGCCATAAAGATGTGTTTTATTATACTATATTTAAGAATCTATGGATTACTTGTACCAAGTGACTCTAAGGGAAATATTTTTATCTGACGAGTTTGTAATCTTAAGAACATCTTTTGTATATTAGAACTATATGATGGGCGAAATGTCAAAACAAAAATATTGTTCCCCGGATGATGCTACCACTCACGATTAAGTGTGTGAATGTGTGGGGAATTTTGTGAGTTTGAGTGTGTGTGTGAGTATTGGTTTGTGTGTGTGTGTGCGTGTGTGTGTGTGTGTGTGTATCTGTGTGTCTGTGTGTGTGCGATAGAGCGAGAGTGAGAGGTTGACACAGAGGGTGGATGAGTATATAGGAAAGATGGAAAAGGAAGAGAATATATATGAGATATATAATGTAAGTGGAGGACTAGAGAAGCAAAAAACACTGCCTCACAATTCAAAATGTTCTTAGAAGGAGTAGAAAAATGTCTAACAAAACAACACGGACCACAGCAACGATAACACCAATTTCAATAATAATAGTTTGTTCATGTGAACCCCCTCTGAGGATACCTTTAAAGTACCATTAAAAGTACTTAAAGCCCTATAGGTTCAACGCATGTTGACGTTTTTGTTGTTATTTTGTCTTGTCGATAATTTGTAATTTACGGATATATTTACTGGGGTTAATGGCTTTGTTGGTATTTGAAGTTTCATCCTTCTACTTGTGGGTTTTTTATCGTACTTCTTTCTGTGGCATTTGATGAAGATGATGATGATGGATATGGTAGTGGTATTGATGATGATGATGATGATGATGATGATGATGATGATGATTGCGGCGGCGGTGTTGATGGTGGTGGTTGTGATGGTGGTAGTGGTGGTGATGGTGATGGTGGTAGTGGTGGTGATGGTGTTTGTGGTGGTTGTGGTGGTGGTGGTCGTGGGCTTGGTGTTGGTATTGGTGATGATGGTGGTGATAATGATGATGATGATGATGATAATGATAATGATGATGATGATGATGATGATGATGATGAGGAGGAGGAGGAGGAGGAGGAGGGGGGGAGGAGGAGGAGAAGGAGGAGGAGGGGGAGGGGGAGAGGAGGAGGAGGAGGATGAAGATGAGGAGGAGGAGGAGGAGGAGGAGGAGGAGGAGGAGGAGGGGAAAGAAGACGAAAAAGAAGAAGAGAAGAAATACGAGGAGGAAGGAAAAGACGAGGAGTAGAATGTTTAGAATATATATATGCTATCGACAGAATCATGTGTCAGACAAAATATCTTTCGTCTTTTGTTCACAGCCTTAATGTTCTGTGTTCAACTTTTCACAAAAGTCAATTTATTTTTCGCTTTCCGGGCTCTGTGAAATGAATACAGTCAAGTCCTGGATTCTATATAATTGTTTCTACTGTTGGCACAAGGCCAGAAACTACCCAGTACATTACTGGTACTTTATTTTATCGACCTCGTAAGGATGAAAGGCAAAGTTAACCTCGGCGGGATTTGAACTCAGATCGTAAAGGGACGTAACTATGTTGGAAAGCATGTCCGACCCTCTACCGATACTGCCAATTCACTGCCCTGGATTCTATATAATGGACTATAACTCCTCCTCAATAAGTTTTGAAATATTGTGCAGTCATAATGAACAGTCAAGTTATGCGGATAACAGAACATTTGTTTCAAAAAACTACCAATGCTCCATCTTTAACATAGGGTTAGTGCTATACATATCTACGAGAAACATACACATATACACCAGGTCTGAATACAAAGGAACCGAACTTCCTCTGTCACTGCCTCTGTCTCTCTGCCTCTCACTATCTCTCTCTGTTATGAACAAATAGGATCCTACGGGCGAGCCGCCCCGAAAACATATGAAGCAAGCAATTTTAGTTTGATATATTCAATTTATTGTACTGTATTTTAAGTCTTATTAGATAGCGCTTTTAGGTTTGCATTGGCTTTCTTATTTTATGCTGACGTTTATAATATTAATTCAGTGAATGAATACATTTATAATAATTTAAATTTCTGTCCACTGCAAAATAATTCGTTGATCTGTAGTTTGCGAAGCCTAGCGGATTGGTGTAAATTTAGTCCGCAAATAGAATCTTACAGATATATAAATAGAAATATTATTTCTTCCTTATAACTTTTATATTCTCACATCATGTATGCTATGTGTATGGTAACAGCTGGTCTGAATATTGGTTACATTTCAGCTGTTTCTGTTGTTCAAACAAGTTGTTCAAATTTACAGGGGTCATTTTTAACGTAAAAGAAGATGATGATATATTGAGACACTTGAAGTGTTTTCAAGGGTCTCCAGATCACACATGCGCGGGAAGAACTTACTGTGTATATACATAAATACACACACACACCCATATATAAAGTGGAAGTAAGATGTATTTCAATTTAACACATTTTTATTCTTGATCAAAAGTGACACGAGTTTCGCAGATGATCAGCTGGCGGTCTTAATCTAAACGATCGACATGATTCTGGTATCGATCTTTTCCTCAGATATGTGTTGACGAATAAACATCTGTTAATTCGAATTTTCGTTATTATTCATTTAATGTTCTGCTGTTTATATTAACACATTGATGTTGTAAAGAGAATATACGTTCACCATTGCCTGTCATATTAGTGCCTCCTACAATATTTTAACAAATATTTCTTACTGCTCGACTACATATATATAGTTGCAACGTTTTACGAAATACTTCTGCGTTCACAGATTTTTTTTTTTTAGTTTCAGAAGATCCCGTTAAGGGTGAAAGCAGCGATTCTTTGCTTAAACTTTAATCTTAAAATTTAATAAAAGTATATATATATATATATGTAATCAAACTTATGCCAAAATCTCAATTTAAATTACTTATGTGAGTGATATTTTATCTGTATATTTTATTGAGATATCTATTAGAAACAATGAAACATGAAATGCCAGTTTACGCAATAGACTGAAGAAGGGTTCCGTTGTTAATATGCGCTTGAGGCGATAAATAACAAATAATGAACAGGGAAATTTACGTGTGTTTTTCAACAAACCAGCGATAAATATAAATGGACAACGGGTATAGAATGTAAAATGTGCCAAACGTTAACACTGGAGAAATTGAGAATTATTTAGACATTTCGTCATGGTGTTTAAGAAAAGAAGTCTGGTACCTACCAAAGCTTAGAGAAAAAAGACGAAAGGAATAGCTAAATTGTAAGGGGAGAACCAAACGTAAAGCACGAGATATATATATAATGTAAGTCAACACCAAAATCAGAACGAACTAATTATTTATTGCTAATCACTCTATTAATAGTGACACTGTTATGGCCAACACCAGGAGAGAAAGATAGAAGATAATAAACAAAAATGTGAACTTTTCTTGCTATATATATGTATGTAAAGCACGTTATTTTTTCCATATTCTTATTAATATACAATTTAATTTCATTATACACTTCCGTCGCAAAAACGATAAACAAAAATGTGAATTTTTCTCTCTATATATGTAAACCATGTTACATTTGTCCATATTCTTATCAATATACAATTTAATTTCATTATACACTTCCGTCGCTTGAAGAAGCCCATAGGCTGTAATCGTTACGAAAAATAAGGAAATTCCTGTTACTCTACGAGAAAATCCCTTTTTAAGGGACTCTGTGAATGGATTCTTAAAACAATGATACAAATCAGTAGTTGTGCCTGAAAACATTATTTTAAATACAACAGAGTTTTGTAGCTTGCTTAAAACATTCTTGAATAGGAAACACAAATTTAAATTTTGAAAATCAAAACAATGTGTTATTAAATTGCCAAGATACAAAAGAATCTTACCTTACCAAATTTGCGAAGGTAAGTTTCTTTTGTTATGTTGGCATTGTTTTTCGTTTTCAAAATTTAAATTTGTGTTCAGTATTTTAAATATTAAGAAGAAAATGCTTTTTCTTAGTTTCTTTCAAATTTTCTTTTCGTTGATCAAATATTGAATATTAACACATTGCGTTGTATGGGAGTTCACGTACTTCGTCGTAACACTTCATCCTGTTATGAAAGCACAAGTTTCCGGACTCGAACGTTATTGAAATATAAAGTTTAATATGGAAACGGGAAATTCAAGGGAAATTTAATGCAAGGAATCCTTCTGTGAATTATTGAAGAATGTTTTTAACTAATGTATAGAACCTGAAGAATTATTGTAAATGATATTATTCATTTCGGTTTTAGTTTAATCTCTAGAGAATTGTTTATATTATTTTTGTAGAAATCAAGAATTTGTTTTCTTTATTCAAAGAGAGGTTAATAAATGTATACTCTCAACACACACAAAAATACAAATACCACTGAGTCGTGTTGCGAGTGGTTATGCTTTTATGTGACTTCACGTGAATAACATAACACTCCTTTGAGAGGAGTACACGCTCACAGAAATTGCATGTCCAACTACTGATGACTTCATTAAGACTGTGAGACTAGCCCTTCCGGAGCTGACGCTTCAGTTGTTTATGTTCTAGAGATCAAAGGTTTTGCAACTTCCCTTTATGCGCTTTCATGACTGAGCCCTATCTAGTGCTATCTCCTCCCAGTTGTCTATATCAAATACTAGCTCTTTGAGGCTGTTCTTGATGCGGTTCCAGAACCTCATTTTCGGTTTGTGTTGAGGCTTTTTTCCTATATGGAGCTCACCGTACCACAACAACAGCAGCATCAAAACGAACACCAACACCAATATCGACAAAAGCAACAGCAACAAAATAAACACTAATACCAATATCTACAACAGCAACAACATCACAATGAACTACACCAACATCTACAACAATAAAAGCAACTTCAAAATGATAAAAGCTCGTTTTCGAGTACGGCCACTACTCCTTTATATCCATGTAGGAGAACCCCTACCAATGCGCTGAACGAGTGTGACTTTTTTAGTCCAGCCAGCGCCTAGAAAACTCTGGTACAAACTTGTGACAATTATTGACGCATAGTGCTGGGTCCATGACGACAAGTGCAGAGAGATCTCCAGATATAAATCAATGCCTGTGCCGTGAAGCTTTTATAGTGAGCAAAGGCACTGCACAAAGCCAGTCCCACTCTCTTAACCAAGATGATATTTACTAAAAAGAACAAGTCAACATCATTGGATACCATCAGGATTGCAGGTGTTATATCAGAGTTTTCCTTCTCCTAGAATTCTGCCTTAAGAAAGGCTAAGGGGTCTTCTCACCCGGTGATTTTGGATGGCCATTGACTCTTAAGAGCTCCTTTGCCCTTTGACAAGTTTTGTTTTTAGTCGTGCAGGATGTCCAAAGTCACCCTCCTCACCAAGAAACCTTGGTGGGGTTGCCATACATACATACATACATACATGGTGGCTGTCAACTCGTTTTCGAGTACGGCCACTACTTTATATCCATGTAGGGGAACCCCTACCGATGCGCTGAACAAGTGTGACTTTTTAGTCCAGCCAGCGACATGAAAACTCTGATACAAACACTACACTTGTGATAATTATTGACACATAGTGCTGGTCCTATGGTACCATGTGATGACAAGTGCAGAGAGATCTCCATACATACATACATACATACATACATACATACATACATACATACATACATATACAAAACCGTAGCGATTTCAAGAGGTTGACTGAGTAAATGTGACAATCCGTCTTTCATTTGTTTTTTCCATTGTAAATCGTGGGGTTATGCGTTCGATTCCAAACCTGATGGTGATCCGTTATGTCCTTGAGTAAGAGACTTTGTTTGACGTTGCTCCTTCTGCTTGGATTTACGACCGACAGGTAATATTAGCATTTGGAAAGACCAATGGAAAGATTGTTTCCGCTGTCGGATTTGACATGCTCCACACCACTCTTTAAGCGAATGAGGTCTGGGACCTTGTTGATCGATTCTCGCCTACCCCTCCATCCACCCACCACCTCTATACGCCTCACATCTTTTCAACACTTGTTTTAAACATTTATTTTCCAACTCATGTATTATTTTTATTTTTATTTTTTCCACCACCTCCTGCTCCTTCACCTTCCCACCACTCTCCTGATTGATAGAGGGCTTATTCCCGAACGTCACACCCGACACCTCACTCTCAATAAGGGTGAACCTAATACCTTTCGTAATTTTACTCCTGTTTTTTTTTACTTTTCCATATATATATATATATATATATATATATATATATATATATATATATATATATATATATATATATATATATATATATATATATATATAAATATGAGAGTATTGAAGTTTGCTTGAAGCATTGTGGAATAATAAGGTAAATTTCTTTAAGTCGTTTGGAAGCCTCGGCAATGCAGATGGGTAAATCTCCGGATAACAAGATCCGGTGGTGGAGAGAGAGATGTAAGTGGGTGTACGTTGAGATGCATCGCGTGTATAGGACTGTAGCGTGTAGAGGAATGAAGGAAAGAGCGTAAAGGATAGAAATAAATATAACAACACGAGATAGAGTTACCTTGGGAGAGATTTAATTGTCTCTATATATTTCGGATTCACATCCATCAACTGGGGTTTTTTTCCGGGGGGCGGGAAGATTGTCTGTCGGAAAGGTGCGAAACCTGTCCTCCGCTGTTCGTTGTTTTGAATATCTGAGGTATTCAGCAGAGCGTGCGTGCGCGTGAAATGGGGTCGGTCGGGCAGAGGTCAGCGGCCGAAGTAGTTCTTTCAATTGTGGGAGTGGGGTGGCGCAAGCTGTCAGTCCATAGTATTCTCTGCCTGTTTGGTGAATGTTACTGTGTGTGTGTGTGCGTGTGCTGTTGCCTTGTTCCTCTGTATTGGCAGTGTAGTATGTTCGTATGATGGAATGCTACTGTGTGCGTGTGTGTGTGTGTTGGTGTCTCGCTTGTGTGTGTGTGTGCGTGTGTTGCTGCATTGTTTGTTAATTTACACCAACCACCTCATTTCGCTTCTCTCGGATCGGTTGTTTAATTGTGGCCCTAGGCGTTTGATCCAAAGTGCTTCGTTGATACGTAATGTGCCGACGTCTCTTTCTGTCGCTAGAATTGTGACAATGGGCCTTCCGTCTTTGTTTCCGCATTTGGCTAAGTTTTTCCGGAAAGTCGAGGCCCTGGTGTTAGTGTGCTCCTTGATCCGGATGTGCAACGGCCGGATTGTGCTACCTATATAGTATTGGTTGCACTCGTTTCATTCTATCTTATACACGACGTATGTGCGTAGGCAACAGTTCGCATGGCGCATCGGACAGTCTCTGAGGGAGCACGCGTCAGTTCACGTTTCGCACCTTTCCAACAGACCCCCCCCCCCGAAAAAAACCCAGTTGATGGATGTGAATCCGAAATATATAGGGACAATTAAATCTCTCCCAAGGTAACTCTATCTCGTGTTGTTATTTTTATTTTTATCCTTTACGCTCCTTCCTTCATTCCTCTACACGCTACAGTCTTATACACGCGACGTATCTCAACGTACACCCACTTACATCTCTCTCTCACCCCCACCGGATCTTGTTACCCGGAGATTTACCCATCTGCATTGTCGAGGCTTCCAAACGACTTAAAGAAATATATATATATATTCATAATTATGTCGATTCTCGGCGATTGTGACACACAACGGTCCAAATGCGAAGTCTGATACAATGGTTCACCATAACACACTTTATATTTGAAATCAAAGTCACGAAATCTATATAGAAATATATATGCCGAAACATGACAAGACCTTTGTATATACGCGTTAAAGTATAGATAGAACAACTTTTCACTACAACACGTATCATTATAAAATGACATCTTCATATTAGGAATATTTTCAACTTAAATACTTTTTTGGTATAAACCTATAAAACTTTTGTGTGTGAGGGGGGAGTCTACTACTTTTTGAAAGAAAGCAGTCATCAAGCGTCTTAAAGGTTTCAAGTCCGGTGATAACAAATCCGAAACAGACACAATAACATCACTCCCATATTTCATTCCTGTAACCGAGAAGCAATATGAATCACTACTTTTGAGAAGTCAGTGGCTCTAGGATATGTATTGTTCCATACGAAGTGAACACACACACACACACACACACACACACACACACACACACACACACACACACACACACACACATACATACACACGCACACACACACACACACACACACACACACACACATACACATAGGCTCACACACAAACATATATATATAACAGATATATATGATGGTTTAACTAATGGGATGCGTACCATCCATCGTAGATATGTTATTTCGTGGTTGGTGCATTAAAGTACATAAGTACAAATATAATAAATCTAATGAACGACTGAATCTCTTGTAGTCTAATCGTTTTTAAAACACACATTTTCATGCTCATAGATATATGCATATGTGAAATAAAGGAGTAAATACGATGTTTACGTAAAATGAGCATACAAGTATTTTGCTATGAATTTTTCGAGCCGTGATAATGTCTCAGCTATCTCAGTTACCACGTAAAAACATCAGATACATTCTATTGCATTTTTATCCATCAAATGTGACGCTTACTTACTCGGAACTCAGACAAGAAACAATTATTGGGTATATAGTTTTGTGTTTATGAAACATCGGCTGGAGATGCTAATTTACATTTTGTGCAAAGGGAACTTCGGCTGCATATATTGTGAAGATCACACGGTAGAATTAATTAGCAGGCGAACTAAAAGTGTGGGGTTCATTATAGTGGTTTGTATGAATGCTTAGACGATATGTTTACATATTATAAACACATAAATGTCTATCTATGAATATGTAAAGCGGCGTTCATGTCACAGCTATCTCAATAGCCGTATGATATAATTACATCATGTTTTTAACGTTTTATTAGTGATTAGTGTCGTTTATTCATTCGATACTGACAAGATTAAGGTATAGCTTAAATAAATTTGTTTGTATAAAACGTCAGCTGCAAATGATATTTTGCATATAGTGCGAACATAGCCGACTAAAATAAATTAAAACTAACACTAACATAGCGTTGAGCGTGCATGTGCATGTATTTTTGCACCTGTATACATGTGTATGTATGTTTGAGTGCGCCACTATATATCTGTACGTGAGTACCTTTCTAACTTTCTTTGCGTGTTTTCATCAGCCCGCTCATACATATATTAGTTCTATATTTCACTATCCATCTCTCTCTATCTGTCACTCTCACCCTCTCTCCCCGCTCTCTCTCTATCTCTCACTCCCCTCTCTCTCTCTCTCTCTCTCTCTCTTTCTCCTTTCTCCTTCTCGCCCCACCGGCTTGCTTTCCTCTTTGCTACTTTTCTACTCGTATTTTTGAAAACATTTTCTTTTTCATTTTTTCCATTTTTATATTGCTCGTGGTTGATTTAAGAGACATTATATATATATATATATATATATATATGTGTGTGAAATATAAAAAATATATATGTGTCCCTGTGTGTGTGCTGGTGTGAAAGAGGGTGGTAGAAGAAGAAGAAAGTGACAGCATTGTGCATGGGAGAGACAAACATACGGAGACAGAGTAAGTGAGACACCTCTCGAAAACATCAAACCGTCATATTGTGATAAAAATCTTTCCTGATATTTGTCTTTGGCACCCAACTGATAAATCTGATGTAACTCTGCAGGGTGGCTACTCAGTTTTATCTCTTGCTGAGCTGAGTCTAACTTCTGACTGCACTATATTTTATACATAGTTTCACACATACACGTACAAACACACAGACACAGGCACACACACACATACACGCGCGCGTGCACACACACACACACACATATATATCATTTTCAACGCTAGCTGTTGATTTTATATTTTATGTTTATGTATATTCCTGTTATTGTTGGCCTTTCATATATGTAAGGCATCCTTTTATAATTAATCCTCTTTTATAAATATTGTTCTTATTATTTATTCTTTAAATTATTTGTGTAATTATTTGGTTTCTGGCCTTTTACAATAAAACATGTTTTTCTGGGCTATTAAGTGCACGAATTTAGTTTGAATTTTATTTGAATCGTTAATGATAAACGTAGAAGAAAATATTAATATTATCTATAACAGTATTTATATTAATATTAATGAGGAGGCGGAGGAGAACGAGGAGGACAGGAAGAATGAAGATTATGATAATTTCTTTATTAACTACAGGAGTTTACATAAATACCAAAGAAGATACAAGACGATACCATGAAAGTTTACAGGAAAATATGTAAAAAAAAGACAACAAAATAACGAAAACAAAAAGATGGCGAACAATGAAATGAAACAAAACAATTTATCCAATAATGGGCAGACTTCCGCGGGTTTTCCCATGAAAAAATCCTAACCATTAAGCTGTCCTCATACTTTTACCAGGTTTACTCAGTGCTCGCCATTTTCATCGCCCTTTCAACAAATTTTCTGGAAGGCAGCATTCTCTCTCCTTTCAAAATTTTTTTAGAAAAGAAACTTCAAAAATTCTACGAGGACAATGTCTTAAATGAAAGTACCACCAGCTATTTCAATTTTTTCCACCGTACCTCAAGCATCAAGGCCTCTGCAGAGATAAAACATGCCTGTACTTCCTGGTCAAAGGTGGCTAGCGGGGATACTTCCTACACGTGATATCAGTTCAGATGTCTAACACAATAACGAGCATATTGTTAAAATATGTGTTGTTAAACGACATGACTATGATTAAGATTTTAGCAGATTATTCTCATAATGTGTTATAGGGGCTTTTCAAGAGAATTAACTGAATATTTATTAATAATGGACTTTCGATTACACTAAAATACAAAGCCGTAGAGAAATGCAACTATAAATACAATGCAACACACATACACCAGATACAATAAGAAATGAAATATATACACACTACACATTAGTGTACTGTTGGAATCAAATGTCTACAAACTACGAAATAGACATAGGTTGTAAAGAACCATCGTACCACAAATTGTATCACACCAAACTGTATATTATCACTAATGACATATTACAGTAACTGTAAAATGAAACATAACTTTATTAACAACACGTAGGAGAGTAAAGGAAAATATACCCTAACATCTATAATCTATTCATTCATTCATTATTATTATTATTGGTGAATTGGCAGTATCGGTAGAGGGTCGGACGCCATGCTTTGACTCATAGAGTTACGGCCCTTGCCATTCTGAGTTCAAATCCCACCTAGTTTAACTTTGCCTTTCATCATTACGGGGTCGATAAAATAAAGTACCAGTAATGCACTGACTTATTGCTGGCCTTGTGTCAAATGTAGAAACAATTATTGTTATTATTTTTTTTTTTCACACGCTGAAATGCCCATTTGTACCGTCCTGTATTGGCCTGTACGGTCCTTAATGTCTACTTAGTGTAAACCCTTGTGGTTAATAAAGAAAGCATTATTATGCTGAAAAAGGGACCATTTCTTTTGCAGGTGTCGCCCGAAATATCGAGAGAGTGTTAGTCACAGAGGAGGAGATGGCAGTCGCAAGGGCCATGGTGACAAGAAGCGCAAATAGAGTCTCCCTGAAACTTCCAACCGATTTTTTCAAGGACCAGAAGCTACGGACGGTGACTTACCGCACCGTAAGCAAAATATCACATCGGGTGGAGAGAGCCACGGAGGCTCAATTCCGTGAGGACTTGGGGTGCGCCTGGGCACGCAAAACCCACATCACCAGAGGCAGAAAGTACGCCACAGTAGACGTACATTTCGCCACCCCCAGGTAGCAAAGTCTCACTATTTGGAAACCCTAAAGAGTGAGGAGATAGTCTTGGTGTCCTCCTTGGTGTCCTCCTTCCAATACCTGGTCCGCTGCTACCAAGAGCAGGGCAGGCAACAAACAAAGAAGCCCCTTCCACGGTGAGTAGGAGGGCAACGTCCGTAGCACCCGTACCAAGGCCAAGGACAACTAAAGCATCATCATCAGTGGTGGCAACACCAATAGCTACATTTGAAGTAGCTACACCAGCAACAAAATTGCCGAAGAGGGCTCCACTACAACCACCAACAGCTGTGGAGCACATACCCCTCCCAGACGCCACAGAATCCGACATGGAGTTTGAGGCTGGAGTGAAGTGGCAAACCGTCTGCCACAAAAAGCAAAAAAAAATCCCTTAGATTCACCCTCCAAAAGCGAAGGCATACAAATAGGGGTAGAGGCAGCAAGGAAACCTGCAGCAACACCACCACCATCACCACCACAAGCACCAGTGACAACAGCAACCACACCACCACCAGCATCACCAAAAACACCAACAACGCAAACACAACAAGACACACACACCAAACAGCAACAAGAGGAAAACAGCAACAAAATCACCCCACCCTCCAAAACGTACACAGCAATAAACATGGCAAAAAAAGAACTCATACAATATATAAAGCAGCACACAGACATCACAGAAAAAAACTACTACACCCCACCAACACCAAGAACTCTCCCGACAAACATAAGCATCATCGAAATCTCAATAGAACAGTACAAACCTTTAAAACAAAAATTCCCCAACGCAGTTGGAGACTTCATAGGGTCGGTTACCAAGAGGATATACACTGACATCCTCTTGGAAACACCCATGACCAGCGAAAGGGACGGTTCTACTGTCCCTTCACCACACGATCAAGGTAAGTGACCCTTTCTCACTTGCCCCGTTTCTCATCCAACATGGCCGTACTCAGAATAGGCAGTATAAATGCACGTGGCCTGGGGTCATCTTGGAAGCAGGGTCACCTGCTCAACGACCTCAGGTCGCTAAACATAGATGTGGTGGCCTTCAGTGAAACCAGAATCTCCGAAGCACAAGCCTTCGTACCGACCTTTCGGGGGCTACGGTGTATACGCATCTCCCAGCCGTCCAGGATCGGGGGGGGGGGGGTTGCCGTCCTTTTTCGGAGAGGCTTGGATCTCGCGATACGGGCCATCTTCCTAGACCCAGAAGGTAAGTCGGTGGTGCTGGACGTGACCGGCAGCGAAGGCAATGCTTTCAGGCTAGTAGCCGTCTACGCCCCAACAGGGGCAGGACGGCCAGATTTCTTCAGACGTCTAAAGACCTTTCTTGGAACGTCCCGCTCTTTAATGTTAGTGGGCGACTGGAACGGTATCTTGGATGCACGCTGGGATCGTGTGGGGCTAGTGGATAGGGGAGGAGGGTGCAAGAGCCTCACCAACTTGCTCAGACGTTTTGAACTGCCTGACAGGTATCGACTGGATCACCCAAATGTGCCAATGTGGACATGGACATACCGCATCGGGTCAGCCAGATCGTATCTCGATAGGATATTCTGCAGAGAACTAGATAAGGCTAGTATAAGGTGTCCACAATTTAAAATAGTCGACTACACACCACAAATTTGTGATCTGTGAGATCGACACAGACAGATTTCATAGACAAGGGCCTGGTTACTGGAAGCTGAACGCGTCTTTCCCGGCGCGCAAAGCCTACAGAGACCGGATTAGTGTATTAGTTAAGCGTGCGTTGACGAGAGAGGTCGTCAACAACAGGTGGTGGTTCGCCCTGAAAAGGGAAATTAAAGTAGAGTCGATTAGGTTTAGCAAAGGAGTAGTGATAGAGGAAAATAGAGTAGAGTGAGAGCTGTTCAGAAAACTGGAAGAGGCATTTAGGACAGGGATCGCAACCGACGTGCTTGCGGCGAGATTGGCATTCGACCAATTCTTCAACGCAAAACACGAAGGCTGCGTTGTCAGAGCTAGAGCGTGTGCTCTGAAACACGAGGGGACAAAAGCTGTCCAATGGGTCCGGGTTGCGGAGGCGCGACGTGGCAACAAAGCCACAATTCGGTCTTTGTCTGACCAAAACGGGTGCGTGATGCTCGAACCCGAGCGGATGTGTGAAGCTTTTCAGCAGCACTTAGCTGAACTGTTCGGGAGCGGCGGCCCGGATCGGGGCATGGACTTCAGTGCATACCTCGACGGATTGCCTCGGCTCTCGACGACCGCAGCACAGTGTTGCGAAAAGCCAATAACAGCCGGTGAAATACGGGAAGCGATGGCTAACTGCACAAGGGGTAAATCGCCATGTTTGGATGGTCTGCCCTACGAGCTTTATGCATTTATGCCAGACTTGTTCGGTGACCTCTTGGCAGACGTCTACTGCAACTGGCAGCAGAACGGGAGCATTCCCGGTTTTGTGAGCCAAGGAGCAGTGGCGCTGCTGAGAAATGAACCGAACAAGGGGGATGTTATCGATTATTTCAGGCCCATAACCCTGCTAAACGCAGAGTTCAAGATTTTGGCCAAGTTGTCTGGTGGGAGAGGCGCAGACATGCGCCATTCCGGACAGATCCATACACGAAAACCTCCACCTCATGCAGTGCATCGTAGAGAGGGTGGTTAAGGAAACTGGTACCGGTATTGGTGTCGAGCATCAGACACGTCCAGATGCTCGACACCGCTCTCAAGGAATACGAAGCGGTGACAGGAGCAAAGATAAACCAGGAAAAGTCGGTGGGCTTGCAGCTCGGCACCTGGAGAGGCAAGTCCATGCCGTCCGACAGTGTCGTGGGGCGTTGGACGGACGGACCGGTTAAATTGCTCGGGGTCTGGTTCGGACTGGACCTCCAGATGAAGAGGAGAATCAGGATGGAGAGGCAAGTGCTGCCTTCTAGTAAGTTTGTTGAAAGGTGGGTGTATGTAGCGAGAATGGTCCGAGTGAATATACGTCTGTAGTTTGAGAGATGGAAATTGAGAGAGGGCGCTTGCCCTGGTGGTCAGGGTGGCCGTGGTCTTTTGTGTGGTTTTCGCCACGAGTAACCCTCTGAGGTTTCCCCCCTATAGGGGAATTTTTCATTGATTCAATTTTCATTTTTATTGTTTATATATATATATATGTATCTATGTCCTTTTTTTTTCTTTTCTTATATAAACAATAAAATTATTTACACGCACAAAACCCACATCGTACCGTCCTGTGCCGTCTGTAATGTTTTTCTTGATGTCAGCCCTTGTGGCCAATAAAGAAATCATCATTATTATTATTATTATTATTATTATTATTGTTATTATTCCTTGAATCTCAGTCATTGATGTTGGTTAACTGGAAAGTCCGTTGGAATGAATATCAAGCCAATACCTGCAGCCTCAGATATTCAGGACGTATCGGAGGGTTCTTGCTGTTCCCAGCAAGCATGCCTTTTGAAGCGTTCCAAAAAGCGTGAAGGGGCTGATTTTCTTTAACCATTTCTGGAAGCTTTTGGAGATAGTCCCCAGTGCGCCTATGACAATCGGGATCACTTTGACTTCATGGCATTTCCAAATCCTTTTTACCTCCCATTTTATGTCCTGGTATCGGTTAATTTTCTCCCTCTCCTTCTCTTGCACTCTCGTGTCGAATGGGCAGGCCACATCCACAATCAGACACGATCTTTTTTCTTTGTCCACAACCACAAGGTCAGGTCTATTGTGTTCCAGTTTCTTGTCCGTCTGTATCCTAAAATCCCACAGCACCTTCACCTGATCGTTCTCCATCACCGCCTCTGGCCTATGCTCATACCATTTCTCAGAATGTGGTAAATGTTTACTTTGCACAGGTGCCAGTGGATCACCCTGCCCATCACATCATGTCTCCAGCCCTTATAGTGGGTCTGGCTAGGTGTTTACACTCGGATACAATGTGAGCCACAGTCTCCTCTCTCTCTCCACAGATCCTGCACAGTGGGCTAGCCTCCTCCTTGTAAATATGGTGTTTCAACCACTTCGTTTTGAGGGCCTGCTCCTGCGCCGCCATTTACATTCCTTCTGTAGCCTTTTTGAGGTCTCCTCTTCTCAACCAGTTCCATGTCTGTGGATCTCTAAATTCAGTTTTCTCAAAGAAGGTACTATGAAGGGATTTTCCCTGAAGGCTGCTCTTTCTCCTTGATGTTATTTCCTCCTTGGACATCCCCTGGCCTATCGTCCCCTCCTTCCGTACAGTTCTGAGCATTGGCTCCTTACTATCAGTCACGTATTTGTATAGGTTGTTTTTCTCCATCTGAACACAGTCCTCTATGCTGATGAGACCTCTTCCACCCTCAGATCTCCTTAGGTAGAGTCTATCGACATCACTCCTCTTGTGGAACATGTTGTAGATAGTCAATAGCTTCCTAGTCTTCCTATCCATTTCTTTTTGTTCAGCAACATTCCATCTCAGAATTCCCGCACTGTACCTAATAATAGACACAGCTCGGGAATTTACTGCGCTTATGGCATTTCTGCTGCTCAGATGTGACTTTATTATTATTATTATTTGCATTTATCTTGCTTTATGTTCATACGAGTTATCACCAAGTCACAACCAGTGACCTCAAGAGACAACAAGGTCCGCCATGTTCAAGAAAGAACATACATATTCACACATGCATCCTTAGTGTTTAGACTTGTGATGTACTTATTATTATTATTATTATTATTATTATTATTATTATTATTATTATTATTAAATAAATTAAATAAATTAAATAAATTAAAAAAATTAAATAAATATTATTATTATAAAATAAAGTACCAGTAATGCACTGGGTATTTGCTGGCCTTGTGTCTAAAGTAGAAACAATTATTATTATTATTATTATTATTACTTTCAAAGTAAAAGATGTCATGTATGATACAGAATCAAACCATAAGTCTTGTATATAAAAACAGCTCAAGATAGAATTCAGAGAATAAAATCCAGCCTTAATCATTATAAGAAAGTGATTGAAATATATCCATACACAGTTAAGTGTGCACTAAGACATATCAAAACATAGAACTAGAGACAATCTACACTGAAAGTAAGACTACATAATTCGTTGAGTATCTTATTAAATCTAATAAAATATTTTAAAACAAAATACCTGATAACGTTCAAATATATTTACCTCATATGTATTCTCCACAAAATCAGAATGCATTTCACATATACATATATACATATATATGTGTGTGGCGTATGTATACATAGATTATCTGTGTGCTTGTTTGTGTATGTATGTTCCTATTCATATGTGTCTGTAGATGAAGAAATAGATAGATAGATAGATGAAATATACTTGAGTATGTGACGAAGGAATTAAGAGTTTCTATATCCTAAGCAAAAATGTCCCACTTGGCTCCTGACACTACGCTATCCATAAGGTATTTTTTTACTACATATTTACAAACACACACACACACACACAAACACATATACAAGCACACGTTAACACAAACAAATAAATATGTGGAATGTTTTCGATTTATATTCTACACTCCCACGTATTGAGTATTTTGCTGAATAATGGTTCTACAAGCTTAAAACTCGCACAATCCTGATCTCTCTCTCTTTCTCTCTC
>OZ024740.1:345031490-345043990 GCA_964016885.1 Eledone cirrhosa
TGTGAGACGTACGGAGAGTCTTGCTGATCCACCTTGATTTAGCGTCTTTTTATTCCTATTTCTGGTCAGATTGTTGAGAACTTTCTATTTGAGCAGCTCCAGTAATTCTTTACACGCACACACACATACACACACACACACATATATATATATACATATACATATGTGACATTATAGCTGAAATTAACCCTGGCTTCTCTTCTTTTTTCTTTTTTCTTTTTTCTTTTTTCTTTTTTCTTTTTTCTTGTGGCATGATATTAACGCTAACTTATGTTCCCACCCCTTTCTATTTTCCTTTATCTGACCGGTAGTAGCACACTGTAAGCTTTAGCCACGTCACTCGAGGGCGACCGGCAAAGGTAGAAGATGCTGGATGGCGGTCGCCCTCGGGTCTTTGCTTTTCAGCCTCATGGATTTTATCTATTACATGCACTTATTATATTTCGAATACCTGATGATATCACCGGATTCATACGGAACCCGGTCATTGAAATGATCATAGTATAATAAACCTTTCAAGGATTTACACAAATCCAGCCTCCTGTCATTTCATTATAATATTTAACTCCGTAATAGCACCACCAACTACAAAAACAAAGACGGTTGAACTGCTTTACGTTCAGTACTCTCTATATTATTACATTGCGATTGACCACACGGAATTGACCAGCTCTATCCAGTGGTGAAACTCAAACCTGAATACATATGTATATATATATATATATGTGTGTGTGTGTGTGTGTGTGTGTGTGTGTGTGTGTGTGTGTGTGTGTGTGTGTGTGTGTGTGTGTGTGTGTGTGTGTGTGTGTGTGTGTGTGTGTGTGTGTGTGTGTGTGTGTGTGTGTGTATGTGTGTGTGTGTGTGTTTGTCTGTGTTTATATGTATATATATATATATATATATATATATATATATATATATATATATATATGCATCAAATGTTCCATCCATGCCCAAGCCGACATATTTTAGATATGTATTTAGACTAAATTATTTAATATGTTCATTCCTACTCAAGGCTGAAATATTGAATTTAAGGATATTTCAGCTGCCATTTTTATCATGTCAACTAGAATCTAAAGACGTCCTCGTAGTCTCGATATGTGTTGTTTTTTTTTGTGTATTTTTTTTTGCATTACAGTGCATTGTGTCGGTGGCTGTGAGTTTAAACGTGTATGCTTGTATGGTGTAAAAAAAAAAAAAGAACTATTGATTTGGGGAGGTGATGTGTTTGTTTTTTTGTTGATGTTGTATTTTCCATTTGTGGGAGAGAATTTCAGAAAGTGCTATAAAAGAGTAATTATTCGGGTTAAAGTTTAATAGAGAGTAGGAAATGTCCTATTTCTTTTCATCGAATTCGATGTAATTTTTCTTTTTCTTTCTTTTCTGGTTCTCGTAAAAGTCCAGTGACTCAGTCTGCTATACATACTTATATGGTTTCGTTCAGTTGAAAGTGCTTGGTCTTATTGACTCTAATCCCGAGAAATCTTACTAAATATTTACCTCCAAGCAAAACCGTTACAGCGGAATAAGAAGCCATTTTTTTCTAACCAACACCATCACAACCCCGATTAGGTGGAATCACAGCTCTACTGTTTCTTAAAAGATAAAAACGAATAAAATTAACAACGTCTTCTACTACTACTACTACTACTACTACTACTACTACTACTACTACTATTTACTACTACTACCACTACTACTACTAACTACAACTACTACTACCACTACTACTAACTACTACTACTATTACTACTACCACTACTAACTACCACCAATACTACTACTACTACTACTACTACTACTACTACTACTACTACTTCTCCTCTTGCTGCTAATACTCATGATAACGATGAAAAGAAGAAGAAGAAGAAGAAGAAGAAGAAGAAGAAGAAGAAGAAGAAGAAGAAGAAGAAGAAGAAGAAGAAGAAGAAGAAGAAGAAGAAGAAGAAGAAGAAGAAGAAGAAGAAGAAGAAGAAGAAATTGTGGGTGTTTGTGATTACGATGGGCTGGTAAGGTGGCGGTGACAAATATATGAAGCATACACGCCACCTCCATGCGACTCTTGGTTCTGATTTGTTCGCTGTAGTGCCATGCATTAATGAAAGCTTTCTATTGCTGCCAGTTTTATTCTATGAACTGGAAACCATATTTTGTGTGTGTTGGTGTGAGAGGTAAAATAAGAATGTAAATAATGTAAAGAAATAAACCTAACAAACGCCCGCATCGTGCATATAGACATGTACACTCACATTTAGTATTGCCTGAAATATACCTTGTTCTGACCTGAAAAATTGTAAAGTTGGCTATACATATATGCCCACAGGAGAAGTTCAAATTTGGAGTCAAAATAAGGTAAAATGTAATAGAAATGGATTAAGGGTAGTTAACTAACAGAAAAGACCGTGTGTGGCTATAACAATAATGTACATAATACCACTTGCGTTTATATGAATATTAATTATATAAAGTAGATGGACATCCATCGGTTTTGATGATCATTGTTCTGGTTGTTCGATCAGAAAACTTGGGTAGACAAAGGCTTTGAAGAAGGAGTTTTGTGCATGAAGCCACGTCATGGCATTTTATCCGTAACCTCGTGATTATGAAGCGAATTAGTATCATACAAATATTTTCTAACTTTACAGCAAAGGAGAATATACACGCTAATCTAATAACGACCATTTTATTTTCATTAAAATATTAAAATATCTTAAAATATCTCAGTGTTGCATAATCATCAGTTAACTATAAACATTATTGTTTTAGATTACACCTGCGAAGATACATATCTTTGATAACCAAAAAATATTCGACAATGATATTTTCTTGTAATCACATACAGCTCATATTTACAATTGGGTGCAAAATATGAAAATCTATTTGTTTGAATGTTTTCGAAGATTTTTGCCGTTTTCAGTTACTTATATTATGTTTTCTGTATGAATCATGTATAGTATATAAGTTATAAATCAGTTCGTAAGCACTAAAGAAAATATGAGAAAAAAAGATGTAAATCGTCAATGATATGATATTTATGATTCGAATATTATGAAATCATATCAAATAATAGCTCGGCAGAGTTCCCAAAATCCGTAGGGCCACGGAGGAGGCAGTATATCTTAACATTTCAGTATCCTGGCAGAAGATTAAAAAACTGACTGTTTGTTACAGTTGAGATTTCTTGGCAACATATACAGCTGATGAATTATAGGCATATTGACTGAAAATGTTGAGCGTATGAATGGTATATACGCTATCCGGATATTTGAATCAGCAGTTTAAAAGTGGTCAGAATATTTAAGTTGTACGCTATGATATAAAGAAGGCTGGATATATATTTTGAATGTCATTGTTATTAAGTTGTTTTAACTATGCACTTTGGCACACATACGGATTCGGTGAAAATGTTGTAGTTACTTTAAGCCAACCCAGTATTTTACTTATACTTAAAATATATACGTCATCGATATATAACCTACATTGTTAATCGGACTGCTAGAAATAACAGCCAAGCTACCTCTTAAAATTCCACTTCATGGTGTTAAATAAAAGGAATGACACATTAAATAATTGTTTCTACTATTGGCACAAGGCCAGCAATTACTCAGTGCATTACTGGTACTTTATTTTATCGACCCCGTAAGGATGAAAGGCAAAGTTAACCTCGACGGGATTGGAACTCAGACCGAATAATGTTGTCCTATATATTCAGTCTTAATAAAATAGATGTTTCTCGTGGCTGTAAAGTGTTTGAATGTATGTCAACTCAATCAATTCTAACATGGTGATAGACATAAAATATAACACTCAGAATTATGAAATATATAATTGACTTCGGAAGTACTTTTGGTCTTTGGTTTATTACATCAAATACTGGTAACACGGAAATCCACTATGCACAATGATACCTAGACGTTTCCGGAGCAGGACTTAAACACTGCTCAACATTACTTTAGAAAATAATTGATTTCATAACTTATTTATTTTATGGCACCATCCAATTTGTAATACCACCCTTGATAATACACTACAGTCCCAATGCGACATTCTTGTCTTACAAAATACACCATGGATGTATTAGCCTGACGGCTGTCAAATACCGCTTTGAATTCCATTTGAATTTCATTTATAATCTTGAAGCAACGTCCTTTCGTCTTCGACATCATATTGGGAAGCACGTTGACCCCGCAGTGGAACAACTCTACAGAATGCAAAAGGTAGGAAACCGAGTGGCAAAAGCCAAGAGTCAACGCGATGCATATTTAGCTATCTCTAATCACCTCTTGACAGATTCCATAACTGACTCCAGTTATGTGAGAGAGCTGCTAAATTGTTAAGTTACATTTCTCTAAGATGTGGTTGTATTTTGAAATAAATATTTTGTTGTTGTGCTTGTGAGGGGCAGTATGACGTCGCATAATGTTTAATTGTCATTCAATCGACTTTGAAATGCACGAACATTTAAAACAATCATTGTTAGACCTAACATTCTCAGGAAGTGGTAGCAACCATGCGTAGGTATAGTCCAGCTTGATACAAGTATGCTCATCGAATTTGTCTGTCATCGTAAAACTCATTGATCGTGCCAACCAAGGTCAACAATTTCGGGGAGAGGGGAAAGTCGATTAAATTGACCTCAGTGCGTTAGTAGTGCTATATTTTACTGACTGCTTATGAATTAAAAGCAAATATGGTCTCCGAATGATTTGAAATCAGAGCATAACAGGCCGTAACTATATGTCGCACAACATGGTGTCGGCTGTGCTACCGATACTGCCAATCCACACCGCCCCCTCCTAGAAATCTATCTAATAATAAAAACAATGAATGGATATCATTAAACATATTTTTATAAGGACTCCGTAGGATGCCTACCTAGAATCAGCAGGATGCCTACCTAGGATGTCACTCTAGGATGCATACCGCATTTTTGTTGAACAGAACAATCGGAACACCTGGTGTCGGAACATTTCTGATGAGACTTCATTACTAACTAATTTGATAATAAACAAGAATTCAAATTATTTAATCCGAACGTAGATGTATTTAACATCTTAAATCTAAACAGTTTCCAGACCAATAAGTTGGCAAGATCTTTAATGTAAAGGTATTTAAATTTAATAAGATTGATTGAAATTCTGCCCTGGGAGTAATGCACATGCAAAGCCAAAGCAACACACAGACGCACAAGTACACATGAATACAACACACACACACACACACACACACACACACACACACACACACACACACACACACACACACACACACACACACACACACATATATATATATATATATACATACATATATATATTGCCTATAAATACATGTAAAATGTTCTAGATATACATATATATATATAACCATACATTTACGTACACACACACACCCATATATATTTATATATATATATATATATATATATATATGTTTATATAGCTTGTGCAAGGTGTTTGCAAGAAGGCACGAGTTCGGCCTTTTTGTTAAGTAAAGTAAGTCTATTTCCTATCATTTACACACACACACGCACACACACACATATATATATATATATATATGATAATAATGATGGCTGCACGTATATATATATATATATATATACATATATGCCCACTTGTAGCTGCATGGCTAACATCGTGTTCGATACTATCGATAACAAATACAACGATAACAAATAACCTCTTAATAGATGATGTTTACATAAAACCATCTTTCTTCTTACTTTTCTAATATTGACACTCCGTCTGACACCTTGCAGATACTACCTTTAGGTACCCACGTCGTGGGGTGCTTACCTCTCTATACACTGCAGTCGGTTTATTAATTGATCAACCAATGTGTGTTTACTTTGAATAATCATATATATATATATATATATATATATATATATATATATATATATATATATCCTGATGATTTCTCACGAATGAAACAGTTCTAGTCCTGTAGAATTAAAACTTATATATATATATATATATATATATTTAGTTAGGTTTGTTGGTTTGTTGGTCATTGAAATGATCATATTATAATAAACCTTTCAAGGATTTACATAAGTCCAGCCTCCTGTTATTTTATTATAATATATATATATATATATATATATATATATATATTTCGTTTCTGAATTTGTTTAGCAAGATTCTTTATCTGAAATCGTGTGTTGAAACCGATATTGTTATATTTGGGAGGGTCATGTTGCCAATAAGAAACACACGCACCATTGCTTTCACTTCAATTTATTATAATAAATTTATAATAAATTTATAAATTTATAAATTTCTGGTTGGTTGGTTGGTTCCACAACCAGATAGTCATTTATATATATTGTCATAGTTCTTTCGTCACACACTCTGAGACCTCTTCAGTGACTGGGGATTCCTTTCTTTGTTTCTGAGTCTCTCCTTTGTTCTGTCCTACGCCATTTTGTTTCTGTGTGTGTGTTGTGTGCTCAGTCTGCGCATGCGCCACATCCGGGTGTCTGTGTGTGTTTATGTTCATTTATTTATTTGTTTATTTACATGTTACTGGTTGGTTGTTTGTTCTATGTGTGTGTGCGTTTTCATTTTGTCCTTAATTGTAAGTTGTACACTCATTAGCAAGACATATCCTTTTCAAAGACCCCCATGTATAGATAAGAAATGTATAACCTGTAAAATAAGCCCCCATATTAACTGTAAAACTAGAAATGTAGTGTATAGCATAAGATGTACCGAAGGACAATGTAGAGACAAAAATATAGTGTACATAGGTGAAACAGCTCGTAGTGTAGGGGAACGGATAAATGAACACTGGCGAGACCTTCAAGATAGTAAAGAATCATCTGTACTCTACCAACATGCTAAAATAGAACACAAGGATAAATTAGAGAACATAGAAATAAAAATAGAATCTACACACAGAAAAGACGCAATGTTTAGACAAATTACAGAGGCAATAAATATAAAAGAATTACAACCAAAATTAAATAGAAAATATGAGTGGAACAGCAAGATCACAACTTACAATTAAGGACAAAATGAAAACACACACACACATAGAACAAACAACCAACCAGTAACATGTAAATAAACAAATAAATAAATGAACATAAACACACACAGACACCCGGATGTGGCGCATGCGCAGACTGAGCACACAACACACAGAAACAAAATTGCGTAGGACAGAACAAAGGAGAGGCACAGAAACAAAGAAAGGAATCCCCAGTCACTGAAGTGGTCACAGAGTGTGTGACGAAAGAACTATGACAATATATATAAACAACTATCTGGTTGTGGAACCAACCAGAAATTTATAAATTTATAAATTTATTATAAATTTATTATAATAAATTGAAGTGAAAGCAACTGGTGCGTGTGTTTATTATTGGCAACATGACCCTCCCAAAGTATAACAATATATATATATATATAGTAATAATAATAAATTTGAAGACTAAAATCCAAAGAGGGCTCGATAAGGATAAACATATATCAGATATATAAGAACTGTAGAGCAAATATTTCTTAAAATAACAGATTAAAGTTTAAGCAACGAATCGGTGCTTTAACCCTTAACGGGATCTTCTGAAACTCAGTTTCAGAAGATCTCGTTAAGGGTGACAGCAGCGCTTCTTTGCTTAAACTTTAATCTCTTATTTTAATAAATATAGCTATATATATATATATATATATATATATTAGAAAGTGAGGTTTTTTTTACAAAATGAAAAATAACCGAGGTGTCCTACACGAGTGAAAGTATAAAGAAAAAAAGATGAAATCGAAAATGCAACTGGAGTCTTATTTTTAAAAAAATATATATATTTATTTGGTTCCTTTACCGGTTTCGCAGTTCTTCTGCTTTTCAAAAGTAGTGTTGAGATGGAGGGTCTGTGGTTTTGCTCACATCTGGTTGGTCTTTGAATGTTACTTATTTTATATGGAAAAAAGTGGCTCGAAACGCCAGGTTTTTGGAGAAGTAATTTGATTGGTTGGTCAATAATTATAATAAATTTATTATAATTATTGACCAACCAATCAAATTACTTTGATATATATAATAGAATAAAATATGGTTTCCATTTATTTAATATCATTGAATATTATACTCCAGAAAACTTGTCGAGTGCTCTGAATCAGTTATAAACACTTATATTTGTTGAATTACCAACAAATTGAATATTCCTTTTGCTTTATATATATATATATTAATTGTATTCATTTGAAAACTTATTACATATCCACATTCTATAGTACAGGAATATGAGTGTAACGTTATATGAAAACGAAAATAAGAAAAAGACCTTTGCAGAGACAACATAATTCCAAGACAGATCAAAGTATTCATGCAATATACACTGAAAACAATGTTTGCATGAATTCGATTCAACCTCAGAAACCACCAAATGAAATAGATGTAGATATATGCATATATACACACATATACATACATACATTACATTACATATATACATATATACATATATACATATATATATGTACATAGATATGCGCGCGCGCGTGTGTATGTCTGTGTGTCTCTGTGTGTGTGTGAAGGGGGTGTTAGTTTGAAAATAAAATAAAAAAATAGTGCAAGCAATCAGAAAGAGGTATGTGAAAGAAGATTATTAAGCATATTATGAATATAATAGAATCGTGTTGGAGGTTGTATCAATAGTGACATAAGTAAATACGTTGAATAGTTATGAAATATACAGAAAATATGTTTTGTGAAGTTCTTCTGCTTCATGTGTAAGACTATACTAATATACATAATTTCCCAAAACACACATACAATATATATATATATATATATATATATATATATATATACATAAATATATATTGTGTATGTATGTTTTTGAAAACATAATATATATATATATGTGTGTGTGTGTATATATATATAAATGATAAAGTTATATCTGTATAAATACATAGTGCGTAACCGAGAAACACCAACGTGATTAAATATATACATATATCTAATAGATAGGCATGTAAATATGCTACAAAATACAAATTTCCTTGTAAAGTGAAAAATACGTAAAATTCTTTAATGCATTTTCGGATTTGATTGGACCCTTTTCACAATAGTTATATCACATAATCAACCACAAGAAAACGTGTATTTCATGGCTAAATATACCTATTTGTTCTATTTTTCTGAAATGGGCATAATTATTTGCATATATTTAGCGCTTTTGATGCTAATTGATTAAGATATAAAATAATAAGTGCGCTAGAAGCCGAAGTGTATAAATACGGTGTGTGTATCCGAGACTGCAGTAACGTATAAAAATATATACATATCTAAGACACGATACTAATGTTTCCTGTCTATGGTCTTCACTATCAACTATAGTTCGCAATACTTGAATGAACTTAGATTTTGATTTCAGACGTGAAATATTTTTCCTTGTCAAACAATCATACACACAGGCACACACGCACGCACGCACATACACACACACACACACACACACACACACACACACACACACACACACACACACACACACACACACATACACACACACACCACACAGACAACCACACTCCCGTACACACACAAAGAGACAGGCACACACACACACATACATACACATAGAGACACAGACACAAACACACAATTATACACACGCGCACGTCAAGTAATGTTTTATGGATAATTTGATTCTTAGCTTTCATATTACCCATTAAGACCGCTGCCATGATGATTCTCTGCACAAAAAAACAACAGCATATAAATGTAGAAGAACATAAATTTCAAGGGTTGTTCTCAGAGCTTCCTCTTTTGTTTTTCTTCTGAAATTTGGTGATTTTTAATACAGTTTACACTATTAAAGGCTCACTGCTCTGTAAACTGTAGGAGTTGACCAGAGGGTATAAATGATGGTATTTCTTTGAGTTTTCTTGCAACAAAATATAATTATACAGACTTTGTAATCAAAATATCGCCAAACAACATTAACAATCTATTGTATGTGTTTTGAATTGCATAGCAACCACTCCGTTTCTATTGCAACCACGGTTACCATCGCAAATATTTTCTTTTTTCGAATTTGCAAAATGTTTCTCATTGCATTGTTTTGAGTTCATTATTAGTAAACATGCCATAGAGAAAATACATCATAGTACCTATATGCAGTGCCCATATCCCTAAACAATTTCATACTCATAGCCTCAGCGGTTCTGCAAAACATTTTGAACGTTATAAAATTACTAAATTTTAACACATGTGTGTGTAATTAAGGTAGTCCTCAGAAGAATGATGACGTCAGTAACCTTTTTGTAATGCAGAAATATTTACCTTACAATGATCCATACGTCTGCCATGATTCATTGCCATAGCATTAGGGACTCAGGAGTAAAATAGGGTGGGGTGTCTAAACGCCCGGGTATTATAGGGTTTAAAAGCATGTCTGTATAAGGTGGTTATGTATAGAGCAAACATTAGAACATTTAGTGGCATTGAACAGACTAAACGGCTCTCACAGCAAACAATTGTGTCTCAGTTTATTTGGAAATCAAGAATTGCAAATCTGTATATGTGCCAGCAAAATAGAATAGCATAGCCAAGGCCAAAACATATAACAATGAGACACGAAATAACCAGAGCCATTATCTACGTGTATATATTTAGCCTCCCTGGGAAATATATATTTAAGATATTTTTTGTCCTTCTTTGTTTTTTATGCAAAGATTATAATAATGACATCTTGACACTGTTAACTTATTTCTGGTTTGGCTAAAAATAAATACAGTGCCTTTTTAGAAATACGTAAAAACTACCTAAACCAGATGAGTTTCGAGTCACGAAATAACGTCTAGTGAGAATTTGAATTACCAAACAGATACACGTTCGTGTAAATAATAAATAATTCATCAATAAATTTTAAAGAATACTGACAATAATACAAACATAGCATTAATTAGCTACAAAAAACTTGTGTTGATTAATATCTTGACAAATAAATTAATCAGCATTTTAGAAAAGCACTGAGAATTATAATGTTAACCAATGCTGCTTTAGCAATAATAGTAGCGGTAGAGGGTCAGACGCCATGATTTGCAGCATAGAATTGCGGTCCTTTATGATCTGAGTTCAAATCCCGCCGTGTTTAAGTTTGCCTTTCATCCTTACCGGGTCGATAAAATAAAGTACCAGTCACGCACTGGGGTCGATTTATATAAGAAACCAATATTAGAATTCACAACCAACCGTGATTATTTATATTGATATTTCATCACAGTCTTCTAAATTATGATTACAGTTCCTAAGTTAAAATATGCATATGTATGTGGCTGCGGGTGGCTGTGGATATAGGGCTGCTAGAAATAGCATACTATGTCGGAAAAAGTTCACTTATAGACGGACAAAAGAGCCAACTATCACTACGAAGAATTAAATTTCATATCTTTCAAATAGAGTGTGATAGCTCTAATCACTGAAACCTTGTTTCATTCGTCTCAAATCATCAAGGTTTCCTTCGAATGAAATACGTCTAGTACTGTGTAAATCCTTTATATATATATAATTATGATATATACACTATATCAATGTATTGAGTAACTTTTTTAACTGTGGTTACTCCCCACACGACACACACACACACACACCCACACACACACACACACACACACACACATACATATATAATAATAATTTTTACTACTTTAGGCACAAGGCCAACATATATACATATATATATAATAATATATATATATAATAATGATCACTAGTATAGGCACAAAGCCAATAGTTGGGGGTAGGGAATCGATAAAATCTACCTCAGTACTTTATTTTATCAACCCCGTAAGGATGAAAGGCAAAGTTACCATCCAATAATAATAATACCTTGAGCTGATCAATCATGAAACGCGCGTCACACCTAAATAAACGTAATGAAAATTTGAAGTCCCATATATATATGTGTGTTTTTGTATGTACTTATGTACGTATGTACGTATGTACGTATGTACGTATATGGTATATTATTTTATCACAAAACGAATCTCCTTCAATAAGTAATCCTGTGTCTCTAGGTTCTGGTTTATCGATTGTTTTATTACCTTGTAATTCAGAAGAAATCGGCAATTACCTGTATCATATAATATAACCAGTATACATATTTAGTGGTCAATATTTCTCTCGTTTAAAAACACAGACATTTAATTGAATATCTTTGTCTTTCTCACGATTTCTCCCCACCTCTACACACTTACATTCATATATACAAATACAAAACGCAGACACATCCGTATATATATATATATATATATATATATATATATATATATATATATATATACATATATATATATATATATATATATATATATATATATATATATATATATATATATATATATATATATATATATATGTATATATATAAATATATATATGTATATATATATATATATATATATATACATATATATATATATATATATATATATATATATATGTATATATATATATATATATATATATATATATATGTA
>OZ024740.1:345048990-345061490 GCA_964016885.1 Eledone cirrhosa
TTTCCATTAAATTTGAACATATATTCCTTAAGGGTTAGTTTTATACTGGCCCCCACCGCATGTGCAATCATTTTCTTTAGTTCATCATGGTTTTCGGGAGTCCGTATGGCTCTGGTCCACCCGTTCCATCTTTCCGTGTGGGTTTTCTTGGCCATTGAGGTAATGGTAGGTAGTCTGCTTCTTGCTGGCCTTGTGGGGCAGAGGTTGCAAAGGTCATACGTATCTAGATAATTATTACTATAAGTAAGTTTAAGTAGGAGTCCCAGCTCACTAGTAGCAATCCCACGGAATTCAACATTGCTCTCACTGATCATTTCTGCGCATTTCTCCACAGCAAAATCCACGTCAATGTATGGGTATAGGGACACTACATCCATACTACCTATTATACAGTCTGTTAGATCCCTAGATCGGTTATTTTCGCTGATTCTGCTGAGGGTGTCCTCCGTGCTGTCACATATATCCAGGGACATTTCAATGATGAGTGTACGACCAGGGACAGGAAGTAGGAAAGTCTGTATTTACTAGCAATGTTAGCTCCACAGACTGGCGGTGTTGGTGGTCCTGTGACTGGGTCACTGTTCGTCTTAGGGTATTTTCGAAGCCCATACAACGCTGGCACGTCATTGTTCCAGGCCTCGAAGTTGTTGGCAGTACGTTTATTGGGCTGCATTATGTTTGGATCATATGAGCGTTGAGGGTTTTCTCCCTATCCTCATGCTCTTGTGGTGTTACTTCTCTTGTGTTAGTGATGTGGGTTCCATTGCCTGAATGTAGTTTGACAGACTGTCAACCGACATTCTGCCAGACTTGTCTGTTGGAAAGCATGCAATCTCTCCATTACGTGAGCGCTGCATGAGCTTACGCAAGCCATTTGCAAACTTTTCTACTAGTTGCTGGGCCTCTATTCTATTTTCCTTCTTGCTATACTGTTCTATAATATTTATAAGTTTAGATCTAGCTATATAAAATTGTGCTTCTGTTTGTTCATCGACCTGCAACGGCAATTGCGAGCGTTTGTTAAAAGCTAAAGTCGTGGTGGGGACTTGTCGTAGGTCGAAGGACATATCGGAATGGTTATAAAAAGTAGAATTCCAGGTGCTGCGTTATGTATTCTATTGCTATTGTTATTGTTCGTTGTATTGTTTATATTTCTATTTCCACCAACGGCCACATGGTTGTTTCTATGTGTCTCATTATTACTCCTGTCTCTTTCCTCTGGCTCATTGTTATTATATTATATTTTGTGTGCTTGCGTGTTCGTCCTGGTTATTTTCTCTGTCAATATCGATATCCATTCTTCTTTCAATCCCATTACCGTCCATTACCTCTGTGTTACTGTCATTATCTGTTTTCTGTGTCTGTGTGTCTGTTAAGATAGTGGTGGTGGTGAGAAGCATAAGATGTGTGTGGGTTGTTGTTGTTGATGTGTGTTGCTGTTGATGTGGAGCAGAGCCATACGGATCCCCGAAAACCATGATGAACTAAAGAAAATGATTGAACATGCGGTGGGGGCCAGTATAAATCTAACCTTTAAGGAACATATGTTCAAATTTAATGGAAAAACATATGCCCAACAGGAGGGAGCAGCCATTGGTTTTAGCATTGCAGGTGACATAGCTAACTTATTCATGGTATGGTGGGACAATAAACTTAAAGAACAATTAGCACCACCTTAACTCTGATAATGTACTTTCGCTACGTTGATGATATAAACATCGTAGTAAAAACACACCCACTAGAGAACAGTCAGGAATTAGAGAAAATCACCATGGAAAGCATCCAGCAAATAGCTAACTCCATCCACCAGAGTATTAGAGTTACTATAGACTACCCAAGCAAACACCCCAACCATAGATTACCTGTACTAGACACAGAGCTTTGGTTAGAAACCATTAATAACAAAAAATAAATTCTCCATTCCCATTATGCCAAACCCATGAATTCCAAATATCTGATCCACCGAAAATCACCTGAATCGGATCACACCAAAATCAGCATACTGATTGCGGATTTAGTACGGGTGATGAGAAACGTATCCCGCATGTGCTACCCCAAAGAACTAGAGAGACACATACAACACTTCATCCACCGTATGCAATTCTCTAGTTACAATCAGAGAGATAAAATCCGAGGATAGAGAGGAGCCAGAACCAAATGGGATAAATGGGAAATAATGATACAAATGGGACCTGCCCCTTGTATAGGAGCAAATTTTTGAATAGAATAGAAAGAACTAGGAATAAGGTTAATAGAATAAACTCATGGTATGGTAGCAATACATACTAGAGTGTAATGTTCCTCAATACAAGCCCTAGAGGTGAACTAGCTTACAAATTTAGAAGGGCCCTAGATAAAATTAAACTAAATACTAAGATAGTAGAAAGACCAGGTACCTCCATAAAAAACACTTATTAGTAATACATACCCTTTTCAAAGACCTCCCTGTATAGATAAGAAATGCATAATCTGTAAACTAAGCCCCCATATTAACTGTAAAACAAGAAACATAGTATATAGCATAAGATTGTACTGAAGGACATTGTAAAGATAAGAATATAGTGTACATAGGTGAGACAACTCGTAGTATAGGAAAAACGATTAAATTAACATGGCGAAAACTTCAAGATAGAAAATAATCATCAGTACTCCACCAACATGCTAAAATAGAACATAAGGGCAAATTAGAGAACATAGAAATACAAATATAATCTACACACAGAAAAGGCGTAATGTTTAGACAAATCACAGAGGCAATAAACATAAAGGAACTCCAACCAAAGTTAAATAGATAACATGAATGGAATAGCAACATCACAACCTACAATTAAGGTCAAAATGAAAACACACACACACATAGAACAAACAACCAACCAGTAACATGTTAATAAACAAATGAAAACACACACAGGCACCCGGATGTAACACATGGGCAAACTAAGCACACAACACACACAACAACAAGATGGCATAGGACAGAACAAAGGAGAGGCACAAACAAAGAAAATAATCCCCAGTCACTGAAGAGGTCACAGAATGTGTGACGAAGGAACTTTGACAATATATGAACCACCCTCCGATTGTGAAACCAACCAACCAACCAACCGGAAATTTATAAATTTTTAAATTTATAATTTAATTGATAATAAATTGGAGTGAAAGCGACTGGTGCGTGTGTTACTTATTGGCAACATGACTCTCCCAAAGTATAACAATATCGGCTTCAACACACGTTTTCAGATACATAATCTTGCTAAACAAATTCAGAAACGAAATATATATATATATATATATATATATAACGAAGGAAATGTGGTAAGGAACCAGGTGGACCATAACGCACCAAAGTACTCAATACTTAGGGTAGTAGAGTGGGTAATAGGAACGAGTAGAACCCCACGGGTGAGCTCAAGCCGTTTCGACGGCTATTTCTGGACTCAGAATTAGCCGTCGAAACGGCTTGAGATCAGCCGTCGGGGTCCTACTCGTTCCTATATATATATATATATGCATACATTTGTACACATGTACGTATATATATATATATATATATATATATATATATATATATATATATATATATATATATATAAATACGTATATAGACTTTATGTGAAATATTGAATGTCCAAACAGCGTCTTTAGAATAGAGTTATGTTACAATTGTGTTACAACCTTTAGTAGCCTTTTTATTTCTCTCGTTTCGACATTTATTGTTTGGCAGTCTACATGTATTTGCAGGAAGATCGTTAAGTGTCTGTCCACACATTGATTTCAGTTACTCGGCTTAAAATATGTTTTAGTGTGTTTGGGAGTTGGTACATTAATTAGAGAGATCACGCACACACAGACTTACACATACAGACATACAGGCACAGACACGCATATATACAAACACACATACACAAACACAAATATGCGCACAGTCATTTATGTCCTGACACACACACACACATATATATATGTATATATATATATATATATATATATATAAATTATGTATGAGTGCGAAAAGTAAACGTAAAGGAGCACAGCAAATAATACGGTTTAACGCGCGATATAGTAGGAAAATTGTTATAAATTATTGAAGGTTCGGCGTCCGAAAATTTACAATTATCCAACAATATTTCGCGTTAAACTAATATAGTGGAGCGCATCACTTGCTGTGTTCCGGTACGTTTGCTTTTCGCACACACGCACAAATACATATATATATATATACATATAATTTCTGAAGGATATATTAGATAGAAACTTAGCAAATGAATACAACTATTTATTTGCTAAGTTTCAATCTAATATATGCTTCAGAAATTATATGTATATATATACGTGTGTGTGTGTGTGTGTGTGTGTGTGTGTGTGTGTGTGTGTGTGTGTGTGTGTGTGTGTGTGTGTGTGTGTGTGTGTATGTGTGTGTGTGTGTGTGCGTGTGTGTGTGTATGCGTGTGTGTGTGTGCGAAAAGTAAACTTAAAGGAACACAGCAAATGATCCGCCGATATACTTCGGCTAGCACTTAATCCATTGTATTGTAATAATCTAATAGGTATTCTCTCATATTTATATATTGTAAAAGATACTGATACATTATTAACACGATATATTAATTTATTTAGCCAGTTCAAAGACAGTTATGTATTGCAGCTATTAAAACCAAGAAATTATTTGCTGAAGCTTCGTCAGTTTTCCTCGGCGTTTTTTTCTTCGTAGCCTTTCGTAAATACCTCAAGTTGGCATAGTACTCTCCATTGGTAGTGTCGCAATTTTGAATATAAACACAATGCCTTTTCCTTCCACCAAACTTACAACCTTCACCTTCGATGCAAATGAAACGACCTTGGCCTTCTTTGGAACAGGTGTGAGGGGTGTTTCGATTGCATGAAATTGTCTCTTTGTCTCTGGGTCACAGTGATTAACCCAATACTCACCCTGGGTTAAAATATTTCAAGGAAACCAGCTGAATCTACATCAAACTGTGTCAGATTGTCCCGTGAGGTGATCAGCTTGGTGTGCTTTTGATCAGGTGTGAAAAGACATGGCACCCTCACAACAGAATCCTTCGTCATGCCAAGTTCATTGTGCATAATATTTTTAAATCTGTCACAGGATATACTAATAGCATTGGCTATTTGATTTAATTCACCATGAGATAAACATGATCAATGTTTTCCTCGTTGGTGGCAGTTGCAGGACGTTCAGACATTGATTAATCTTGAACACTCGCCCATCCCCTCATATATGGAGCTGCCCACTTGCATTGTTAATAGATCGAGAGCCTCATCCCCTAATCTAGCAATCATTTCAGCATGGATGTTGTTGGGGCTAAACGCTTATTCTGCAGCTACCTCAGGCCAATTTGTATCCATTTTCAAGAAAACCCGTTTCAAATTACTTTCGAAGTCTTCAGTTTACCCGGATTGAAACAATAATAAGAAAAATTGCAATTAATGCATGCAAGATTTTACCACGATAACGTCACTCCTTCATTAGTCAGCCTATGAGCTTTGCAGGCCATCCTAGAGTATATATATATATATATATATATATATATATATATATATATATATATATATATATATTCAATCGCGTGTTCCAGCCGACAGGCTGAGGCCATGCTGTGGCCTCGCCATTAAAATTATAACCTCAGCTATGGGGAATGAAACGCCAGTCGGCTTACCACTATACTACCGACGTTTTACTTAGTCATGCGTAGGCGTATTTTCGTCCTATTTCTGTTTGATCAGTGACATCTATAAATAATTTCCCATTTTAGTTGGCAAATATCGTATAGCTATATGTTTAATTAAATAAATTGCTATATATGATTGCTTTAAATTTCAATAGGACATGTGGTGGTTGTAATGAACAAATCTTTACGTTGACCATCTAATAAAAACAAAGTTTGATTTGTGGAGTTTTCGAATGAATTGAGAGAGGGCTGACAACACATATGGCCTTCTCGAGGCTCCAATGGAAATAAATTATCTGCTTTACGGACCCAGGGCTAGGTTGTGCTGTTACTCATAGCTACGCATTTGATTCCAGGTCAATCCTCATCGAGCAAAGATATGAAGAAAATCCCTCCAGTTTTCACCCTACTCTCTTTTTGTGCTTCAGTGACTACATTTTCAATATACATTTATTTGTTTATTTCATATGGAAGCTTGTGATTTTGTAGCAAAGATTTTTTTCTTTCATGTATCACTTTCACTGAAGTGAAAGAAAAAAAATATATCACTTAGCTCCAATTACATTTTGGGTGTTTAGCTCTGTATTTTACCATCGAAATCTGATGAGCAACATATTGAAGCTGCATCGGATACAACATATAACATATCATATTCCCACATGATGAAGCTAGAGATTAATGACAATCAGTTAGTACTAAATAACCTATTGGTGAATCTAATCTGGGTGTAGGTGTTCCAGCTCAGGGCTACGCTACACACACTAGAAAAGCAGCTATGGAAATAATTTACACAATGTACATTATTTTGCCTAAAATCAAAGCACCATATTAACCTTAGCAATTAACATCAGTTCATTTCATATTTTCAACTAATTATAGCACCAGATTCTGGACTAGATCTATTTCTCTGTAGTGACTTTTAATCTGCTAGTCATGGAATATATTACGGTGACATATCCACTGAGTCTTTACTAAGCTTCGGAGTAATTTTGAATATTATTCGGTAATGATATCCTTGCAGTCAATATTAAATTTCTATACAGGATATATGACATCATGGCTTAGTAAGTTTGTGATAAATAGTAAAAGTATATTCGCAACCAAAAGTAACGCGTTGTTTGATACAATAATGACGCTGTGGTCATGGATATTTGTATATAATTTGTTATTCAGTATGTTCTTAGTTAATTTACATCTCCATAGTATTTCAAATATATAACTTACAGAACATTAAACAAAAAATTATGACGCATTGTGAGATTACAGTATAATAATAGTCTTCTCCGTTTTCTTCGTCACCCACTTAATCCTGGAAGAGTCTTTGGAGTAGAGTAGTAGAGTACTCAAACACGCCTTCCAGTGGAATCTGTCTGGATCCCCATTGATCCGCATGGATCCTCAAATGCGACCAGCCAAGCTCATAGGTATTATCCAAACATCTTCTTCGGGTTCTATCCCTGGGACTCCTGTCGGCTGGCTTTTGCCCGTAGAATCTGTCCTGCGATTCTTTCCTGAAACATTCTAACCATATGTCCGTGATCTCTCAATTCAGTGAAATAGTTGCTCTACCTGGAAGGACACTCTGATCTCTCAGCTACGCACTGTATCGAATAACGTTATTCCAAACCCTATCAGACTAACCCCATTTTGGCAGCTTGTATTCGCTATCGTATTATTTCGATTAAGCGTTGGCATGAATATCGAATTGAAAATAGCAAGTTTGGCTTTTACAGCTACGTCTCTTCTGATGACCCAATGCTACAGCTGGCGCGAAACTGCCCCAGCTCCTGCAATTCTTACACTTAATGCATCCTCCTGTCTGTCATCACTCGGGAACACAACTCCAGGACACTTGTACTTCTACACTTACTTTAGTCGACCTCTGGTTAAGATATTAGGTTTATATCAGATATCACAGATTGTTTATTGGAATTATTTGGCAGTTTCATTATACTACGTGAAAATTCCTAACATAATCAAGATTACTCTTAACCCACTTGAGACTAATATGAAATCGGCACTAATAATATACGTGGGTAGAATCAATTGAGTTGTTTCTATAATATCTAGTCGGAAGGAAAATGATGGACTGGTCTGGTCGGTGGCGTGCCCAAGTAATTTGAAGTTCTGCAGGTTAACACCTGTGTGGAAATCACTCGTAATGTGGAATTTCTTGGGAAATGCAACCGGGAAAATATTTAGTACAAGGTTTATTGGCGAGACAACCCTCACAAAGAAACGAAGATAAGGTAAAGCATCAGCATAGAGGAGCAAATATGTGTTAATTCAAGAGAGGGGGAACAGCTAGTGTTCCAGTATAAGAGAAAACGATATCACCTCAATCTGCTATGTTTTGCAGCGCTTTGGGAAGGTTTTAAATGCAAGGTAAAAGTTAAATTGGTCCCTTCCCAATGCGGTTGACGCCGGTAAAAATATATGGGCTACAATCAGCTGTTATCCTTGTTAACGTGTAGTCAACTTCATCTCCAATATGAGAACAATTTGAACGTCTACTAAAATATTGTTCTAGGCATGTTTAATACAATTCGAGAGAGGCCAGACATTTCCTTCCGATGACACCATTTTCGGAAATTGCATGATAAATACGAAATCAAATCTGTGATTTTCCCAACATTTCGTAAGGATTATAGTCTAACCGAAAATCCAAATATCATCCAGTTAAAACGTTAGGGTTTCAAATCACACACACGCACGTTCACCCCCCCCCCCACCACGACCCCCCTCCCCCATATATATATATATAAATAAAAAGTCTCCCAGGTACGTCAACTGAGAAAGAAAGGAGTGAACATTGCACGAAAGCTTAGTGAAAGGGAACAATATATAGAAAGGAGAGAAATAGTAACCAGAAGAGAATAATATTGACTGCAGTACAACGCGCTAACAAAGAAGAACGACACTTGAAAGAAGGGAGAATATTATAGACCGGGCGATGTGATGTCTATAATATGATACTTTCAAATAAAGCCCACATGGCTAAGTCTTCAGAATATAAATTCAAAATAATGGGCGCACAGGACAAAGACAATGGAAAAATACAACGGAACGATCGACAATTCCCTCTCCTCCGTCAACGTCATGTATATATATATATATATATATATATATATATATATATATATATATATATATATATATATATATATATATAAAGAACCAATTGAATTTCGAAGTATAGTGAATTAGGAAATCTTAAATGTAGTCATCTCAATATCACTATAACATTAACAGTCGATTGCTAAATGACCAGAGAAATGCAGGTAGATTAATCTGGAGAATGGTAACAATTTGGTGAGAATCGAACCCCACACACTCGAGCCGTACTTTATTTTAAGCGATCCATTCAACTAATATTTATAGTGATCGGCTTTTATAATAAGGGTCATTTTCGTTCGGTCGACCATATTTCAAAAATATTATATATATATATATATATATATATATATATATATATATATATATATATATATATATATATATATATATATATATATATATATATATATACTCACACTATTTCATTTTGTTTATTAGAGTGTGGACATATTGAAATATCGCTGTTTTCCTGGTAAGTGTAAAACAATTGAATTTGAAAACAGGTCCTTCTTTCAAACGAAATTCAGGACCAACAAATAGATAGCAGGATATTCCTCAGTCTCGTTCGTTGTATTTACTAATTATAGGATTTATAGTTATATAGCGTGGGTGGAATGAAACTCTCTATTGAAAACTAGTTATCACTTTTAGCCTAGTGTGACTATTTGGGACATCAAAGATGGCAACCCTCACCATTTTACCCGCACTTTACGTGAGTGCTTTGATGTGCAATTTCTAGAACGTTGCCTGGGTCATGGAGGTCCACATAAATTTTCAGTAAGACGTTCTGACTTGACGCCATACAATTTTTTTGGCTGTGGGGGTGGGCGAATGAAGATGTCTATAGCTTAAAACCAAAAACTCTGATTAAATTGGAGGAATACATTCGCCATGTACTGATCATCATAACGCCTGGTTCCTTATTAAGTCAGTCGAGGATTGACTTACCCGATTACAATTACTAGTGGGCAATGCTGTACAGTACTTCTACTATAACACTGTTCAGAATAAAGCATTTTTTATAAAAATCAAACAATAATTAATAAAGTTAGCAAATAAATTGTAAGTTTCTTTCAACCCAAACTCTAGTATGCAGATTAGCACTAATAATTCCCTGTTTTCGTAATTTTACGTATTTTTCGTTTTTATAAGCGAATATGTCTGCAATGTAATACTCATTTTTCCTTCTTTAGTATAATCAATTTGTTTAGTTGGATGTGTGTATGGATTTCGGTGTTTTGGTGGAAATAATTTTAAATATAAATGAAACCTTTTATCTATTTTGATTTTTGTTGTCGAACATGCCAAGTGTTAATATGTCTTGCTTTTTTTGTATACTATTACTGATATTTCCTCTTGACTATATATTTTTATAAAACGGCAGCTAATTGGCAGTCGTTAGAACGTCGGGTAGAATGAGTACCTTATTAGTTCCTGTTCTCTTCTCTCTAAATTCAAATCCTGCCGGTGTCAACTTTGCATTTCATCCTTTTGGAGTCAATAAAAAAATGCTAGTATAGTACTACCAGTAACCTGCTGAAGACCTGAAGACCAAGCTTAAAATGTCCTAGAAACGATGTACGCCATTACGGTGCTCCTATGACTGCATAGATTTTTATATAACAGTTGCTATTACTAGCAGTTCAAGCAGACACACTAGATTCCTTGTTTGATCATGTAAATGCAATACGTGGTGTTGGGTTGAATGTTTTTATTTTTTAAAGAATGAGTGAACCGTATGGCATGCGAAACCGGCTCAGTGAAATCTACCCCGTAATATTACTTCTATATTTATACATTATCAAATATATCAAGCACGCATGTAGGATCACACCAACCCATACACTTATAGACAGATACATAAACTCACATATACTCACACACACCTACAAATATTCATGTTGGGAATATTAAATATACGTAATCGTAAACACACTCATCCAAATGGAGACAGACGCAGAGACGCATAAACACACACATATGTAAATATTTAGATATAGTTATAGTGGTCCATACGCCAATATTTATGTATGTATGCATATATGTATGTATGTATGTATGTATCTATATATGTATGTAGTTATGTTTGTATGTGTATATGTATACATGTATATATATATAGAGAGAGATATATATGTGTGTATGTGTGCGTGTATTGTGTGTCTTTATGTGTCTTTATGTATGATTGTTTGCGTGTGTGTTAGTGCTTGGTTTTGTGTGCACACATAAATGTTTAAATAGAAATTAAATGAAAGTCATAGATGGGGAAAGGAATCTAGGGACAAGACAGATAGATAGAGAGAAGGAGAGAGATGAGGAGGAGGATGACGATGAGGAGGAGAAAGAGAGAGGATCAAAGAAAGAGAGAGATCAAAATAATGAATGGGTGAGAGGGATAGAGAGAGGAAAATAAAAGAGTGAGAGAATTTGTGCGAGGCTTATATAGAGAGATAGAAGAAGAAGGGAGAAGTTAGAGCAAACTTGAAAATAGAGAGGGAAAGATGAAGTCGCTGCGAGAGAGAGGGAAATAGAAAGAGAAAGAGAAAGAGAGATAGAAAGAGAGAAAGAGCACAACATCAATCTGTCATCTAATCTTCGTGTACTAAGGAAGCAGCCTTACTTCCTGTTTGGTGGTGTTCTTTGCATTATACACATATCCACATTTCCACACACACGCATACGGCATGTATATGTATATATATATATATATATATATATATATATATGTGTGTGTGTGTGTGTGTGTGTGTGTGTGTGTGTGTGTGTGTGTGTGTGTGAGAGAGTGTATGTGTGTGTACATATATAAATATACATTTATGTGTACCTTCATACTTACGTGTATACAGTCAGACATAAAAACAGACATAAATATATACATAAATATATACATAAATATATACATACAAAGACTAACAAACATCCTTAAACCAAACCCGTTTTACAGTTTTCTACTGCCACAACTTAATCGTCAAAATGGCACCGATGTCTTTGGTATTTCTAAACTCATCTATGTCTGATCTTCCGGCCATTACCTTATTAAGCAGCCACATTGTTTTGTGTATGGAGTAGAAAGAAGACCAGATGCCGTTACTGAATTCAGTTGATTACACAGGTTTAATTACACTTGTTCCTGTTAGTCTATACTTTCGTGTAGCAAAATATAAATATTAAGAAATCTACAGCAACCTCATCATAACAAAGTAAAACAGAAACAGAAAGAAATAACAAAAAGTGGACAGAAAAGACGCATAGAAATGTTAAACTAAAACTATAGAAATACAATTATATGTTCCCCTCAGTCACTCAATGACTGTCCCTAACTCCTCTTTTATAGTTTGTCTATTTCTAAAAAATGCTAATCTTGTCGTAAAATCGTTTTTCCTCCAATTTATCCTTTCCTTTTTATCGATGTCTCTTTTTATATATTTTCTTTCTTCTGCTCCCCTCTGTATTCTATCAACGTTTTCTTTTTACAAACAAGTCCTAAGTATAATTGTATATATATATATACATATATATGGTGGCTGCCAACTCGTTTTCGAGTACGGCCACTACTTTATATCCATGTAGGAGAACCCCTACTGATGCGCTGAACGAGTGTGACTTTTTAGTCCAGCCAGCGACTTGAAAACTCTGGTACAAAGACTACACTTGTGACAATTATTGACACATAGTGTTGGGCCCATGGTACCA
>OZ024740.1:345063990-345068990 GCA_964016885.1 Eledone cirrhosa
TGAAATTCGTGAGCTGCTACAGTGATAAACAGCCACAAGCTAGATATCTTTAAATACCGACATGGCTTCAACTGGCACCAGGAATCTGAAAATCTGTTTATAATTCCATTTTCTTGTTCTGTTTTTACAGTCGACAGTCTGTTGAATGAGGTATGGATCTATTAAAAGTTCGCTGTTTCTGTCATGAAAATCCTTTATGATTTCTGGTATTAACATCGACACGTAAAGAAAATGGTTTCAGTCTGCCTGCAAAGACATTAAGATGACCTTGAATATGTTCGAAACGAACTGAACACGACACAACGTGTAGGTGTACTAACCCATATAAACTAACCACATACACGCATCCCATGAGCCAAGCACATTAGCTCTCAGGCACACATATTTGTAAATTCAAAGACAGAGCAATATGCATGCAGAGTGTTGAAAAAATACTCCCAACTTCCACGTTATGTATTGATTGCCCTGTTTAGCTTCTCATCATAATTGTATTCTTCCATATACACACACACACACATGCACACACACACACGCACGCACACACGCACACACACACACATATATATATATATATATATACGCATATATGTGCGTGTGTGTGTGTTTATATATACATATATATATACATATATATATATATATAAGTTTATCCCGGGTTCAATCGGGGTTAACCACAGTAAGTAAGGTACTCAATACATAGCAGAGTATAAATATTTAATATAGAAATGGTTTCTATAGGACTAGAACTGTTTCATTCGGGAGAACCTCCCGAAAAAATCAGGTGTGTGTGTGTGTGTGATGTTTATGGACGAGCGTATGATTACTCGATACCGATGTAGATTTAGAATAGTCTTCACTATGGCTAAGTGATGAGGCTTGTTACTCTGCAATTTCTTCCGTGTAATCACAACATCATAATCACGTTTTCACGCACACACATACCCACACGCATACACGTACACTCACACAGACACACACACGCGCATATTCCAGAACATACGTTGAAAAGACAAGATGGATTAGAATAAAGCAAACAGGAGACAGAGTAACAAGAATATTCGCTGAGGAGGTCACAATGTATATGCCGAAAGAGCTTTTACAATTATCAATTAAACAAACTCCAGGTAACTAATTACCTGATGAATGGATTAGTTACTCAACTAATATCATTAAAAAGTTGAAGTAACTTGATTTGTGTTTGTATTGTATTGGATGAGTGTGAATTTGTGCATTCGTGTGTGTACAACTAATTCTCTTAATGACCTTAACTTGACCATTAATATATCTAGAACTAAATAATGCTATGAACGAACTCAAGAAAACGGAAACCAAAACATACAAAACACATGCCACGCATAGAAACATTAAAATCACACAAGTTCAGGAATAACTTATCAAACCCTCCCGAGAGTCACCAGGCAGCAGCCGCCGTACTCATGTTTGTGAGTGTCTGTGTGTGTATGTGAGAGAGAAAGAATGTGGGTTTGAGTGTGTATGTGTGTGTGTGTGTGTGCAAGAGTGTGTGTGTGTGTGTATGTGTGTGTTGCTGTGTAATGTGTCTCTGCGTGTGTTTGTGCTTGAGATTATATAGGAACATTTTTGAAGAAGAGCCTGGTTCGGCGAAATTTCGAACATACTTTTACTTAATATATTTATGTGTGAGAGAAATGGGGGCGAGGAACAAGCATCTGAGTGTACGTGCAGTCATATGAAACAACCATACCCGTTGAACAAAAGCGCCAAAACTGAGAGACATCTATTTATTGAGTGCAAAGCCCGTTTTTTTAACAACGCTATACAACGAAGTTCAACTTGACGCTTCTTAAATGAGAATGGCATGTAGCCAATTCGGCCTTCGATTTTTCTTAGATTTCTACATCGGTTATTTCTTTCTTTTCCAATTCTTCTATCTTTTAAACACTTATAACTCTGATTCGGTGTTTTCTTTGTGGTCATTTGTTTATTTATCCATTGAACTATTCAATATTTGTCACATTATGTTTTGGTTTCTTTACACACACACCCACACACACACGCGCGCGCGCGGGCGCGCACATACACTTACACACCGTAGATACAAATATTATGTTTCAGTGTAGATATCATTATAAAACGTTTATCCATTTCTGTTCAGTATTTCGAATCGTCCACGAAACATTGTATTTCCTTTTCCGACAGATTCATAATTTAGTGACACCCCTCTAATATGGGGTTCTCCCTTTTGTTGCCTATGTTTCCTGATTCTTTCACAGTGACTTTCGGTTCTGAGGGGTGTATTTTTGTTCAGTTGGGAAATTACCGTATATATATATATATATATATATATATATATATATATATATATATAATAGTATGTATACTTATATATATAATCAATATACAATTATAAATACGAAAGGGTGATACTGTTAATAATGATGTATCTTAATGAATGTTCTAAAGACTAGGAATATAATTACTTGTTTAAACATTGTGTATGCTCCGATGATGCCAGACAGTTTTCTGGAAGAAACGGTCGTCACCAATTATATGGATTAAACAAACATTTGATTGTTTTATATGTTGTATATCAGATCAGATCAGATCATTTTTACGTTCGCTTTTCCCTGCTTTCAAGGGTGGGACGGGAACTGATTTTGGCTCGATTTCTACAGTTGAATGCCCTTACTAACACCAACCTCATTTACAGTGAGTAATGGGTGCTTTTTTGACGTGGCACCGCCACGACCACTTCGCAGTGGAATGATAGGGATCCCAGTCCCTATCATTTCTACAGCTGAGTAAACTGGAGCATTGTGAAATAAAGTGTCTTGCCCAAGGAAACAACACACACACACATATATATATATATATATGTGTGTGTGTGTGTGTGTCTGTGTGTGTGTGAGTCCCGGGTTCAATCGAGGGAAGCTACAGTAAATAAGATAATCAATACATTACTAATTTGTATTTAACAAATTCAATATTGAAATGGCTTCTAAAGGACAAGAACGTTCTGATGATTTCCTTCGAAAGAAACAGTTCTAGCCCAGTAGAAGTCATATACATATATATGATCCATATGTAAATTGTGAGGTGACCATTGCCCAAAACGGTACTCAATATGTTAGTAGAATGAAGGGGTATTCATTTTGATTTAGAAATGACAACTACAGAACAAGTACAGTTTCATTCGCAAGAAATCATCCGGAAAATCAGATTATGTTTGTCTCCTTCAGTATTTATTGTTTCATTGGAAAGGATGTTGGGAATGGGGAATAAAGGCGGAAGGTTAGATAGTGGGGGAGAGATAGAGATGGATGTGGTGTAGTAGGCGATGGAGTTAGGATGAAGTAGATGGTAGGTAAGGTAGAATGAAGACGAGGAGGAGGGTGAGGGGGAGAAGAAGAAGAAGAAGAAGAAGAAGAAGAAGAAGAAGAAGAAGAAGAAGAAGAAGAAGAAAGCAAAATTAAGTAATGAAAAAAAACAAACAACGGTGAAAATTTAAACGAGTGCGGAGAAAGCTATATAGGAATATAGAAGAAAGGACTAGATGTTAAAAAAAGAAGCGAACGAGCGAGGATAATTAGGTAACGGGGAAAGAAAGGAAGGCGAGATACTCTGTGCCTAGATCGGGTCAGTTTCAGCTGTTTCTGCACATTGCAGTCAAAGGTGTTTCCGGGGACATTGTCCAGTGACACCGGCTGCAATGGAACCCCCACCTCGACCGGCTGATTCCTCTGACGTGCTGCTGCGTTTCCGATTTTAAGGAAAATCTCGGCTCTATAAGGTCCGAGGATGCCTGAGGTCTCGACGGCGGCCGGTACTAAGAGGAAACGACCGAACAAACACCAGTATATGCTTGTCTTCCTCCTCTTTACATTGCGGGCCGCGGTACCAGGGTTTGTGGCCGAAGCGTCTAAGTTGGTGATTTACCTCCTTTGAATGGAACGAGGGTAATTCCGTTGGGGTGCCTGCCGTCTCCAAGTGCACTCGTCATTAACAAGGGTACCGTTTGTTGAGGAGGGTACCGAATTGCACCACGCACCGCTGTTTAGCTATGAAGTTGATCGGAGGCAGGAGAGGCGGTGTTTGTTCAATTCAGGCTCTATCCGCCTAAAGGAAGAATCTGCACTTGATATATCCCTATTAATTTGGACATTTGTATACTGGGGAACAGAGAGGCCTTTGCCGATCTAATCGACCAGACCCTGCCCCAGTTCTGGGACCACATCAGGATTCGGCCGTGTTGCTGAGGATCTCGTTGCTGAGTTTGAGTTGAAGAAGGCCTGCAGCGCTCAGATCCTAAACGCGAGGTGGGCCGAGGCCACCGAATTTTACTGGGAGTTTCACCAGCGGTCGAAATTAACATTATAGATGAGTTCTGCACAGCGTAAGATTTTGGCGTTAAGTACACTGAGGTGATCTGGATGAGGGTGACATGGCACAGCGCGCATCGTGAATAAGAATATATATATACATATATATACATTTAGGTTTCTTGGTTCACAACTGGATAGAACTGGTCATTCCGTATGGTCAACCTCGATGTAATAATAGGGAGAGCACTCGACGTAATGCAACTCACCCGTATTCGTTTGTGTGGTTAGTAGTGCGAATACGGAATTAAAAATTATAAAATAACAGGAGGCTGGACTGATGTAATTCCTTAGAGGTGTATTATACTATGAATATTTCAATGACCGGGTTCAGTATGAATTCGGTGATATCATCAGATTTTCGAAATTTAACAAATGAATATAACCCATGGGGCTGAAAAAGCAGAGAGACAAGAAGGAGGCCACACATTTAGCAGTTTCTAGTTCGGTCGGCCGCATTCAATATACATATATATATATATATATATATATATATATATATATATGTATAAACGTTTGTATATGTATAATAAAGCCAAAACAATGCAGGTATAGACATAAAATAAAGAATGCAAATGCAAAAGATATTGTTGACAATTAGTCTTTTACGTTAGATTTATTTAAATGTCCTTAATTTTCGAG
>OZ024740.1:345073990-345088990 GCA_964016885.1 Eledone cirrhosa
TTCGTGCTTCCTTCACTCCCAAACAAGCATATCGCACGCTACGCTGGGAAGCTCAATCTTGGCTTGGCAGCCGTTGAGAATGGAGCCCCCGTTCAACGCTACCGCCAAGTGCGAATTTTGTGCAGCTATTAAATAGAGGGCAATCCCAAAAGTAAGGTCTCCTTCCGAGGAAAACATGCGTAAAGATCGGCAGATCACTCTGGATGCTCTCTGCATTTTGGTTCCTGATGTTTCCCGAAGCACCATCCACAGGATTTTAACAGAAAAGCTGCAATACCCGAAGTTGCAATATCGGAAGGAGACCTTATTTCTGGGATTTCCCTCGTATATACACACACACACACACGCACACACACACACACACGCACGCACACACACGCACGCACGCACACACACACACACACACACACACACACACACACACACACACACACACACACACACACACACACACACACACACACACATATATATATATTTATTAAAATAACAGATTAAAGTTTAAGCAAAGAATCGCTGCTTTCACCCTTAACGGGATCTTCTGAAACTAACAGAGTCAATCTGTAAACGCAGAACTGGATATTTCAAAAAACGTTGCAACCGGAGGAAGACAGGAAGACGATACTTTGGTTCGTGGAAACGTTCGCTGGCAAAGGACGGGAAAAAACGAATAATACGTCATTAATAGGAGCGGAGAAAAACAATTAAGTGCAAAGACAGAACCACGTTTATGGTATAAAAGAGGTCGTAGACTAATGTTCTCTTAGGTGGTGCATAGAGACGTTCTCTGGCAATGAACGAAAAAACGAAGATAATAAGTCATAGGTGGAGCGGGGAGGACAATAGCACGCAAAGACAAAACCACGTAAATGGTATAGCAGAAGTTGTAGACTAAAATTCTAACTAGGAGACCAAATGAATCTCCGCTACAGAGTTAAGTACAAAGTAAATAAATACAAGACAGAAGTAATAGAAACAAATAAATACATACACGCAAACAGATACGTACATACACAAGCATACGCAAAACCTTACCATAGGTATACAAAACCACGCACATATAAATATGTGTGTGTGTGTATGCTTGTGTACAAATAAATAAATAATTATATAAACGTATATAAGTAAATAAATACGTATATAACAAGCGCACACACATACCTACAAATAAATACACGAATGTTCGGAGACGTAAGTCAACTAAACCAAGAAGTACACATATACACACACCCACCATACGTACGAACCTGCATACTCACGCAGACGCAAAACTCCCGTATACACATAGCCAAACCCTAAATACCAGAATATACAATATATACATACATATACGTGTACACGTGTGTGTACCAGCGTGTGTGTGTTTGTGCGTGTATCTGACTGTATGCATTTGTAGATAAAATAGTATCTTTTTACACCAAATACGTTAAGATTTTGTTAGCTTTGGACATCAAAAATATTAATTACACCACATTTGTATATAGTGTGTAAGGTGACGGGTATTTTCAACAGTTTTATGGTTCCATAAATATTGCTTTTATATTTCAGATACTGTGTTATATAACAAATTATATACACAGATCATTGTACTACAATTCTTGGAGAAATTCTGGTTCAAATGAACTATATGTTGGTATATCGACATAGAAATTACCTCTTTAGACATAATCGTGTGGATATTTATCCTCTGGAAACAAAATTATCCGAAATGTTTAAAGGTAAACTTTTATGTATTTTTGTGTACAGAGCTATAGTTAAATATATTTAAACTTCATTGATTTCCCAGTAATGTACATAAATTTCAACACACTGTTATATCTACATTAAATTTACCTTTAATCTTCATACGAACAATACAAACATACATATATGAGTGTTTCCATATGCACTTGTATGCGTATATATGTGTGCACGTTTGTATGAATATATATAAATACACACTTGTACATATTTGTATGCATGTATATATATATATATATATATATATATATATATATATATACGTGTACGTGGGGGTGAGTGTGCATGTGGGACTGTATGTGTGGTGGTGGTGGTGGGGGGGGGGGGCTGTTATATATATATATATAGAGAGAGAGATATATACAAATTTATATATACTAGCAGTAAATCCGCCCCAGGGCGATCTCTGTCCGTCCGTCAGAAAATGTGTGTGTTTGTGTGAATGTATGTGTGTGTAAAAGGAAGGGAGGGGATACACACATATTTGCCTCTAACTAAAAAACTGTGACACACACACACACACACATATATATATGACAGACACACACACACACTCACACACACGCACACACACACACACACACACACACACACACACACACACACACACACACTCACACACACACACACACACACACACACACACACACACACACACACACACACACACGTCTCTAATTTAAGGATGCCGCCAAAATCACGCACGGCACATAAAAACACTGTCCTATTACCACTGAAGAGCTTTGACCGGGAAAACATCCCCTCAATTTTAAAACCTCTGGGTTGACCAGAATTCATGGCAAAAGACCTGACGGTCTTAACCTGTGCCCCTGGTCAAGAGGCAGATGCCTTGTCTTGGACATCACTGTTAGTGACTTTTTTGCTTCTTCCCACATCCTGGGTGCAGCGGAAACAGGGAGAGCCACAGCATCCGCAGCTGAACAGAACAAAATCCTAAAATACCGTGTTCTGTCAGCTAACTACATTATCAAGCCTGTGGCGTACGAAACGTTTGGGGAAGTCGTGCTACTTATCTTCACTGGCGGCTCACGTAACAGTGGTAAATGGTGAAGCTCGTGAGGATCCTCGTGAGGCTCCTTGGTTGTTCCAGTACCTCAGTACCACCCAGTGCCCCGTGATATTGTTATCTTTTGCTCTGGTAGTATAGCTCCTTTGTCCACCCCTTTCGCCTGCCTTTTGTTATATGTGGTCCTAGATGTATGTATTACCTGCTTGTGTGTTGTACGTTGTCCTAGATGTGAGTATTACCTGCTTGTGTGTTATATGTGGTCCTACATGTGTGTATTACCTGCTTGTGTGTTTGTTGTATGTGATCCTAGATCTGTGTATTACCTGCTTGTGTGATTCATGTGGTCCTAGATGTGTGTATAACCTGCTTGTGTATTGCATGTGGTCTTAGATGTGTGTATCACCTGCTTGTGTATTGTATGTGGTCCTTGATCGGTATATTACCTTCTTGTGTGTTGTATGTGGTCCTGGATGGGCGTATTACCTGCTTGTAATATATGTATATATACAAATAGGCACACATATACACATACGCATACATATACACATATACATACACATACATGTCAGCGAGTTGAAAAACATCCTAATCTATTTATTTCTCTCTCTCCCTTTATATAATTTTCTTCCTCATTTTTTAATCAGTTTGAGAATTTCTTTAGAACTGCTAGAATAGCAACCTGGCAGCTACCTCAAGCACTGATGGTAATTATCGCTAAATACTGATTTTTATTTGATTATCAATATTAGTATTATTGGGCACCCACTGAAGAATTATAAGAGCCCACTTGAATAAGTATCTGTTGATCTTATACAAGCTTCTACCTAAATTGGTATAATTTCACCCAAATTGTAGGAATCTTATAATGAAACGAGACGTCCGTCTGGGAAGAGATATATTCGATATATCTCATATGAAATAATACAGCCAATTTTCCACACAATACAATTAGTTAGCAATCCGAATTTTTAATTAGGAATATACTCACTTATTTCCTAATGTTTATTGGGTGAGTTGGGATTTAGCCGGAGTATCGCTAAAAGCTTTCTCCGATATTGTATTTATATATATATATATATATATATATATATATAAATTTTAGTACAGCATAGACGAAGCTCTAGTATACGGCCAAGCTAACGTGTATGCTTATTCGGTTTGTAGCTTTAGAACTCATATGAGGTAAGACACAAGAGTATAACATTATGTTCAGACAGCTTAGCAAATTAGATATAGCAGTCGGCAGTCCGACCGCATCACCAGAGCAACGAAAATACAGGACCCAGGTAAAGATTTTTTACTGACCTGGACATAACGCTGAGGCTGGGTGTAAAATATACAATCCACAAGGTGTTTCCACAATATTGATCGCAAAATCGCACGCAGCGACAGCGCTAAGTTTCTGCAAATCCATGATCGACAAATTCCTATTGCAGGAGTCTGCAATATAATGGTTTTGTCGACAGAACATAGGATTTACTTCTTCAGCAAGTCTTTCGTTTTTAACCAAAGCGGGTATGCTGTGACTTTAAAGGTCGCCACAGACACATGGTTTTGTCCGAAAGGAGGTAACCCCCGCTTAGGCGGTGTATTCTAATTTGAGATAAAGGAATGAATCCCCTTATTCATACCGAATAAAGCACTCAACTAGAAATTATCAAACAAACTTAAACAATTAATGAATCAATAGAATCATCAAATAAAATTAATCAGTTAATCGTTATTTCTAGGAGTAAATATCAATTTTAGTGCAGCATAATATATATATATATATATATATATTTAAAGGTTAAACAAGGTTCAATGAATAAATCAAAGAATGAGTTTTACAATAGATTGGAAGCACTCCACAGTTAAGGTTTTCCGGAGTTATTAATATTAATTCAAAATATTAACAAAAATAGACATTCGTGTGATAAAGTATATTTTATTATACATATTTCAGAGGTACTGAGCTATCTTCAACAGTAAAATAAGATGATGCATGACATACCCTTTCTTAGTAGATGGTTAAGATTCAGTCATGGCAGTGAATAAGTTATGACGCATCCTCTATATTATATGTAATTTTTTCATGTCTCAATCTTAAGGTATATAAATATTGAGTTTTGTCATATCTTATTCACTGCCATGACTGAATCTTAACCATCTACTAAGCCAGGGTATGTCACGCATCATCTTATTTTATCTGATGAGGACATACTGTTGAAGATAGCTCAGTACCTCTGAAATATGTATAATAAAATATACTTGATCACACGAATGTCTATTTTTGTTAATATTTTGAATTAATATATATATATATATATATATAAGTATAACAAAGGAATTGTGGTAAGGAACCAGATGTACCATAACGCACCAGAGTACTCAATACTTCGTGTATTAGAGTGGGAAATAGGAAAAAGTATGACCCCGACGGCAGAGCTCTAGCCGTTTCGATGACTATTATCTGGACTAAATTAGAATTTTTAGCCTGGTGAATAAATAGCCTAACTTTTCAAGGGGGTACTTCCTTATATGGGAAGATTGTAGTTGTCAAGAGAATTGGTTAAAATTTGTTGTAAACACAAATAAGTCTATCATGGCATTTGGTGGGAGGTAGGGGTGGCTGAACTTGCCTGTAGAACAATAGGGGAGTGAGTGGAGCGGTCAAGCGTTGAAAGTGATATGATATGCATACAGCAGATTCTAAGGAAAGTGTATAAATGGAATGAGAGTAGGAGACAATATATATATATATATATATATATATATATATATATATATATATTAATCTCCCGAGATTGTATTAATCTCCCGAGTCTTACAAATAACCTGTTAATAATTCTATTGACAGATTAATTGCATAAGTTTATTTTTAAAAACTACTCGGTTGAGTGCTTATTCGATTTGTGCTATCTATGCAATTTTTTGTATGATATACAGATACTGAATTCCTTTGCCAAAATATGGGGAATTTCCCCTTATGACTTACGCATGTGCGTTTACTATGCTCTGCGTCACTCGCAAAGTTGGTTACAGAGCATAATTACCTGTTGATAACGTGATATTCCTTGTTAGATCATTATGCTGAAAGCTTATAGTTTTAAGCAGACAGTATTATTGATTTAGGTGTCATAGAAACCCTGCATTTGGATTTTACCACCAGTTCCATTTGGGTCCAGATTTTTATCATTTATTTTGTTTGAACTGTTTAGCTTGATGTGTTTTTTTGGCTTAGGTGGTTAATGCCTTCGTAACCACTTTTTCAGTTTGTATGGTGTTTTAACATATTGTTTAGCTCTGGTTTTATAACTATTGAGCGCTTGCCAGCATTTCTACGATTATAGTGCAGTTTTAAATGAACTATTTACAAGTGTTTTTTAACCATGTCTCCCTATTTTATCTGACGAAAACGCAAATGTTATTGCATGATGATATTTGATGATAATGCGCATAATAAAATACATGGAACTCTTTTAACCATCTTTTGATCTTATTATATATTATTTATACTCCAGTCCTACAAACTGTAGCATTGCTTTATTGTACTACAATAAAACTCACCTCCTATATATATATATATATATATATATATTAATAAGAGGAATTCCAACTTTGTCTGATTTACTCGTTTTATTTACAATCCTTTAAAATATATATAATGGTATTGGAATTCCTCTTACTAATATAATCTTCTATACACAATCATACACACCCGTGTATATTTACCTATATATATATATATATATATATATATATATATATATATATATATATATATATATATATATACATATATATATATATATGTATATATATATATGTATGTATATATATATATATATGTGTATATATATATACATGATGAGGGAGCTTATAGATAGGACAACACACGCTGTCTTTTCGTGGGGTAAGTTTTTAATAAATTTGTTATTCTGTAACATCAAAATATAACAATTTGTTGGTTACTGGACTCGGGAATGTCACGACAGAAGTTTGTGAAAGTTACACAAATATTTTTGTATATTTTACCAGAGCAATCCTTATTTATATTTTACATTTTACATTTGCTTACATCTCAATATAACATGGCTAACATTCAAATTTTGCAAAGAGAAGAAAACGGACAAATGAACTAGATGCATCTAACTGTCCCCCACCACCACAATAACGTCTACACTCTCTCCCCACCATCACATGTCATTACCCTATCTAGACTAAAGTCATTGACCTGTTGTCAAACTCTCTACTCTGTGTTGAATGTGTGTGTATATATATATATATATATATATATATATATATATATATATATATATATATATATATATATATATATGTATATGTGTGTATATACTCAGTCAAACAACCAGATTTCAACCCCAACATCTACAACAACAACACCGGCACTAATGTTTACAGCAACAACAGCTTCAGAATGAATTGAAATGAACATTTACAACAACAATAACAGCGGCATCAAACGATAAAAAAAAACCCCACAAACAAACCAAAAAACTCAAAATAACAAAACACACACACACACACGCACTCAACACAACAACAACATCAACTACCATCACCACCACCACCACCACCACCGCCATCACCATCACCAGCGACCGGGCCTTAAGAAAACAACTTTAATAATAATAATTGTACTGCTTTTGGCACGGATCCAGCGACTGGTCCAGCGCATTACTGATACTCTATGTTGTTGACTCCGTGGGGATAAAAGGCAAGGTTGACCTCGGCGGGATTTAACTCAGAGCGTGGAGAGCCATAGCTCTATGCTGTAAAGGAATTATAATAATACTGGACTGTAATACGAACGGCTTCAACTATACAAACTCTTGAAAGTCAACAGTTGACATAATCCTGTAATCTTGTATCAGTAATGACGGAAATATATATATATATGTGTGTGTGTAACTGAGTAGCGTGTGTGTTTGTTTGTATGTATGAGTGTTGCTGTGTGCGCGCGTATGTATGCGTGTGTGTGCGCGCGTATGTATGCGCGTGTGTGTATGTCGTACGTATAAGTGTCAATAAGTGAGTTTTTTTTTGTTTTTTTTGGCTTTTTTTGCGCGGGGACATAGAAATAATCGGGCTGGATGCCCGATCGCGCAGTTAAACCACTTGGAGTGAAGAACCCCTAGCCCTTGTCAGGGCATTCTTCTAGGAGAAGGCATCTCAGGAAACTGGGTTAACTCCGACATAAAACCTGCGGCTCAGTAGTTACCGATGATGTTGATCTTTTCTTCTTTTCGGGTTATAGCTACTGTCGCTCAGAGAGTGGGATTGACTCAGTGCACAGTCTTTCCTTACTTTAAAAATATTCGTCACGCACAGGCATTGCACGAGTGCATTAATAATTATTAATAGTGTATTATTATTATTATTATTATTATTATTATTATTATTATTATTATTATTATTATTATTAGAGTTACGGGCCTTGCCATTCTGAGTTCAAATCCCACCGAGGTTAACTTTGCCTTTCATCCTTACGGGGTCGATAAAATAAAGTGCCAGTAATGCTCTGGGTAATTGCTGGCCTTGTGTCAAACGTAGAAACAATTATTATTATTATTATTGTTACTATTATTATTACTTTTTTTTTTTGTTTTTCCAATTCAATGATGTTCCAGAACAATATAAAAGAGATAATTGGCAATTAAGGTTCTGGAACAAAAAAGATAATTGGCAATAAGGGCAGGTTATCACAGCCTGGGCCCGCTCGTCATCGAGCCAAACAAGGCATTTAGTCTTTGCTGCTGGAACGTACGGACGCTGCTTGACAGGGATTCCTTTGAGCGTCCTGAACGAAGGACCGCTCTTGTTGTAAAGGAGCTTCGACGTTACGATCTTGACATCGTGGCTTTAACTGAGACGAGGTTAGCTGGAGATGGTCATCTTACAGAATTTTGTGCAGAATATACATTCTTCTGGAAAGGAAGAGATGAAGGAACCAGAAGAGAGGCTGGGTAGGATTTGCTGTTAGTACTGTTCTTGTGAATAAATTAGAAGAATTCCTAGTAGGGATTAGTGAGCGTCTTATGTCCATGAGAATTCCGCTGGACAAAGGAAGATATGCGACCCTGGTGAGTGTGTATGCTCCAACTATGAATTCTGTCGATGAAGAACAAGTGTCCTTTTACCATGCCTTGAAAGGTGATTTAAGAAATATCCTTCAGACAGACAAAATCATCGTGCTCGGTGACTTTAATGCTAGAGTTGGTAGGGATTTTAACACATGGAATGTAATCGGAAGGCATGGGGTGGGAAAGTGTAACAACAATGGTATGCTCCTGCTGCAGATGTGTGAGGAGCTGGATATGTGTGTTACCAACACCATATTCCAACAAAAGAACAAATTCAAGACCACATGGATGCATCCTGCATCTAAGGAATGGCATCTTTTGGACTACGTCCTAGTCAGGATGCGTGACAGACAGGATGTGCAGTGTGGATCTGAGTGCTTTTCGTGGATCTGAGTGCTGGACGGACCACCGCCTGGTACGCGCAAAGTGAAACTAATCACTAAACGTAAAGTCCGGGCTCCTGGTGTTGCCCTGCCCAAAAGATTGAATGCTGCTCGTCTTAAGGATAAAAATGTGAAGAGGACATTGGAAGAAGAGATGCAGGCTGCAGATCTTGGTGAGGATTGGCCGACCCTTAAAAAGTAGGTTTATGATTTAGGCAGGCGTGTTCTGGGATTGGTGCAGAGAAAACATCAGGACTGGTTTAATGAGAATGATGTACATATAGAAGACGCGTTGGCTGATAAGAGGCGTGCTCTGTCACGCTACTTGACGGCAAAAGCACAGGAGAGGAATACGTTGCATGAGGAACTCAAGGATGTAAAATCACGTGTTAGGCGGAGTCTTTCTCAGATGACGGATCAGTGGTGGAGTGAGAAGGCTGGTGAGATACAAACTGCGTCAGATTCCAATAACACAAAGCTGTTGTACAGTCTCTTGCGTGAGGTTTATGGACCGTCTTATTCTTTGGTGACACCGTTTCGCAGCAAGGATGGCAAAGAACTTCTTCGTGACTTACAAGGAATTCTATGAAGGTGGCGAGAGCACTTTGATGATCTTTTGAATCAGCCGTCTGTCGTCAGTGAAGATTTCCTCAATCTCATTCCAGAAAGTCCTGTGAAAGTAGCTCTCGCAGAACCTCCGACGCTTGTGGAGGTTGCAGTGGCTATCTCGAAGCTGAACAGTGGAAGGTCTCCAGGTATGGATGGCATACATGCTGAGCTCCTACAATATGGTGGTGAGAGACTCCTGCAACATCTTCACTCTTTGTTTGGCAGGATATGGGCTAATGATTCCGTACCTGAGGACTAGAGAGATGCAGTAATGGTGGTCTTGTACAAGGGAAAGGGTAACAGGAATGATTGTTTGGAACTACAGAGGTATATCATTGCTTTCTGTCGTAGGGAAAGTTTTATGTAGGGTGCTTCTGGACCGTCTGCTGACACACATTGCAGATTGTGTTCTTCCTGAAAGTCAATCTAGTTTTCGTGCTGGACGCGGCACTACTGATATGATCTCAGCTAGACAGCTCCAGGAGAAGTGCATGGAACAAGGTTTGGATCTGTATCAGGTTTTTGTCGATCTGACAAAAGCTTTCGATACTGTTAACAGGTATGCATTATGGAAGGTTCTCCAGAAACTTGGTTGCCATGATAAGTTCCTTGCTTTAGTTAGGTCTTTCCATGACGACGTGAAGGCTTGGGTTAATGTCGGAGGTAACATGTCGGAGCCTATCTCAGTAAAAAATGGAGTGAAACAGAGGATATTCCAGCACCGGCCCTATTTGCCATATACTTTGCAATGGTTTTCTGTATTGCATTCAAGAATTGCGAGCATGGTGTTTACATCCGATATCGAACCTCAGGCAGCATATTTAACATCAGGCGCTTTGCTGCAAAGACGAAAGTATTTACATCAATCATAAGAGACCTCTTGTATGCAGATGATTGTGATCTTGTAACGCACACAGAGAGTGATATGCAGCACATTTTGAATGCATTTTCTGACGCTTGCACTGCCCTAGGATTGACTGTCAGTCTCAATAAAACCGTCGTCATGTACCAACCTGCCCCTGGTAAGCAGTACAATGAACCAAATATCTATGTGTATGGTAAATGACTTGGAGTGGTTGATCAGTTTGTCTACCTGGGAAGCACTGTCAATCGATACAGCAACCTTGACAGTGAAATCTCACTTAGGATTAGGAAAGCAAGTGATGCTTTCGGAAAGCTAGAAAGGCGACTCTGGGGTCGGCGAGACATATGCAGGAGGACAAAGGTAAAGCTGTACACGACATGTGTGCTCTCTTGTCTTCTTTATGCCTGCGAGACCTGGGTCACATATCAACACCACCTTAAGCAATTGAAGCGTTTCCATCAGATGTGTCTCAGACGGATCCATGGCATTCACTGGAGGGACCACATCAGTGATGTCGAGATTTTGGAAAGCTCTATGTGTGACAGTATAGAAGCTCTTGTGCTTAAGCAACGACTCCGTTGGAGTGGTCACCTTGCCAGGATGAAGGATTCTAGAATACCAAAACAACGCTTTTATGGAGAGTTGGTTAAAGGAAAACGACCACCACATAAACCCAAAAAGAGGTATAAGGATTCCTTGAAAGCCTCTTTGAAAGACGCTAACATCTCTGCTGATACATGGGAAAATATTGCTGCTGATCGTAATAAATGGAGAAAGACTGTATATGAGGGAAAAGTTGCCTTTGAGGCATCTCGAATCGCATACGAGAAAGTAAAGCGGGATGTGAGGAAGGGCATTGCTGTTGCACTTCCAGACGACGAGGGTCCTCCTATGGTTCTGACATGCAGCGTCTGTGCGAGACTCTGCCTAAGCAAAGCTGGACTCGAAAGTCATCTTCGCAGTCATAAAGTAAGACCAGTGGTTGACTACCAGGCTGCTGTTGGAGATGCTACTCATCATGCTTGCCAAACATGTGGTAGAGAATGTAAATCAGCAGGAGGGCTCAAGCGACATGCAAAAGTACATGAACTCCAACCACAGCCGGCTATTCGCAGTGAATGTTTTATTTGCCGACTCTGTGCAAGACACTTTAGATCATTGGCTGGACTAAAAAGCCACATTCGATCGCAGCGCTGTTAGTTGCTATCGTGTGTGTGTGTGTGTGTGTGTGTGTGTGTGTGTGTGTGTATAGATATGTTTATGTGTGTACGTGTGTGTATATATATATATATATATATATATATATATATGTGTATATATATATATATATATATGTATGTATATGTATGTATATATATATGTATATATATGTATATATATATATATATATATATATATATATATATATGTATGTATATGTATGTATATATATATGTATATATATGTATATATATATATATATATATATATATATGTATGTATATGTATGTATGTATGTATGTATATGTATGTATATGTATATATGTATTATATGTATATATATGTATATATATATATATATATATGTATATATATGTATATATATATATATATGTATTACTCTTGAATTGTGCATATATATATAATAAAAATTATAGAGAAAAATACTGCAGGTAGCACATGGATAACATGTAATAAAATGAGTCCCTCATCAGTGATTTGCCGACGATCATCGATATTTCATTGCATTAAAAATCATATACCTCACGTCGGTGCAATAATGACCAAAATAAGTTATTAGGACAATTGAAACGCGTAAAGCGAGTGAGACAGGAGAACAACACAGAGTATAGCTAACCGTAGGGGAAAGAAACAAGCTTCAAAATTATTCTGTTTAGCATAAGCTAGGTGAATATATGAGCTTTTAGAAAACAGACCTGACACGAACTCTGGCCATGTGAGAAGAGAGAAAAATAGCCTTCGTGGTGTACAGGATGAAATGAAGAGAAGAGAAACAGTGAGTGAGTGAAAGTGTGAGGAAGAGTTAACTGACATGACAGAGGGGGAGAAACAGAGAGACTGGGGAGCAGTAAGAGAGAGAGAAAAAAACACAGAATCGCAGAAATGCACAATTCAAGAGTAACCAATTTTAAAGAGAGAGATGGAGATAGGGGAGGAGAGATTGGTGAATTAGTTAGAAGCCAAAGCGTAAAGGCATGTGCTCAATGTGCAATATGCAGTGAAAGGTAGCTAGATGGCTGGGTTCATGCAGATGTTAGGTGCAGAGAGCTGGAAATATTCATTAGTTAAGCAAAACAAGACCACAGATTTCATAAGGAAGACATTATTAAAAGATTGTCAACATTTTTTAGTTTGATGTAAGGAATGTAGTGAATAATAATAATAATATTAATAATAATAATAATGTCCGTTTACAATTGTTTCGGTTCTCCATATAATATTTCTGGATCAAATGATTATATATCATTATTGATCTGGCTCAGTTGAAAATAATTAACATAGGTATAAATAGAGCAGCTCATCGAAACTTCAAAAGGAATATAAATTAAAATAAGGATAGAATGTTACATAAATGTAATGTTCCATATGTTGGTATTTCACTATGGTGTCCTGGGTATATCAATTGTCTGCCATAGTATAGCAGTATTCTTCTGTCGAGGCTGCATTGTGTGAGATCTGCCTATGGGTAACAAGATGGCCGCCAATGGACATATTTACCTTACTAATTAGAGGGTGGTTTCAGGGGAAGTAACTCCTCGAGAGATTAGAAATTGTGTGTAGTTTATAGTTAAGTGCTAATTTTTTAATTTTTTAATTGAGCGACAATTATAATTATTTGCTACATGTAAAAATGGGGCTAGATGACTATGCTGGGTCAAATATTCTGTTGGCGAAGGAATTAGCCCTTTAATGTTGACAGCTAATAGTTACCTCCGTTCTATCGTTAATCGGTAGAGGTCGTGATAGAGTCATGTAATATTCTTCGGTAAGACAGAGTTCACAAGATTTTCTTCGTCCATTGAACGGTTGGGCCCTAGCCAAGATATCCCATGTTAGTGAGTGTTCAATGTTGGTTAATTTAAGGTTTTTATTGAGCCTAGCTAGAGATGTCGAATATCTGTTGTTAGAGTCTCGGAAGGAAAAAGAGTGGTGCGCGTTATAGCGTACCTTAAAAGGGTTAGAGGTAGACCCGATATATGAGCTGGTCTGCCAAGCAGTTTTAACCGTGCACCTATAGACTATGTTGGGTGTCAGGCAATGTCCATTTAGTGGGCATGCATTAGGGTAACGGCAGTTGCAGTTACTCCTGCGGTTAGTGAGAGTAGGGTTGTTTAACCTAAGCGGTTGGTCAGTGCTAGAAGGATTAGATGGGGGAGGTGTGCTACTAGAGTAAGTATTGGTGTAGTGGCGTGGTGTATTTGATGGGGGTGGTGTTACCGCGGTGTGGGAGTTATACTGTCTTAGTTTATGATGGTTACTGAATGCGATGTGGCTAGCTAGGTTAGGTGTTGTGGAGAATGAGATTTTAATGTTATTTGTATTAAAGAGTTTGTAATATCTATGGTTGGGGGGTGGATGTTTAGATAGGATAGAGAAGAAGCGTTTATGGATATTAGTGGCTAGATTAGATTAGAATGGAGGGTTAAGCCAGGTGATATTTCTAGGCCTATTCCTTTTAGGGGTTCTAGTGGAGTTGGTAGGGGCCTTCATAGGGCTATTATTACCTGGGCATTTGTTATTTGTCATCCCATTGCTCATTCCTATTCTAGGGTTGATTTTTAATTTGCTACTTGGAAGCAGGCCACTGCCACTATTATGGTTCCCTGTATAAGTGCTGTTATTGCTAAAATTCCGGCGAATCTGACTATATGCTAAGGTATTTCTAGTTCTAGTGTTAAGTTTATTATGGTTGCGGTGAATTGCTGTGTTATGGTATTTAGGTATGTAGTAAATGGACTGTTCATAACCAGATTCAGAAAGAGCCTTATTATAATATGCTGCATGGTTTATAAATATCTCCTCATTTGCTGATAGCATGGAGATCCTATATGAGATACATTTGATTACTGCTCTGATGACTGCCGGTGGGTGGTTAGAGAGTGGGCTAATATATGTAAGATTTCACCTGATTTATGGTAAGGGTAATATAGGTTTTATTGTTAAGATCCAGGGTAACGTCTAGGAAGTTTACTACTTTATGGTTCGGCTCGATGGTGATAGAGAGACCGTTATTTATAAAGAATCTGTGTAATTGATATTTGAGCAAGTCAATGCCTCTATTAGAGC
>OZ024740.1:345093990-345113990 GCA_964016885.1 Eledone cirrhosa
GGGATCGGCAAGGGAGGCAACCCCTATATCTGGCGAATGAATTCAGGTGTGTATATTCTTGCAAGAATGCAAAAACATCACAAATCGAATAGAGTTCTCAACAGAAGGGTTAACATTAACATAAGCTATTCATCAGTCAATAGAATCAACTAAAATATATATATATTATAAAATATATATATATATATATATATACATATATATATATATATATATATATATATATATATATATATATATATTCGAGATGTGTCAAAAAAGTTCCAGGACTGATGTCACAAAAGATTTATTTCAAACCCAAACTTCACACTAAGAGTGTTCTCCTTCAAATAATCCCCCTGGTGTCTAATGCACTTTTCCATTCTTTTCTGCCAGGCTTGCACACACTCCTGGAGGGACTCTTCCGGGATCCTCCGCAGTTCCGTCGTCACGGCCTTTTTGTTGTCGTCCACGTCTTCAAAACGGGTCCCCTCCGTGTCGTACTCGAAGATCCATCACCGGTGATGACTGTCCCTAGCAAGTCTGGTTCCGTTTCAAGACGCTCGAGGATGTCCTGGCACACTGACATGCGTCGACACTTCTGGTCATCGTTCAGCAGTTTTGGCACCGTCTTCACGCAGATTTTCCGCATGTCCAAATCTTCAGTAAGAATCTTCCAGACGCTGTCCCGATTCATGCCCAGCTCATTTGCCATCAGTCGAACAGTCAGGCGACGATCGCTACGCACCATCTGCCTGACGCGCTCAACGTTGACCTCAGTCCTGGTTGTTGAGGGCCTTCCGCTCCTAGGGTCATTTTCCACGTCCTCGCGTCCTTCTTTAAACCTCTTGCACCACCCAAAGACACGTGAGCGTGACATCGTCTCACCTCCATACACTTGCTGCAGCAATCCCAGTGCTTGCGACGGAGTTTTCCCCAATCGTCCCAGAAACTTCAAGTTTCTTCGTTGCTCTGTGCTCATTGCTTGACGACCTGAAACAGAAGACATGCATATAAAATTATGAAGAAAAGAGTTTGATCGCAGTAGAGAGCTAAGATTACAGTTACATACTCCAGGGGGATTACTTTGAAGGAGAAAACTCTTAGTGTGAAGTTTGGGTTTGAAATAAATCTTTTGTGACATCAGTCCTGGAACTTTTTTGACACACCTATATATGTGTGTGTGTGTGTTTGTGTGTGTGTAAATATGTATGTAAATATCGTAGTCCACCTGGTTGTGGTGGGTCTGGTAACTTTGTTAGAACACAATGTGTCATTGTAGGTATCGTTGCAGTTAAATTCGGCAGTGTGACCGGTAGTTTTTGTGGTAGTTGAACACCGCCTATGGTAGCCTCGAAGAAAATCCGTCCGGGTTACAGAGTCATTTACGTATAAATCTGTTTGAACAATAAAAATTGAAAACATGTACATATATATAGTATATCGGAGTCATGGCTGCTGTTTCTAATATGCCGTCTGGCAGATTTTGGCTGGCAATGGGCAAGGCTTTAGGCCACTATCTTCGAACTGAGGTGCAATCAATCACCACGGAGCTGTGATCTGATGTATTGAGTACTGGAATTAAGCTGAATTTAAAACCAGGGAAACCAAGAGTGCGGTAAGAGACCTCACCACTGGTGAACATTTCGTTTACCTACACCACAAATTTTCACTTTCAAGGTTCACGTTGTGCTATCTTATGCTGTTGTCAAAACCATATCACGAAATATCAGTTATCTACCATTTTTTTCGGTAATTCACACTCACTTCGTTTTCTTTGGAATACCAGATTATAATCTTTCTTTCTTTCTGTCTGCCTGTCGCTCTCAATATTTCTGCCATATCTTTATCAGAACTTTGTCAGTTATGGGTCGTAACCTTTCAGCAGATGTTACTTCAGATAAGCCATAATGCTGGACATACATATCCCTCACATTCAATGTACTACTCTCCGAAATGATGTATTGATACAGTCATGAGGTGGGGGGGTTTCTGACCCCTAGAGATACACATGATAATAAAAAAGAGACATCAATTTGATTGATAGACCTTAAAGAAACGTGAAGTGCTGAGTCTCAATTATTATTCATATAGTGTTGGATTGATACTATCAGTAGACTGCTAGACATGATGATTTGCGTTATTTGGTTGCGTCCCTTCAACATCAATCGCTATTTATTGCATGGTGTGTTTCAATGTTGGGGTAATGACGTAATGCAATATCACTAGACATTTTAGTTCGACTTACCAATATATACTGATGTAGACTATATTACAGACCTATATTCATAAATACATATAACGGGCTTCTGCAACGTTTGTTCAAGAAATTCTCAAAAACGGTATTAGTATATCTAAGGTCATGGTAAATAACACATGCCCATGTTTATATACGTAGTAGTTATATACGTAGCATGCTATTTATTTCATAATGTACACACACAAACACACACAAACGCTCATACACACACACTCTCTCTCTCTCTCATACACACATACACACATACATACACACATACATACACACACATGCACACACACATACACACACGCACACATATATATTTATATATATACATTATTTTACTTTTACTCGTATCTTCTGGTGGAGTTATAGGATCGATCTTTTTTTAAACCTAGATGAATCTTAAGACAGCCGATATATTCCAGAGAGGGAGGCAGTGTGTGCGTGTGTGATTGACAGGAGTAACAAAGGGATGGAGAGAAAGAATCTACCCCACTAATGGACACATGCATCATTTTATCCGATGCGAAATAATCTTTTCTACTCTTGGTACAAGGCCAGCAATTACCCACTGGTACTTTATTTTATCGACCCCGTAAGGATGAAAGGCAAAGTTAACCTCGGCGGGATTTGAACTCAGAATGGCAAGGGCCGTAACTCTATACGTCAAAGCATGGCGTCCGACCCTCTACCGATACTGCCGATGCGAAATAATGAAAGGTAAAATTGACCACTATAGAAATAGCTTCTACGGGACTGGAACTGTTTCATTCGGAAGAAATAGTTCTAGTCCTGTAGAAGCCATTTCTACAGGATGATGACATCAGTGTTGAATCCCTCTCCCAAGGCTCTCAAAATGTCATCAAATTGATACAGTAACTGCGTTAACCAATCCCTTCCATAACGCAATCCATGTTGGTTGGAGTTCAACAGGTTGTTGCTTTCGAGAAAGTGAGTTATTCGCGATCTCACCACCCTCTCAAAGCCAGAATGTTATTGCCTCTATACCTAGGTTGTGTGGGATATTGGAATATGGATTGATGACATCAAAGGTTACTAGTAGGGTATGTTCATTATTAAGTGTTGTTGGGAGGTGGTTGAGCATGTCAAGCTCGTCCATTATGAAGATTTGTTTGTGTTTTAGGAAAGGTTTAAGCAGAATATCTAGGATGTTGCTTAGGCGGTGTGTTTCACATGGATTCCAAAGTGCCCTAAACTCAATATCCAGGAACTCAGACACCCCAAACCCAGGAATGAACCGCAACAGAAAGCTCTACCATACATCTCCACACACAACCCCTCAACAATGAGGCATTCGATACCATCCCCCAGAACATTCTTTTACTAAAAGAGACCCAAGAATGAACAAAATCCTCAAAACACACATCACAAAGTGCAAAAGACAACCTAAATCCATAAAAAAACATCCTCACACAAGCCAAAATCCATCCAGCCCTCACAATGAACCCTACAGTAAAAAAAATGCGGAAAGCTCAACTGTGGTTGGTATGTGCATAAATCTAGTAGAAGGTTCAACATTCCATTTTAAACAAGGAGAACATTTTACAGTTAAATAAAACTTTACATGTGCATCTGAAAGCCTAATCTATGTTTTTACCTGCTCAGGTTGTCGAGAGCACTACATAGTACAGTAAAAAAAAACAGCCTCCGACAACGTCCATAGATCACAAATCAAAATACAGGAATACAAAAATACAGGAATACAGATTGCTTTTAGTGAACATATCACCAATTGTACATCTAACCAACATTCAAACTTTAAAATTTCCACCATTTACAAATTCATAGACAACGCTGCTTTGATCCATCGTACAAACAAGGAATCGTACTTCATTAACAAATTCCAACCTCTACTTAATGGACTAAACTTCGGACTAAACTAAATCTGGAACAAACAATGAACCAAAGCCCATTTCACATTTTCTCTAAAGAGTTTCATCCCTTACATCCTACCTAATCCTTTTTCTTATATAAATGAATTACCTCCTCTCCTTTCTCTCTCCCCTACCTGAGCACCCTGCATATTAACTCTCTAAAAAGGGAAATTATATCAAACCCCAGACTACCAATTTGCCTCTATTATGGACCAACCAAGCGCTCTTGCAATTATAACACATTTTGAAAAGCTTCTCCTCAAGAACTATGCCTGTAAATAATATTATTCTTTCTTTCCCATTACCTTATCATGTTCCACATCACCCCTTTCTTTCTTATTTCTTTTTACTTCATAATATTCTTTCTTTCCCATTTCCTTAACATGTTCAAAATCACATTATTTTCTCTCCAACATTTTATACCAATACAAATTCCTCCCTCTGATAATGAATAAAATGCTGAAACCGGTAATAGACAATTTTTAAATATATGAATAAATAAATAAATAAATAAATAAATGCCATTGTTAATTAATAAATAAATTAACTAATACCTTAACACTTCACAGAAAGTAAAATATTTTGTTTTAAACATTTTCGAACCCAGAAAAAAAGAGAAAAATATAAAAGGAAAACAAATATTTTTCTTCCTAATAATAGTCTTTTTCTCTCTCTTTACATATATATATATATATATATATATATATATATATATATATATATATTTATTAAAATAACAGATTAAAGTTTAAGCAAAGAATCGCTGCTTTCACCCATAACGGGATCTTCTGAAACTCATTTTAGTCTTCAAATTTATTATTATTACTATATATATATATATATATATATATATAAAATATTAAAAAAATAATGAATAAAACAAAGAAACAGTTCCTTATAATAAACAAAAAAAGTTCATTATTTAACGATCGTTTCTAGGACATATATGTGTTAGAATTGGCATGCATATTCAAAAGATCTATGTACAAAATTATACAAACTATCAAGGAGATTATACATACCATCACATATATATGCTGTCTTCAGAAATAATGATTATTTCTGAAGACAGCATATATATGTGATGGTATGTATATTCTCCTTGATAGTTTGTATAATTTTGTACATAGATCTTTTGAATATGCATGCCAATTCTAACACATATATGTCCTAGAAACGATCGTTAAATAATGAACTTTTTTTGTTTAATATAAGGAACTGTTTTTTTTGTTTTATTCATTATTCTTTTAATATTTTATCTTGACACTGTATTGCGTTTATCTTTCACCGAAAGTGATTTTTGAATGCATCTCTTCTTTCCATGATATCCGGATTACATTGAGTTCTTCATACGGATTGGACACTACCGTAAACTTTTGGTAGATTTATCTACACACACATATATATATATATATATATATATATATATATATATATATATATATATATTCCAACTCGTGTGGTCCTTTTCCACATTTTATAATTCTATATAAATATATATATATATATATATATATATATATATATATATATATATACGGGATAACAGATTATTGTTATACACACACACACATATATATATATATATATATATATATATATATATATATATATATATATAAACTATGTGTATACATATTATATGTCTGCATTTTTATGTATCACTTTCACCTTCCGAATATGTCATCGCCACCTCGTTGTCATTTACTATGTATAAATATTCTATTCCAATATCTTGTCCCATTGATATGTTTAAACAAATGTTAACTATTTGTTTTTCTCACCCACGCGGTCAGACACTCAAACATATATATAGATCTATATATACATATACATTCATTTTGCCCTCCTTTTACTACCATCCTGACTGTGCATTCAGTAAATCTCCAAACCAGTTTCTGGTCTCATACTGATTGTACCACAATATATCTACATATATATATATATGTATGTGTGTGTGTGTGTGTGTGTGAAAGGTAAACTGAAATAACACAAACGGTACAGTATATGGAAAGAATATATATATATATATATATACTTATATATATATATATTTATATATATATATATATATATATATATATATATATATATATATATACGTATATATTTACATCCATACACATATACATTCATATAAACACTCACACACATGTGAATATATATATATATGTTTGTGTGTGTGCTTGTGTGTGTGTATGTAATGTGTGTATGTGATGTGATATATAGTTGATTTTTTTCTTTTTACTTTCTGTAATATAAATAGACGACGAACCTTATGTACTTGGTGAACCTTGCTTTATATGCAAAGAGTTTACAAACGTGAACATAGACGACGTGTAAAATACGAAGTATCTTTCATCAAATATATACAGGAGTGTCTCTTAAGTCTCTTTTTTCAAATGATTGGTTATACATTTTGCTGACTTGCCTTCTAGCATTTCCTTTTCAATGAAATCCTTATTTGTACTGACAGAGGTATTGCAGTTAAAGTATGTATGTATATAGCAGTTTTAGTTTTTTAATATAATTTTTTTATTGGCAGTTAAGAATGGTGATGAATGACACGAATCCGTAAAGCTTCGCTTGAAATGTCGTGTTGTGTTTGAGATAAGTTCTATAATGCTCTGGTTTCAAATCCTGCCAGAGAGAATTTTGACTTCCAATACGTGTCTGCTTAAATATTGGATTTGGTTTCAATTGAATATACGTTTTCCTAACAAACTGTAACATTCAACGATTGTGTGTTCACATAATATAATTGTTTCTACTTTAGGCACAAGGCCAGTAATTACCCAGTGTATTACTGATTCTTTATTTTATCGACCCCATAAGGGTGAAAGGCAAAGTTAACCTCAGCGGGATTTGAACTCAGAATGGCAAGGGCCGTAACTCTATGCGTCAAAGCACGGCGTCCGACCCTCTACCGATACTGATATGTGCGTCTTTTACACATCTGTGGTGTGTCTTGGCTTAATATGTAGTGTTTGACTCTGTATAGATTTATTTGCTATTTCCATCCACACGAATGACCACATAACGCCACACTAAAAGACACACGCATGTTTAGTCGCTAGCAAGGTGTATATGAGTTTATGCGTGCGTGTTGAATAATCGCCGGTATACACCTCACCTTGCTATGGGGATTTATGTTCCTAACAGCAGCATGCCAATCTGTTGAATATATCTTAAATCACAGAAGACTTGTACTTCTCCTAAAAATTAAGAAAACCCGTAACATAGAGTCTTAATACGAAGGTTATGTGTGACGTTGAAGGGGAGAGAGAGAGAGAGAGAGAGAGAGAGAGAGAGAGAGAGAGAGAGCGAACACGAGGGAGAGGTAGGTTGGGAGAGAGATAAAATCGATCCCAATAATTTATTGTTAATTATTTGTGTGGTTGCACGCCTACACACACATATACACATATATACACACTCACACAAACTAATATGTATACATACCAAAATGCATACGTTCTATATCAGGTGAAATAGAGTCAGAGATGAATAGAAAATACAAGAGAGTAAAGAAAGGAACTGTGTAATCTATAGATATTTAGAATGACAGACAGAAACCAAGATAGGCTTTAATCTTTATAACTTAACATTGAATTAAACATCGGATTATGAGCTAAGTTAATAATTGGTCATTATAGATTATTGGAAATGTAGGAGATTTTTTTCTATAGTAAATATTCGAGTTTTACTTTTGCGAGTGCCTCTATGTACTTAAAGGAAGATTACGAAATGTAATTCAAGACCCACCTGATTTTCGCTTGCTAATCCTGTAAGGTTTCGAAGCATTCCTTCTGGAATGAAATTTGTCAGACGTGTCTAATTACCTCTTCCATATAAGTAACATGAATTGTATAGCATCTCTTGGCTTTTAACGCTTTCCAATATCTTACGCTCTTTACTCTTATAACGTCTCTTTCTCCCTAACGCACATATATAACCACATCTACTTTCACACGCACACACGCACACACGCATACACACACACACACGCATACACACATCTATAACTATATATATATATATATATATATATATATATACTGTATATATATATATATAGTAGAAGTTTGTGTGTGTGTGTGAATACATACATACACATATATATATATACAAGAGGTAGAAACTAAATGATTATCGTTGTTGTACATGTGAATTCTAAAACATTATGATATGTAATACGAGATAAATGAACTTTGAAAGAATAAAAGAATACGGAAAACTGCTTTGTGTCTTTGATTATTTGTGCGTAAGTGTATGTGGGGGATGTAATATATTAGTTGGAAGACTGCGGTCATTTAGGGGTACCACCTTTTCTATGTTTTAAGATATATTTCTTACATTATTCTTTTACTAAATCTCTATCGTGTTATTCCTGTCTTTCTTTCTCTCTGTATGTATAGTAATATATATATATATATATATATATATATATATATATATATATATATATATATGTGTGTGTGTGTATGTGTATGTGTATGTGTGTGTGTTTGTGTGTTTGTGTGTGTCAGTGTTTGTATGCATAAGGGGTCGGTGTCTGTGTGTGTAGTCCATGCATCTATATGTGCAAGTAAATATGGCTCCAAATACATCAGGAATGCAGCTTCAAGCAGAAATGTACGGAGGATGGCATTATATAATAGGCTAACAAATTTTGTGTATCTGGTTTATGTAATCATTGTAATAATTTCATTTAATTGTATATGATAACGTGCCCTAAAGACTGCGTGATTTGACCGTCTGGATAGGGAAGAAAGATATTTGCAGAATCTCTCACTACTTTGAAAATCCCGAAATTGTGTAACCGTGTAAGAGACTGTAAATAAATCGCTTCATACTTCGCCCATTCTGTAGAAAGCAAAAATCTGTCTTATATATTTATATATAAGAAAACTGTCGAGTGCTTCGAATCTGTTATAAATATATTTGTTGAACTACCAACAAATTAAATATCCCTTTGCCTCTATATATATATATGCATATATATATATATATATATATATATATATATATATATATATATATATATATGCATATGTGCGTGTATGTCGTTTGCTTGCGCCCGTGCGTGTTAATGTATGTCTATATACGTTTTATTCATTTATCCTCGCTGTCAAAATCTATCTTTTCAACTGCATCCTTTTTAAATTCTACGCAGCTCTTTCTCTCTCACCATCTCTCTCACTCTCTCTCTTTCTCTCTCTCTCTCACTCTCTCTCTCTCTCTCTCTCTCTCACCATCTCTCTCGCCATCTTTCTCGCCCTCTTTCTCTCTCTCTATTTCTTCCCCTATCAATTCATATACAACTAACTACTTATCCTTTCTCCCCCAGCGGACAACAGGTGCAATGTAGCTCACAGTTATTCCGGAGAAATTTCATCGAGACATTCTTCAGTCGTTCCTTGCCAGTTCAATGATTTGGTGTGAATTAAAGTAGTGCGGATGAGGTTGTTTGGCGTTTTGCATACAAGATCCCACTTAGAAATGGTTAAATATTTGAATTTATTATTTAGAAATGTAAATTATACTTGACAATGAATCAACCTGCCTGAAAGAGCAGACAAATCTCACCCCCTCAAATCCATAAAATATGAAAGCAGTTTGTATATAGTTTCGTAGTATTTTATCTGATTGCTTGCAGTCGGTTAAAATTACAATGTTGTCAACATTGCGTTCCATTCCTTTTTAGAGTTTGAGCTCATCAAACATTTTTGGAACATTTTTAACAAATGAAGTGGGTTTTGACCTTGCCTTCACGCTAGAAACATCAGGCATGGGTATGTTTTCCTGGCTTGATAGGACAATCAACTGAGACGACAGATAAGAGAATATATATATGAATAAGGAAAGGAAATTACTATGTGTGTCATTCGATCGTACTTCATGAAATAGGTTCTTACTTTCTGTACATGTCGACCGAAAGAAATTTCATCATGACGAAATGTTTCCCACAAAATGCATCAAGATAGGCTGTAGGATTTCTCTTCTTAACTTGCTTTTCACTATTTAATTTCATCCAAATATAGTTTATGTCTTGAAATTCTGAAGAGCTGACAGATGATATTTTACACTAAACATGAATGCGAAACATTACCGATGCCGTATATATATATATCAACTAGAAATAGATTGACACACACACACACACACACACATATATATATATATATATATATATATATATATATATATATATATATATATATATATATATATATATGAGGGTGTTAAAGTTTGCTTGAAGCGTTGTGAAATGTGTAAAATATGTAGTTTAGAAAGTTTTCATTTTCGTTTCTCTCAATTTTCACTTTTCTCCTATTTCTCACTCACTTCCTACCTCGAGATTTCCCATCTGCATTGTTGTGGCTTTCTAAACTACATATTTTATATATATATATATATATATATATATAATCAAGGTTTAGCAAATAAGAAAAAGTTTCAAAATAAATTTTTAAAAATTAACTGTACTCACTATGGTTACCTTTACCGAATCGGTTTCGAGTCTCAAAAACAAACGGATAGTCCTTACGGCCATCCATTGCAAAGATAAACTCTCGTCAGAAGGATCTTTTCACTCGGAGAATATAAAATTCCTGAGTTCAAATTACGAACTGGCGCTATTCAAAATTGTTCCCGAGATGAGAATAAATGATGTGGAATCAATTCTGTCCAGTGCCGTGCGTAAAGATACAAGCAAAGGCAGGGAGGTCAGTCTACTACCACTATAACTAGCAGAAGTCAGAACGACCAGATTTTTTCTCGACCAAGAGGAGATTAATAATAAAGTATATATCCCTACGCGCAAAGCGGCTAGGGACACATTTATTGTCCAAATATATGACAATGTGGTTCAATGGCAGGTTAATAAATTAACGAGCCAGAACATATATAATCTAGGTTTAGCAAATAAGAAAAAGTTTCAAAATAAATTTAAAAAAATATATATATATATATATGTATATATATATATATATATATATATATATATATATATATATATATATATATATATATATATATATATATAAAATAAACATCATAAACAATCACAGGGAATAATTTGTAAAGTGTGTAAGCAGACACAGCTAGGTAGGTAACTCATTAAAGTTTAACTAGAACTTCAAATATAGATACCTTTTAAAATGATTAATCTCCTTTGTATATATTTGTTTAAATACAAAATATATTTCACCATTAATCGGTAAATCACAGTAGTAAAATCGGATGATCACCAAAGGAGAAGATCCAACTATCTGTGTTTACACAGCAAATGCAAATCTGTGAATGACTCGTACCACGTGTTGCATTTAAAAAAAAAATACACACATCACACAGCGTCATCCCAGTAGCGTGAATAGGATTATCGACAGCTAGACATAGCAGCCGAGTCCATTCAACCGAGTTAGCTCTACAATTAAGGGGCCGTATATATATCCAAAATTAAATTAAGGGTGTCATGTCTGAGAGACATGCGCCATATCCACTGCAGAATAAGCTCAAAGATTCCAATGAATAGATCCGAGCATTTTATATCAACTAGAAATAGATTGACATATATATATATATATAAAATAAACATATGAAACAATCACAGGGAATAATGTGTAAAGTGTGTAAGCACACACAGCTAGGGAGGTACCTAATTGAAGTTTAACTAGAACTTCAAATATAGATACCTTTTAAAATGATTAATCTCCTTTGTATATATTGGTTTAAATAAAAAATATATTTCACCATTAATAGGTAAATCACAGTAGTAAAATTCCGGATGATCACCAAAGGAGAAGATCCAACTATCTGTGTTTACACAGCAAATGCAAATCTGTGAATGACTCGTACCACGTGTTGCATTTTTTAAACAAAGGAGATTAATCATTTTAAAAGGTGTCTATATTTGAAGTTCTAGTTAAACTTTAATTAGTTACCTACCTAGCCAAATTATTCCCTGTGATTATTTCATATGTTTATTTTATATATATATATATGTCAATCTATTTCTAGTTGATATAAAATGCTCGGATCTATTCATTGGAATCTTTGAGCTTATTCTCCAGTGGATATGGCGCATGTCTCTCACACGTGACACCCTTAATTTAAATTTGGATATATATACGGCCCCTTAATTGTAGAGCTAACTCAGTTGAATGGACTCGGCTGCTATTTCTAGCTGTCAATAATTCACGCCACTGGGATGACGCTGTGCGATGTGTGTATTTTATTTTTAAATGCAACACGTGGTACGAGTCATTCACAGATATGCATTTGCTGTGTAAACACAGATAGTTGGATCTTCTCCTTTGGTGATCATCCGTGATTTTACTACTGTGATTTACTGATTAATGGTGAAATATATTTTTTATTTAAACCAATATATACAAAGGAGATTAATTATTTTAAAAGGTATCTATATTTGAAGTTCTAGTTAAACTTTAATGAGTTACCTACCTAGCTGTGTGTGCTTACACACTTTACAAATTATTCCCTGTGATTGTTTCATATGTTTATTTTATATATATATATATATATATATCAATATATTTTGAGTTGATATAAAATGCTCGGATCTATTCATTGGAATCTTTGAGCTTATTCTGCAATGGATATGGCGCATGTCTCTCAGACATGACACCCGTAATTTAATTTTGGATATATATATATATATATATATATATGTGTGTGTGTGTGTGTGTGTGTGTGTGTGTGTGTGTGTGTGTGTGTGTATGCGTTTGGGTGTTTGTGTGTGTGTGTGTTTCTGCATATATATATATATATATATATATATGTGTGTGTGTGTGTGTGTGTGTGTGTGTATGGGTGGGTGTGTGTGTCTGATGGTAGCTAAGATACTTCCATAGGCGGTATGCCGGTTGAGCACTCTGTGCTCTTACAGAGCAGAGTATGATATAATAGAAAACGAAAAATAAAAAAAATCAGTGATGCATCTGAACTCAATTTATTGTGAGTTACAATTGTTTCGCCAGCGGACAGCTCCAGATGTGATCACTGTGTGGATCTGCAAATTCTCCACACACACACACACATATATATATATATATATATATATATATGGAATATTTGCTATAAGAACAAAATTCCAGGCCTTCATGATTTGTGTTTCAGCATTTTTTCTTTCATTTATTTAGATTTGGCAAACTGTGATGTTGCTGTAATTCAAATAGATACATTGTTACGTAATGTGACGCTTAAAATCTCTATGAAAATTGTGTTAACTTTTCAAATGTTAGCGGAATAACCACCCGCATCTTAATTTTACAAGCAGACTATCCCATTGATCGAGAACAACCAGTAAACACCTCATCGGAACTGATAGAGGTCCAACACACAAACACTTACACGTGTATGTACATATGTGTGTGTATATATATATATATATATATATGTGTGTGTGTGTGTGTGTGTCTGTGTGTGTGTGTGTGTGTGTGTGTGTGTGTGTGTGTGTGTGTGTGTGTGTGTGTGTGTGTGTGTGTGCGCGTGTGTGTGTGTGTGTGTTTGTGTGTGTGTATGTGAGTGTGTGTGTGTATGTGTGTGTGTGCGTGAACCGTCAGAAACATAGCAGTAGCAATTTCTTAATTAGTCGTAAAAGACGAGTAGAAGTTAAATGGGAATTTAATGTCGCAGTAATGCCTCCATCTCAGATAGTAGGGAATTAAATAATACGTATGGCATTGAAGAAGGAACCATATCCTAGATTCAATTCTTTAACCATTCTCTCACAAAAATCATTGATTTACAACCCCATTATAAGTCCTCAAATTTTTAAGAGATGTGTCTGATGTTAATAGTGCATTAATCTCATCAGCAGCAGATAAGTCTCATAATCAAATATAAGAGGAGCTGATGGGACTGTATGTGATATTCATGACTTTTCTGATATAATTTTCCAGGTAAGAGGTGGTGAATTTCTCCAGGATAATTAAGATAGGCAAGCAAACTCTCTCTCTCTCTCTCTCTCTCTCTCTCTCTCTCTCTCTCTCACTCTCTCACTCTCATCCCCCCACTCTCTCTCTCTCTATCTCTCTCTCATCCCTCCCCTCTCTTTCTAGATTCTACGACAGCTCCAAACAAAACAGATCAATATGTTTCGCTGAATTGAAATCAGTATGTTTGCGTTATATATCGACATATACAGAAGCAATATAATAAAACTGACTTAGCTGATATTTCAACGTTGCGATAGAGGAAAGTGCAAAATAATAAGTCTCTATTCTCTACTGACTACTTTAATTTATTCTAAAACCCAATCTAAAATTGTATTAAACTACTCATACAAATACTACAATCCATATTACTCATTTTAGCTCGATTTCAACGCTGAAGTAACTAACCTGAAAGCAAAAATAGCTCAGCATAAACTACACTTATACATAGACAGTATTTAAGGTGTACCTTATCAAATGTTTTATTCGTTTGTTTTGTGTCTGATTTGAAGAAAATTGTATTGCTATTTCTAGGAAGAAAAGCATGTATGTCTATGTACCTTCATTGCATCTCTATGCTCTGGTGTTCCTAAAGACTTCTCGTTCATATCCCACACATTAAAAGTATGTGCAAGTGAAGTAATTTATAGAACGACCATTTAAAATTCTTATATTTTATCATCTCAGAGCATACTACAACTGTGGAATTATTTCCTGATCTAATTAGTTTAAAATCTAACTTGTCCTAATGATGCCTGATCATAAAGCTGAATGTTCATTGTTTAAAAGTGAAATCCGAAAATCTCACCATATGTCGTATCTCTACTGAAGCGAACATAGAAATTCATTTGCAATCCGTCAAGTTGTTTTCGGCTTACGTACCACCCATCATCACGAAAGAAGAGATAACTGCATTTTCAGAAATAGGATGGAGGATTAGGATGAAGTATTGATTTCTTACGTAACCTGAAATTATCTCAGATAAATTTCAGCTACAGTACCAGAACATGCCTTAATTAATAGCACCTGTATAAGCTATATCATATGTGTAGGTGGAGTTAAACAGCTCTGCAATTAACAAAAAAAAATGGAAACATGTAGGGTTAGTTCTATAGAAGGTTGATTATTTCAGAGTTATTGATTACACAGATGGACACAAGGTTATATATTTAAAGGGCAGGAGTTTAAGAGCGTGTAACTTTAATCCCTTTGTAAAATAATCTATTATTACTGAAGTAAATGCACTTCTATCGTTGAATTGAAACCTATTCATGCAATATGTATCGCAAAGTACATCCCTTACATTTTTTAATTATATCTAGAAAATTATTGATTTCTTCCTTAGATAGGAGATTAATACTGTTGTATCTTAGTTTCAGGTCAACTCAAATCAAACTACTTTAGGATCAAATTCTTTTAAGCTGTGACCGAACCGTTCTTACTTTTCAGGCATAGTGTAAACAGGACTAATATATCCCGTGTATCCTTACGTTGTTTTTAAACTCTAGAGTATAATGTCAAGGATATTTGCAATGAGACGGATTAGGGAATGCAGTATATCGAATTAAACTAATATGTAACCGGTTTAAATATTAGAAAAGTTATAATGAATTCAATAGTGCTGATTCACACAAAACTGAACGATGAAAAAAAAATACTATGTGTATTAAATCTTTTTTCTGTATTGTTTCAATTCACACACTGTTTTGCTAAGCCAAACTCCTTAGTAACAGACTATATACGCAGTGTCACTGATCCAGTATTATCTTGATTTCAAGATCGATCAATGTAAGATTTTAATATGTTGACCAGAGAATGTTGACCAGCAAACACACACACAAACACATACACACATACACACACACACACACACACACACACACACATATATATATATATATATATATATATATATATATATATATATATATATATATATATATATATATATATATGTACAAAGAAAATGTGGTAAGGAGCCAGGTAGACCATAACGCACCAGAGTACTGGATACCTAGGGTAGTAGAGTGGGTAATAGGAAAAGAGTCAGGATCCCGACGGCTGAGCTCCGGATCTAGCTGTCGAAACGGCCGGAGCTCAGCCATCGGGGTCCTGACTCTTTTCCTATATATATATATATATATATATATGTATATACATATATACATACATACACACACACACACACATAACAGCTTGGCATATGAGCACCTTGAAACGGTGAACTATATACATAATTGACTGACATTTCTGCATCCCAGATTGAAGATCACATGAACACCACCTGGACGGATATATGCAGGCTTACAAAACACCCCAACAAATATAAAAACAACCTCACCACCAGAAACAGCAGACTACCAACGTTTCCCCGCCTCATTAAAACCCACAAAACCAGTGTTAACCTACAGATTAGACCAATTGTTTCGAGTATAGAAGGACGCCTCTATAAAATCTCCTGGTTCCTCTCCCAGACCCTCCAGTTTATGCTTGCTACTTTTCCTGGTCACGTCAGCATCTCCGACGAATTCATACAAAGACTACATCAACTACAACCTAACTCAACAGATATGCCTTTAACCTCGACGTTGTCTCCCTCTCACGACAGTACCCGCTCATCCGGCGGTCAACCTAGTGACTGAGTGCATCGTTTCAAACAACATATACTGCATTGACTTCACAACACAAAACATACAACAGCTTCTACCCATCATCGTAGAAAATACGTATTTCACTTTCTACCACCACACATACAAACAAACAACAGGCCTACCCATGGGGTTCATTCTTTCAGGCCTTCTAGCAATAGACCTATATGAATCAACTGGAAGGTCGAGCACTCAACACCTGCCGCTCTTCACCCGATATATAGATGATATACTCTTCCTCATATCAGCCTGTAAAAAGGCCGACAATTATATCCACGGCATTTTCAAACACAGTTAACAACATATGATTTACCACAGAACAACCATATTTCAGCGAAAGCAGAACCACAGGTATCCGCAAAGAAGGACTGGACATACAGTTAGCACACTCCGGCCCTTCACTACATGGATACCTGTCTCAAATGCAATCCAGATACAACAAAAATCAATACTCGCTGACTAACTACTCTATCCGCGATACAGATATATGCCAGCGGACACATGTGGTATAGCGGATTGAATACAATAAACGTAAAGAGTCCTACATAGGTAGCATGACTCGAGCATTCCACACTCGCATCAAAGTACACCTCAACACACGCGCATCCTCATATATATATGTGTGCGTGTATGTATGTATATACATTCTAGTGTACGTATGTATACATATATGATTGTACGTATACTTACATATATTTAAGTATCAACCGTACTATGAGTGAGAAATATAATTTCATTTTTTCCATATATATATATATATATATATATATACAATATATTAATAAATGGAAACTATATTTATAAAACCATAATTATTTTATTATATATATTTCAAGGGCAACCAAAGCAAATTTTGGTGCGCTTTCATCAGATAAAATACAAATTTGTTTTATAAATATATATTGACATACCCGCATAAAGACAACCTTTTGCGTGCGTGCAACTGCATGTAGTTGTCTTTGTATCCTTTAAACCAACCCCAGTCATATACGCAACAATACAACCCTAACCCTACCTCTAACCCTAACCCTAATATTTCGTATACTCTTCTTTCTTTTTTGTTGGGGGGGGGGGGGGGGTCCAGTATACATTATATTTAAGAATATGCAGCGAGAATTTTATTTACACTTTATAAACTTTAATTCCAGAGGAACATTTAGTGTTTTATACGAAATATCTTGACAAGAAAACATACACATGTAATACATATATTTATATCTATATATCAATATCAGTACACATACATATCTATATATATATATATATACATGCATACAAAAATATACATATATATATACAAATATTGTGCTCTTATATAAATATATAGTTATGTATATAGATATATAGACGGAACGACGAAATACGTATACATAAATAATATGTACGTGTACATATATATACGCATATCACATGGTTATGTATATAGATGCGTACGTGTGCCAATGCTTTTGTGTCCGTGTGTATATGTGTGGGTGTGTATGCATTACTCTCCTATACTTTCAAAACGATAAAAGAAATGAAAAAAATGTACATAACAATCTTATTTCAGCTGCGTTAAAACTCGTTATAAACAAAGTCCGAGACATAAAACCCGAAAGAACATAGTCGTTTAGAATGTACATAAAAGTTTATAAAAGTACTTGTACCAAAACAAGAAAACAAAAACATGTGTACGTAGAACATATTCATACACCAGCAGTTGCTGTTGACGTTTCTGAATAAAACCGGCGCAGAAGATGTAGCTCTTCAACGATTTTACTTGTTTTTTCCTTCTTTCATTATTGAGATGGTAAGAGCATACACCGGGGTTTTATTCTATAATTATTGAGATGGTATGAGTTTAGACGGAATTTTATTTTCTAGCCCAGTGACTTGAGGAAGTATGTGTGTGTATATTTTTCTTTAACGCACCTCTGTATTTGTGTAATCAGGCATTCTCCCCCTTATGCTGCAGCTTGAAAACTAGAAAAAAAATATACATATTATTTTAAAAAACATAGAATATTCATTTGTTTATTTTTATTTTTTCATTCCCCCTTTTATTACTCATGATGTTATTATTGTTTTTGTGTTCTGTTCAAGAAATTTTACTACAAGAAAGAAATCGAACGCTTTAAATTAAGTCAACCAGAAATGTTTTTATGCAATTACTAATATTATTCTTATTATCATTGTTTTTGTTGTTGTTGTTAATATTATTATTATTTTGTTTATTATTATTATTATTATTATTATTAGTAGTAGTAGTAGTAGTAGTAGTAGTAGTAGTAGTAGTAGTAGTAGTAGTAGTGTTATTTTTAGTATTATTACTTTGAAGAATGCATTTCGTTGATTCAAGTCATTTAATTTATTTTATATATTTTTATCATTGAGTCCTATGAGAGAAAGACATGTTTAATGCTAAAATTACCTTTCATTGTCTTTTATCTCTCTCTTCCTCACTCATATCCCCCCTCTCTCTCTCCCTCTCATTCTCTCTCTCTTTCCCTTTCCCTCACTATCTGTTCATATCTCTGTCTCTATGTATACGTCAATTCATCTTTCTGTCCCAACCTGCCTCAGTCTCATCCAAACACCCTGTCTCACAGACACATACATACATCAGCCCGCCACACATAGCTACTCACATGCCAGTACAAACACATACATGGATTCATCCAAACACAGATTCCAACGTACCTTCATATTCAGTTACGCTCCCCAAAGAATTTCAGCATGGATGCACTTTACGAGGACAATAATTCTTCAGTTATTTGTTCTTCTTTTTCTTTGATCTCTATTTCTTTGTAAATGTATGTGTGTGTGTTTTTGTGTGCGTACGTGTGTATTTAATTCTACGTGCGTTGGTATTTTTAAAACTTAACCTAGGTAGATTGGCACACAAATAGATATTACAAAGCTTAATTGAGAGCCAAGTAAACCTGAAACCAATATCATAGAATTCACGACATTCACAGACAAAACAGCCACCCAACAACAACGTCAACAACAACAATAACCCCACGAATAACGCCTCCATCAAAAATAGTTCAATAACAACATAAACAGCAATAAAAACAACTGGTGTTTTGCATCAGTTTTACTACAGAAACGTTAACGTTTAAGCTTATAGGATTAAAACAAAATAATCAAAAATTAGACGGGTGCAGCGCATTTCCGTTTTGAGTTGGAAAGGTAGCTAGGGTAATTGTCAAAATTGTATAATGAGTGTTTAGCATGCGTGGAAAACTATTTGTACGACAAACAGCTAGCTAAGCGAGCGGCAGAAGCTCTG
>OZ024740.1:345118990-345133990 GCA_964016885.1 Eledone cirrhosa
AGGATTAAACATTGTCATTGGCGCTGCGAATCTAACTGTCTATTCACTATGAACTCTTCACAGCAGAAGTTTAGAAAATTATGATGTTAGAAGTGGGCACACGGTACGATTTCAATTCTTGAAGCTAATAAACCGATAGTGATAATTTAAAATATCATTTAGTAAACACCTGATTGGTACAAATATTATTCGACCCTAGAACTATGAGTGATTACGTTGGCTTCGCTGAGATTGAAACTTTGTTTGTAAATGTATGTAACTAAACGATTAATCCTAACGAATGCACAAACCACAATTCATTGGAGCGGGTATTGTCGGTTGTATTTTATTGATACCTCGAAAAATCGAGATGCAAAGTCGACTACTATGTGCCAAATATACAGTATGCAGTTATATGCAACAAAAGATAGTATTCTATTTACTCCAGGATTGAGTTATTTTTTTTTTATTTGGATGTTTAGTGGTGTACATTAGATATTGTACTTAGTTCCAGTTTCATGTAGTAAAACTGATAAGATGAAAACTTTTTGAATAGTGGAACTCTGGTCCACCACAAGTCGGCATTGATGCTACTGTTATTGTTTATTTAAATTACATCAGTCCTGATCAAGCGTATCTCGATAATAATTTCGTCTATATTTTGACAGATGGGATCCTATATTTTGTGGCTATCAAGTGATTGCATATCACTTGACTTCAATTTCTATCGTGTTGATCGACGACTGAAGCTCTTATATTAGTACGTATGGCATATTATATATGATACTCTCAGGTGTTATCTTATCTAATTCTGACAAAAAATAAAATGAGTCATTAAAATATAGCGTGTTGCGCAATTACAAGACAACAGTTTTGTAGTGAATGTGTACCTTATATCTATAAGGTTGGCTTCAACTCAAGAACTAATTATTTTTCCATAGAATCTATTTATAACGAATAGTCATGGTGAACATGAACTTTGAATATTTCCTGTACATCATATTTGTACGAGTATGTGCGAAATAAATAAATAACTTTGCAATTGATGATGGTGATTTTATTGTTGATAAAGTTATTACTAAATAACCATTTCATATCTCCTAGGTTTGCTTCACTAAATACAATAACTATAAGCTTGTGTTTGTGGTGTGGAAATAATGGGTTCATTGTGAACATAACCTTCAACTTTACGTATGGAGCATGAAGATTTGTTGATATAGAATTGAGTATTATTATGGTTCGATGCTATTATATAAGGGAATATTTACATATATATGGATAGTAGAAAGCTCCCATTGCAGTAATGGGTTTTCTGAAGTGTACCACGAAAATATTTTATATACCACGGCAAGACTGATAATGTTTGTTTGGCCAACAACAGACAAAAGGCAAATTGGGCCATGGTGAGAATTGAACAGTCACTAAACAAAACAAAGCATATTATCCATTTTGTAATTCAGCGGCTTTACGTTTGTCTACAGAAAAATATGAAAAATGACACAAAACAAACACACAATAACATGAAAGCGCGCGAGTAAAAGTTCTCTAAGTTTACCAGAAATTTTAAATAAATAATTTACATCCATTTAACTGTACATCCATTTTAACAAACAATATATCAATTCTACTGACGCCATTAGGTACATTGACCAACTGCCTCGATAGTTATAACAATATTGTTTAACAACCTTCATTCACCAACAAACACAGGCCCCATAAACTTACACAAGTGTATATATATATGTATTCATGTATACTGCATATATCTGTATATATATTTGTGAGTGATACTAATAGATAAGTATATTCACTGGCTTGGTACTTCTTACTAAGATCCTTGTCTACAGTAAACAACCAGACAATGCCATGTAAATATACGCAAAAAACACGAATTAAATAAGCAGATGCTTCATAATGCTGAATACACACAAAAACACAGCCACACAAATAAACACACAATTATATATACATATTTATATTTGCGTTTGTGTGTCTGTACGGTTGTGTGTGTATACATGCATTCACACACACACATGCACACACACATATATATATATGTGTGTATATATGTATATATATATGTATATATGTATGTATATACTCCATATATACTCAAATATATAATTATGTGTATAAGTATAGTAAGGCGCGTAATTTAGATGTGAGTTCTATTTGCTGAAGGGTGGGGCGGTTTGTCTTTGAGTAAGACACTTTATTTCAGGCAGCCGTAATTTACTCTGGTACAAAAGGTGAGTTGCATCGTCACTAGTGACAAATTGTGTAGGCATTTGCCTTTCCTCACGACAACAATGTTATCATTGAGACCGGGGTTTGTCTTCCGACGAAATATCTTGACTGTTTTGTAGGGGAACTTTTTTGTGCATGCCCATTGGCACTCATAATGTAAGTGTGGTAAGACCGGGGAGCCGGAACAGCTTTTCATAGTGATCGGGATTATATATATATATATATATGTGTGTGTGTGTGTGTGTGTGTGTGTGTGTGTGTGTGTGTGCGTGTGCGTGTGCGTGTGTGTGTGCGTGTGTGTGTGTGCGTGTGTGTTTCTGTAAAATTCTGTAGTCTAGTACTAGCTGTTAAAACGGCAAGAGCTCTGCTGTTGCGGCCTGATTCTTTATAAAATAACCTTACTCTACTACCCCAAGTGTCGCGTAATCTGTTGAATAATGGCCTATCCAATTTCTAATTTAAACCATCCTCATGTATATATAAATGTGTGTGTGTGTGTCGTTTGTACGCTACTAGTAACATGTAACCCAGTACAAGCTGTTGCATGGGCGACTAAACCGCAAGCCTACTAAGATTGTTTGGTGAGAAGTGAGATTTGGACACTCTGCGGGATAAAAATAACGTAACAAAGGGCAGAGGAACTTATGAGTCAACGGCCATCAAATAATCATGTACATGCCTTTATAAATATATATATATTTTGTGTATGTATCTTTTGTTAATACATATTGATATTTATTTGTAGAAATAATGGCTTAGGAACATTTACGAACAGTCCTGGATCGCAGGTGCCCCAGTACGCCACAAGATGAGCCCGGTCGTCCACCTACTACTGTTATCAATCAAAAGGGAAACAAAATACATCCCATGAAACTAGCATGCTCGAAGTTTCGAACTTTAATAGATGACAACTTCAGACAACGACCCGAAAGACAAGCCGCCTTAATTGCTTATAAGTTGAAAAGATACTCACTTGGTATAGTTGCTCTCTCAGAAGCTCGTTTTCATGGTGATGGCCAGCTGAATGAAGAAGAATTCGGCTATGCTTTCGTTTGGATAAGAGTCGCAGATGAACAAAGTGGGGAATCAGAGGCTGTATTGCTCGTTAAGAATTATCTCATTTCATCTTTCGAACACTACCCATGTTGTTTATCAGATCGTATCATGTATTGTCATTTTTATCTAAAACCGCGGCGTTATAAGTATATATGCTCCCACCATGCCAGATACTGAATAATCAGTAGATCATTTCTACAATGAAGGTTGGACATGCTGTGAAAAACATTTCTCCTTCTGACGAACTTCTAATCATGGGTGATTTTAATTCAAGAGTGGGATCTGATTTTGATTTTGTGACGTGGCCTGCTTTAGGTAAACATGTTTTCGGAAGATGCAACAGAAATGGTGTTTCGCATCTCACCTTTTGTACTGAACATCATCTCATCATAACTAATACCTTTTTTCTGCTGAGAAATAAGTTTTAAAAAGCATGGATGTAACCACAGTCTATTTGGCACTTAATTGATTTTAGATATCAGGGAGTTTTAAAGAGACATGTTAAAGTACATCAAGTTCAGGCACCACAATCCTCACCAATATTTACCTGTGATTTGTGCGGTCGACATTTTGCTTCCAGAACTGGTCTAAAAAGCAACATAAGACACCATCCAATGATTGTTACATTCATAACTAGTGACTTGTGGTGGATGAGCAAATGGCCCTAATTCCAGCCCACCTATATTTATTCAAGCTAGTGTTAGAGCTAATGCTGATATGTTGGTAAAAAGGACAGAAGAAAAGCGTAGTAATTTTATTGGTCTAGTCGGCGATTGCAAGTCTTGATCTCCATGTCTGTTTGGGGTTGGTAGAGGAAACCTGTGAAAAACCGGTTGGTGGTTGTAATATTGGGGTTCGAAGCATCTTGTAAGTGCTTCTCTCACGACATTTGGTTTGAATTGTAAACCTTACATTTATTTTCTGTTACTTGGATAGTGCAACTTTTCAATGTATCAACATCTGTCTCAATATCCTTCCTTTCTGCTATGAAGGTCATTAGCATGTTTATCTACTCCTTATTATGAATACATTGAGTATACGTGTTTTATTGTGGTTGTGGCCGGAGTTGTGTTTCTGTCTGATGTTGTTGTTATTGTAGTTGTTAGATTTGGGTAATTTACTTTTCTCGATATTGTTTGTGATCATGGTAGAGTTGATGTTAATGAGGATTTTGCTTTTTGCTTAGTTATGCTTTTAGTAATTATGTAATAGGTGCGTGTTTCGTTTAGAAAAGGAGATTGTTTTTCCCTTTTCTTAAGATTTTACTTTTATTTTGGGGTCACCGACTCCTTACCGTAAGATTAGGTTACGGGTGTGAGGTAATGGTGTGCTAGCAAGTGTGTCTGTTCCGATTTCCAAGAAGCGGATATGGAGGGATGTACGTCAGGTATATTCTGGTTTGTTTTTTTGGACGTGAGTTCTAGTAATTTTGTTGCTGTTGCTGATAATAGTGTTGCTACTCTTAAAACTGTTGCTCATTCGTCAGCATATCTTGTTGTCTTTGTGATTGATAACACTAAGGCTACTGCTATCACAGCTGCTGTTTCAATTGTAGGTTTTATTGTTACCGCAGCTATTGTCACTGCTGTTGTTGGTGATGATACTGCTATTAGTGTGTTTGTTGTTGGGGCCATGGTTTAGATAGCAACAGGATTTTCTGTTCTCCTGTCAGCTAATCTTACTAGACGGCTGATAATTGAATCCTTGCCTGACACCCACTATGACATCCACCATGACAGGCAACCCCAGCCTGTTCGATAGGATAATGAGTTATGGAATTCTAATCAATTTCTCCGGTGTGTTGCAGAGAAAGATCTCTAGAGTTCTTCCAGATCAATTTTCCCACCGAGTTCACTTTATGTTCAGAAAATATCGCTTTCCTCCAGAACAGTTCAGTTTAAGATCCAGCGGATATCCAACGTGGCTGGGTCACTAAATATCACAAGCCTGGCCTTTCCTCTCACCAGATTTGTGAGGATGAGAAGAATTTGTCAAATCGTCAGGCGACCACGGAAACCTATTTCAGTTTTAAAGAAATCTTCTACGCTTCCGAACAGACCATTTGTCCTTTATTAGACAATATATCATTTACACCCCTTTCCACTTGGTGGGATGGTGTTTCCGGACGAAAGTTCATTACGGACACACAGCAAGATAATATTGTTTTCGTTAAAGCACACATACATGATATAGTTGACAGTCATAGTAATTTGTTAAAATGCTAAAATTTCGATGTGAAAACCGCCAAGAAGTAGTATAAATATGAAGCAAATACGGTACATGACAGTGAACTGACCACAATTATCTCGGATAAACCCATTAAAACTGCTTTAATAATCAAGGCCTAGAATAAAGCACACCCACACTGATGAATATTGTAAACATTTCTGATAAAACTATTGCCTGGAAAACTGTCAAAATACAAGCATCTTGAAACTGAAATTTACGAGATATGGATTATGAAGTTAAGAACAGTGTCAATAACAATTAGAACACTATATGTTAATATAGCAAACATTGTGAACGCCAATCATGGAAGCCATACCAGGGATGACAATGCTACACACTGTCGACATTTATGCAAAGTAAAGCCTACTACCTGCATAAGGTACAACTTATTAAATAGCAAAATCTAAATAAAATAATTTCCAAATACAGGAGGCTCTCTATAAATTAAGCACCTAATATAGTAAAACAACACATCTCACACACCATATTTTCTACAAGATGTGTATTCAATACCGTAACATAAATCCCATTAAACATACATCTAACCAAAGACCACAATTACATAAAAACAAGCTCTATAACGAAACAAAACTGATTCAATGAACTTTCAGGAGAGGTCTATACTCTTCCACTCTCACAAAAATCAAAACACACAATACTGCTTATACCAGGAAAAAGAAACTGGACCAGCTGATAATAGCCATCCTTCAGTAAATTGTTTTATTTATTCTAATTCCCAATTAATACAAATATTTACATTTTTCTGCTATAAAAAAACAAACTATTTACACTACTCCTTAATTAAAAAAGAAAAAAGGCGAATGGAATGAGTTACACATGACATGATTGTTCTATATTTACAATGGATTTCACCCATGGGTGAAATCCATTGTAAATATAGAACAATCCCTATTGAACAAGACTCAAAATAAAACGATTTAAAATAAAATATCATTCTAAACTTATGTTCAAGGATAAATATTATAATTACTACGATCAGTTTTCTTGTACACCGGTGCATCTAACAACCTGAAATTCTGAACAACTGCATGTAAGATGGATCCAACTTAAAACCAAATATTTTTTTTATTTAACCCCTTCCCTGGCTGTGACGAGCAGGAACAACTTTCATTACAGAAGATGAACGGGGTGCATTATCTTTGTTTTCGTCTGTGAAGATATTCTTTAAATATCCCTTGCGATACAATGAGAAGATGAAGATATCCTTGTATGAATGCTATTGAGATGCATATAGCTGAATCTATAGTTTCAGTTCTGGGTTGAGCAACTGACATTTAAGCGGACGTAAGTTCGTGACCCTAAAAATACTTTCATATGTATTACAATTTATATTGATTACAATCTTATATCATATCTACACAAACGATACAATTTCTTTATTCTACATGTTTTACGTTTTTTTTGTTTGTTTTTTTTAATCTAATATTTGAATTTCAGTTTATATGACTAACTGAACGTTCAACAATCTCATACTGATTACGCTCAAAAACAGATCATGTTTGGCATCAAAACATATGAAAGGGATAAGACTGTGACCGATACATCATTTTCAATATACTCATCTTCATCTTTCACATAAACAAATCTAAATGATTCACTCACATCTATGCTGCTGTTGATAGAAACAATGTCCCATGTTCAAACTCTGAGTGACATTTACCTGCTGCTGCATCATATTTCATGTTACCATGAAAATGTGCATTACTGAATTGCTCAGCATGCGAATTTTCTCGCTACCGCATTTGCTATTGCTCCTTTTTTTTTAATAGTCTCATGTTTCCTAATATTGATTTAGAGTTGCATCCACTTGATGTAAATAAATAAAGGCCCAGTCATGTCCAGCAGTTAGAAAATCTAGTATGCTCTTCTAACAAATTAGTAAACTCCGAAATATTCCAAACATTAAAATAACTTATTGAGGCTCCTGCACTCTCATTTACTAACATTATCCAGCTTCAGATCATCCACGAAAAGTAGATGATTGATCTTCACGTTTCCATTTGATAGTAAATATCCGTATTTGTAAGACCATTGATAGTGGAATCATGGCAATAAGAAAGAGCAATGGTTAGAATGAATATTCTTCTTCTAATATTGACCCCACCTAGTTGTTTATTTCATGCATATATGTTTATCGTACATAAAAATACGCTAGACTGGAGAATCCAGTTTTGCCATAGGAATAAAAAAAGGGTCAGACTCTCCTGGTCTTTCTATTTATTGCATCCAGTATTGGCAGTATCGGTAGAGGGTCTGACGCCATTCTTTGCAGCATAGAGTTACGTCCCTTTACAGTATGAGTTCAAATGCCGCCACGGTTAACTTTCCCTTTCATCCTTACGGGGTCGATAAAATTAAGTACCAGTAATGCACTGGGTAATAGCTGATTTTGTGCCAAAAGTAGAAACAATTATTAAGAGCGTCGTACCATAGTGTTGCGGCCTTTTACGTTCTGAGTTTAAATCCCGCAGAGGTTAGTTTTGCCTGTCATCCTTATGGGGGTCGGTCGATAAAATAAAGCACCAGTACTGCACACGGGACGATTTAATAGACTTTCCCCTCCCCTAAAATTGTTGGCCTTGTGCCTAAATCAGAAACCATTATTGGTGGATTGGCAGTATCGGTAGAGGGTCGGACGCCATGCTTTGAAGCATAGAGTTATGGCCCTTTACGATCTGAGTTCAAAACCCACCGAGGTTAATTTTACCTTTCATCCTTATGGGTCGATTAAATAAAGTACCAGTAATGCACTGGAACAATTGCTGGCCTTGTGCTAAAAGTAGAAACAATTATTATTGTTATTATTATTATTTTGGCAGTATTGGTAGAGCGTCAAACAGCATGCTTTCCAGCATTGAGTTACGTCCGTTTATGGCCTGAGTTGAAATCCCGCCGAGGTTAACTTTTTCTTTCATCCTTACGGGATCGATAAAGTAAAGCACAAGTAACGTACTGGGGTCGATTTAATCAACTTCCTCCACCCACAAAAAATCATTACCTATACAAGAAATCATTATTATTTAATTTTTATCATCATCATCATACATATTTCTTTGCACAGTGATAATAATATTACCACTGGATCATTTAATTGATTCCCTATCATTTTATGTAACCTTAGATAGTACTTTCCGCAGGATATTTGCTGCCCTCAAGTGTTGTCGTAATGCTGCGGTTAAGTCCAATACTATCAAGGTTTTTTTCTGGAGAATTTTTGTCACCGACCCAAATGCTCAAGTTACAATTGGTGCCAGTCAAGATTTCATTCCCTCGACATCTATTTTCAATTTTGCAAATTTTACTAACTTCTCGTTTTCTTTACCATTGATGTACTGGTCTCCTGGGCAAGCTACATTTATGAACAAACACCTCATTTTATTACGTTTCTCCTCTAAATTTATAGGAGAAACGACCTTGTATTTTCAAGAACTCTGTCTGGATTGTAAAGTCCCACAAGAGTTTCACAGTTTGATTTTCTAGGACCTTCTCTGGTTTGTGTTGATTCCATATCTCAATAGTTTAAAAAAATATTCCTTGCATAAAGACAAATGGAGGTTATCATGACACATTTTATTTTCCCTTTGCGCAAGCATACCACAGGCATTCACGATGAGTGTCACACTCTCCAATTTGTTCCCACATAATCTTAGATTCTTAGTCTGCAGCCTCTGTTTGTAATTTTCTTTACTTTCAATTGTTTCAATGCATAGAACTCTGCTTTTTGCATCATATCTTAAACTTTCTCTTTTACTAATGACCAAACATGACCCTAAGAACCTGCATTCGTTAGCCACGCCATCTTTCACACTTACAATTTCTCCATTTCTTATGTTACATGGTGTACATAGCCTGATGACATTTGCCTTTGGGTTCAATGCATCATTGTTAAGCATTTCCTTACGTGTCAGCCTATCCAACTTCTCTATATCTTCTTTGGCACAATTCAAAATAGCCGCACTGTATCTAATAACTAGTACATCCAAGTCATTGATAACGGTAATGAAGTTCAACCAATTCAATTTCGTTTTCAGTAGCAATCATAAACTATTTATATAGACTTCCATCACTTTTCCATTCATCTTCTCTTTTAGAACTTTGTCAGGCTCCAAACTTCCCATATATATGTACCCACTATCCTCAGGGTAAAAAGATCGACTCTCCAGTTAACTCATTCCCTCCATTACTTACATACCTACCTTTTTTCGTAGTCCGGGTGTCTTCCTTTTCGATATCAAACTCCATCCCTATGTTTCTGCAACACTAGTGGACAGTTTTGATCAGTGAGTCAACCTGATATTTATTTCTGCCAAAGAGATTCAGGTCATCAAGATGATTGACCTTAGGTCTTATGTTTTCCATCTGATATCCCATAGCTGTGTCCCGTAAGACCACTGATAGTGGATACATGACAATTACAAAGAGCAATAGTGAGAACAAATCTCCTTCTGATATTACTCCACCTAGTTGCTTATTTCCTGCATGCCGGTTTGCCTTCCACACAAGTACGACAGTCTGTATTATATTAAAAATACACTTTGCTATTCCAAACATTCTCACATATTTCAGTACCCATGAATGTTGGACCATGTCAAAGGTTTTCTTAAAGTGTATCTAAACCATGCATACATTCTCTAGACGTCTTTGCAAGTTACTCAACATCAAGATGCTTTTTATTTCCCTGGGTATTTTCCCTACACTTCTTCTGCTCAGTAGTTAGCAATTCATTCTGAAGCAAGTCATCATACACTTCTGCAGCAAAGATAACATTCACCAGCTTCCAATTTAAATTCATACAAGCAATTGTTATGTAATTTTTAACTAAGTAACCTTTCCTTTTATCCTTCTTTATAAAAGTGGTCTTTCCTTCAGGCTTCCATCTTCTTGTACTACACAATGATTTATGTACATCGCTATCCTTAACTGAACACATTTATATCTTTTCACAGAGAATCCTTAGATCCCAAGCGATCCAGGAGATTTCCAGTTAGGCATTTTCCTAACTTGCTCTTGAACGTCTGCCTTCAAAATTCCTTCCCATCAATATTGTCACTCGTTAGATAACACGCTCAACTTCATGTATTTATCTCGCATCTAGTACACTTTCCTTCGTGTTTGGATTGTCAGCTATGAAATTGACACTAGTCTGATGAGGAGTGTAAGTGGAAACTCAGCAGCACTAAATACAAGAGTTGTTAAGGGGCGGATTAACTAATTAGATTTTACGGACATCTACTGTTGGTTAAATAACCTGGGCAGCCGGCATGTATTAGTGACGCAAATAGATCACTGTGTTACGGTGACTTGTCTCCTATAGGAAAGTTGTGAACAGAGTTAAGTTCTAAGCAGGCTTAGAATATGATTTTATTGGAATGTTATGTTAGTAGGGATCCATCGGAAAAAAGTATACATAAAACGGATGCACGCAAGAATTGTGAATGGAAAGAGGGATGAGAGAAATTTCTTCTTGAAGCATGGTTGTTCAGGTTAAACAAATCAGAGCCAAGAACCTGTTGTCCGAAATAGAATTAGTAGTGATTCGTCGCATAGCCCATGCAGAAGCAGGTGCCGAGGCTTTGAATTATGAAGTGAACAAAGAAGATATGGAAGAGTTGCGGACTCGGTTGAGGGATCTGAAGTACTTGTTACTATAGAAAACATCATTGGAATTAAGGAAATATGTACGGGGTACAATGTCATTTCATCCAGCCGAACCGGAGATGAAACTCTAGAAGTTAGATATTGATAATATAAATGGTGATTTCAGGGTGTTGATTGAACCGGAAAGGGATTTATTATCAAGGTTAAGATATATCTATCAGGGTAACTTAAAATCGGTGATGACGTCCATAGAAAAGATATTGGCTGGGGTTATAGAGAAAACAGATATACAAACATCTCGAAGAGGCGAATCTCATCATCAAACAAAAAAGTATCATAGAATATCTAGGAGAACAAAGAACAAGTTGTTAATTGATAACGCAATTCTAGGGAATTACAAGTGAACGAAAATGAATTCGGCCATGGTTTTCATAATCTACAAGAAAGCCTAAAGTATGATCCCCCACTCTTGGTTAAACGAAGTGCTCAATATTGTGGGTGTAGCTGTTCAGCAGCATGAAGCAATGGTGAACGTAATAGTTGTCTGGTTATGATGTTTTAGGAGAGGTTCGCATCAGACGAGGTACTTTCCAAGGGGACACATTAGCACCTTTGTTCCTTTTCATATTATACTAATTCCGCTTAATCTTGTTCTTAGAGAAATAAGTTGTGGATATTACACATCAAATCGACCCATGTTTGCAAACCATCTATTGGAGGATTTAAAGTTGTATGGCTGTAATGAAAGAGAACTTCATTCACTTGTCCACACAATATTTTATTAGATGAAGTTTGATTTAGACAATTGCAAAATATTTTCAATGTAAAGGGCAAATTGGTTGCGATCGTTGATATTGAAATGATTGGTGCTGAAATAATTGAGAAAAAAGGTTAAAAATACTGGGGAATGTTGCAGGATGCAGGAATTAGAACATTAACTGACGAACAACTATACATAGAGGTTCGGACGAAATATTCTGTAACACAAAGCCAAGGTAAAAAAGTATTCAACAAAGCATTTAGAAAGAAGCAAGAACAGTTATGGAAAGAAAGGTCACTACATGACAAATTTCACGCTGCCATTCAAGATAATGCTGATCCTACGCCTTGGATTTGACTTAGGTTACGCTTGGCATGATGGTTAGCAAAGTGATTCCATTGGGAGTTGTGCAACATGAAACGCAATGTCAATGGAACTGCTCTTGAATCCTGCATTTTAGGTGAGTGAATAGAGTGTTTGGGGGACGTCTATATCAAGGTCCTAAACAAAGTCCAACACAACCACTTTATAAAAACAAACAACGACCCAAAATGGATTCTAATTGATATTACAATCACTCAAAACCATAATATAGCTGAAAATGAAATGGAAAAGATCAATAGATATGCAGACTTTGTAGTCGCTACAGGAATTGAGCACCATATAAAGGCAGAGGTCGGCTGATCATCATTTGAGCGCTATGTACGATTCCTAAACTGCTTACGTTTTTCATCAAAAGACATGGGTTCACTGACTTCATAGGCAAATTTCTAAAATCACTGTACCGCCAGAATCTTGCGCAATATATTGAGCCTCTGAGAGCAGGGACTGATATGAGATCAATTAACGCTTCTCCCAGCAGGCAATTACTAGAAAAGGCTTATGCAAAAGAATCTCTATATTATCAATTATTATTTTCATTATTTTTATTTTTTTCGAAAAGTTCCTTAGGATAAATCAAAGCAACAGCTGAACGTAAACCACACCTGCCAACAACAACAACATCACTAATCATCCCATATGCAGCAACTCGAGTATTGCTTTAATGGCAGGTGAAACTGCCAGGAGTAGCAGCAAGAACAGCTACATCAGTAATGGCAACAACAGTAGTTCTATTCTGACGGTTAGCTCCTTTGATGTAGTTGCAAAACCTTTTTACTATGTACCGCAGGAAAATAAACATACGCAAAAGCAAGAAGCTGGAGAAATCATCCAAACAAAGGATGCTACTAGATCTCTTCGAGGAAATACAACGATATCTGTCTGTTACAATCCGACGTTTAAAAATGACATATCACGTGAAAATTGAAAGAAATTTGAAGGACACTTCTATGAATGGAGCCGAACAAGTGAGACGTGATAAAGAATGTCAGGCTCATAACATTTTTCTCAAAAGTGTTTGCAAAGATGTTGGTGCTTTTCATTGGTAGTTTAGTCGGAGATCTGATGCATCGTTTGGTTTATCTAAAGTAGATCCAAGTGTTTTGGGGCACTGGCAATTTTTTATTAATCTAAAGCGTTTGACAAATCGACAATCACTACCTGGAAACTGTCCTAAAAGCAGGTGTCTCCAACACATCTTTCAGAATCTATATAACAACGTCTAACAGCGACATCTACTCAGTAGCCAACGAAACAGCCACGTATCCTTGCATATACAACAGTCGGTCTATCAGGAATGTCCCCACTGGAAGCCTCTACAGGGAAGAAGAAGAATAGACATCTTAAAAGATATCCCGCTTCAAGTTAGTTGCAGGAAAACCATGTCTTCGAATGAAAATGATGTTATCGTCTGACACTTCAGATATAGAGTCAGTCAAACCATACTGGAAAATAAGAGTAGGCTGGATACTGGAGCTTACATTAAACGCGTATGTTAGTGGGCTTGCAATTCACCAGGCAGCAATGGAGGCACACTCTAGGCAGCAGAAATTTCTACTGTTGCACCATCGGTCTGGTTTGGAGCCATGTTTGGACTGGTCTTTCAGGTAAAAACGCACTGGGAGGAGGTTATAAAAAAGAAAGGCAATCTACCTAACGATTGAGCAGAGAGAAAGCTGTCTCTCAATGATCGGGTGGTGGTGACAAACACCTATATCACTTTTGTGTTATACTACATAACAGAACACGCCAAATACCTGATTAAAATGAAACACTTACCTTTCAACATTTGTGTGGAAGGGACATGTTCTGATGGTCAAAGAATATATCTACTGCCAATAACCACTCTATGGGGTTCTTGAGATATCATTTCTAATTATGCACATACACGCAATAAGGCTTACAAACCTGCGGATTTACCCCAAGTAACACAACGACGATGACAACGAAAGCGAATCTCAACCAATATAAGTTTCTTTTTTGTGTCATAAGTTTCTTCATCTGGTCTTCTTGATCAAGCTACCGCCTTGTGCCAAGCACATACTACAGTAACTAGCGTGGAATCTAGAGTACTCACGTGCGCTCACAACAACGTGTCAAGCTGAGCAACGTGATAGGCAGCCAGATTATAGAGGAGGTTAGTAGATCGACAATGTCTTCAGATCCGGCTATCAGCCGGGTCTATAGTGAAGATTGAACCACCACTTTCTTTGTGAAGGGTTACAATCTAATTTCTTTCTGCCTTGGCGTTATGCTGAAGGTAGCTGTAAAGTGAACTCGACCAAACGGTTTGCTGACTGGAATCTTACTGTCGAGTCAAACTCTCATCATATTCTACTTGAAGAAGAACTGGATGATATAGAAGCAAATGCTGTATTCTAGTGTGTTTTATGAACAATGGGTAAGAAGGAGAAGATTGATTAGTCTAATTGGACCTATTGTACTTATGCTTTACTAACAAAGAGGAAAGAAAACGGCAACGTTCAATGCCCGTAAAGTGATAGAGTAACCCAGGCTTTAGTGTGGAATTCTCCCTAGGAATATCCTAATATTGGGATCTGGGAAGCGGTCAGAGTTAACTCATCAATTGGGAATTGGTCCTAGTTGACATCATTATTGTGTTCTATTATCAAGTGTATATATTTAAAAATTCATATTATTGTTATACCTACTGTTCTAAGTTCATTGATACTCGCGTTCCTTTACTCCATGAAAACACTACTATGTGT
>OZ024740.1:345143990-345146490 GCA_964016885.1 Eledone cirrhosa
ACCCCAAGTTCCTCATCTGAATCAATCAGTTAACCAATGTTTTCAATAATTCTCTGTAGTCATGTTTTCCTTATTGACTTCCTAAAAAAATTAATAATCACATCTTAATTGGATTTTGCTACTTGTTACACAATTTGTGTCTTGTACATAATATATCAATCACAAAGCTATTTTGATAACATGTAAATGCATTGATTAATTTTTATGAAGCCTGCTCACAACATCAATGAATCGATTGGCCAAATGTGTAACATTTTGTTTTCAGGTAGATTATATTGTTGTCTTCTATTAATACCAGATCAACCCTGATCAAGCAGATCTATGACAAAATCATTCCATTATTCTCGATTTTTTTTTCTGGTGGGGGAGGGGTGTTCTTATATCACGAACTGTCCTATAAATCTCACTGTCTCTATTTCTAGAACATTTCTCTGCAACTTCTAGAAGTCCGAATGATCTTTTTCAAGGTCTCTTATTACTTCATGTTGTTTCAGCGTCCTTCATACATTTGGCAAAACCCTTAAAATAATACATACAATCTCGACCGAGGTATGAATTTGAATTCAAGGAAATAATCTACGTTTCCTCTACACCTAACCTCCGTGCGATTACCGAAGAATTGGGCCCATATTTCACCGATATTATTGTAGTACTGACAAAATATGTCCAGTTAAGCACTAGAGGGATCTATTCGACTGACTCTAACTCCTGCCTCCCCTTTTTTGTTAAATTTAAAATCAATATAAGTATGACGTTATAGTTATTGAATGTTATTATACTGTATATATGATTGAACTAATAATTCGTATATTTTCATTTTGCCATTAATAAAATCATTTTTATATTCCTATATTTCCTTCAATGGAATGAAATTTATTCACATATGATATAAGAAGGAAATCTTCAAAAACTTCGAAATTTCTTTTCGCAATATTTCATTATATTTGACTAGCAAAATGCTTGACCGTTTCCGATTTCCAAAATATGCATAATGCTTACCGTTGTATATACGTATAAGGCTTCCATTGAGAGGTTCGTCTGACGTTTGCCATGTGGTAAAGCTATACATCTTTCCTTGGGCTGTGCTTATATAGTTTGTTTTGATATCTTGTTTACATATTCTCTTTACCCAACCCTTTTCTCTTAGATTTATATTCAATAAAAAAAATGGTAAACGTGTGTTGTTAGATGTATTCATTTACAAAAAAGCAACAGTGTCAGATTTAGCGAGGTATGTTTGGTTGATCTAATCTATTAGAGACTGAGTCGGAGTCTCTATTTGATTATTAGGTAGGAATAGTTCTAACATTCTGGAAAAAGTTTCTTACATCAAATAATTACATTTTATCTCGCCTATTAACGAGAATCTTCAGTTTATTTAAAATTTGAATCTGTATATGCAATATATTGAACTGATCCAGTGTAACAGTACTTATAATAACGAGACTTGAAAGATGAAAGCAGAGTCGATCTTAACAGAATTTGAACATCAAAACTGAGATACCAAACACTTTGAGACAGATCCATGAATAATTCCTTTTAATGTGAAGAAGCTATTTCCCAACAGCATTTGCGTAGTTTTCACACTGGAATAGGCATAATTAAAACGGTGTATTTCTGTCTTCAAGTTGACCAAGGATTCTTTCTGTTTCAGTTATTTAAATCACAATTATTATTGCGAACTTGAACGCATGACACGAAGCTATTATATAATCTACATATTTTGTTAATTCTCATTGAGTAATGCTAGAAATCAATATAAAATCCTATGCATTATCACAGTCTTTTAAGCCGGGGGGATTGCAAAGACGTGATTAACCAAGTGACATTCCTCCGAACAATCCTGAAATTAATTGCTTTGCAGCTCATGTGGCTCAAATGTTGATAACGTTGAAGAGTTAAATATTCCTCGTAAATAGTCAGGAAATGTTATAATTGTAGTAAAGTCACCAAGCAAAACAACGCCTCAAATCGTATTAACAGTGTTTTCATACTTAATCCTTGCCTATTAACCTTCATCAATGCAAGCCATTCAGAGCATTCTTTCGTTTTATCTTATCAAATATATCACGATTACGGAAAACTTCCTATAATAGAAAGTTCTAGAGGAATGCAGTTTGGGTTGCCATTTCCATTTAAAATTAGAGCCGCTTCACTTGTATAACATGTACCTTTGGGAAACTTCATTTATGTCGCACTTCTCTATTGCTTCTTATCTACAACTTTATGATGTTATGCTATATCTTAAATATAGTTTCGCTTTCGTTGTTGTTATCGTTGTGCGTCAGTCTTAGTTTGTTACTGATTAAAAAGACATATGGACAGAGGTACAATTAATAAGAACTGCATTATCTAATGTATTATTCCTTTCTCCGGATGGTAGGTGGTGATTTGAAGGATATAGACTGTGGTCACATTGTGGCACCGCTTTTAAGGGTTATGTAGGTTTATATCGACATCATTACTTGAATGATACATATTTTATCGATTTTGACAGCCC
>OZ024740.1:345153990-345163990 GCA_964016885.1 Eledone cirrhosa
TGAGCATATTACTAAAATATTACTGAAATATTGCTCAAGTTAATACCCTCATTACATTTACGATGTATGCATCTGTATCATTTCTATACATGCTCGTTTCGTATTGTTACTGTTAAATTGATTTCGGCTCAGTTATGCCTGTGATTATATGTAGGCTTGTCAGCCGATAATATTGTGGTCCATTGTTTCATTATGTTGTTTATACAGTCTGTACTTAATATTTTCATTATTTCAATAATGAATAATTACAAATCCCAATTTTGTAATTATTTGCAGCATGATTATTGTTCTCTTTAGAAATGTGCTTCTACATTTATCTCATATAGTAGGGCTATATTTGAAGGCACGGCAGAATCTGATTGGGAGAATCAAAATGATTTCTGGTATTTAGTTGAATCCCATTACCTTCTCTGTTAAAATCCCACTGGGGCTGATTTAGTCTTTTATTGTTACGGTTTCGATGAAACAAATTCCTGAATTATACAGAAAGTGATTAAATAAAATATCATCGCTCACCTGAAAGATGAAATGATCTTTACCCATCTTAGGAATACTTACAATTATCTCTTAGAGTTACTATGAATAGTAGAATATGTCAAATTGGCAGCATTGGAATAGCATTTGGACTGAATGTTTTGCAGTGTGAATTCTGGCTCTCTGCACCACCGACGCCAGCCTGATACTTCATATTAACGACAGCCCTTAGGAAGCGATGATCGAAGTGGCCGAAATTCTTGGATGGATCTACTTTGATCAGAGCCCCTTTGAATCCAAATGTATTGCTGGTCAGAACAATGATGTATTATGTGAGGTGGATTTCGTGATTAAATCTGCCAGGTATCGCTGACTGCCCATGTCGTCAACTAAACCACAGAGGATAAGCATGATCCTCTTAAGGAGTATTTTTATTAAGTCTGTTGAGCATTGGTATGGGTCTGGAGTTGTTTATTTTGTTCCCTTTATCCTTGTTATTGTTATTGAGGCACATAACTTGCTAGTTATATATAAACACATATTTACATTTACGAATCAACGTACAATTTCCATATATTTGTAATTTGAGTTGTTTATACACCTGTCCATATCCATGTGTGTATATTTCTACATTATATATATATGATTAAAAGTAAACGTAAATTTACCGAAATAATCTCCGAAATACAATGAAATATTTGCCAACTAGCTAATATTTTTATAGACTATTTAATTTCCTTTTTCAATACTCAATAATCGAAAAAAATGTGATGGTTTATATATCTGTCGATATCATCTGAATAATGAAAACATATTTCAACGTTCATCTATCCACGTCTCCAGTAAATTACTATAAAATATGTAGTAAATATCTCATTCAAAATATCTCTTAATTTTACGCAGGTACAAAGAATATTTTACATGAATATTTTTTATTGTAACTATACATCCATCAATCCACCCATCGATCCATTCGTACATACATACATATATACATATATACATATATACATAGATACATGCATAGTTGCATGCATGCCTAAATACATACATACACATACATACATATATGCATGCATACATACATACATACATACATACATACATACATACATACATACATACATACATACATACATACGTGCATACATCCTGATTACTACTTCTTTTCAGAAGAGTGCCATCTCTTCATTGAACATTGCACGCAGGTGCATTTTCAGACCCGCCTTAATTTTGCAGATACGTTCACAGCTGTGACATTGAACTGTCTGTTTCCTGGAAATGCCAGCTGGGGTGTGTCTTCATGCATTTTACCATATCTGGTCAGTCTCCGAATTAACTTGAAAATTGAGCCACGCTCACTGCATATATATAGTGGAGTGTTTGGCGGTAGAACCATCTCACAGCGTGATTTCTCCTTGGCTCATGTGATTTCATATCGTTAACAAAACCAGCTCTTGTTAGAAGAAATCGGCTGCATACATTGCACCCCGATTCCTATTGGATTTTCGCATGCAATTGAGTCCCGCTTACGAAGTGAACGCTTCAAAAAAGTTTTCAAAATAATATACATACATACATACATACAGAGAATTCAGATTTATTTTTCGTAGTATGCAAATTTTGTTTGTTTGTTTGCTTTTTGCACCCAGAAAACATGACCATATGTGTGAGCTCTCTTTCCTAGCCATGGAGCAAGCTTTAAGTCATTGGTAGAGAGTTTATGTTACAAAATATATTTAAAGTTATTTTGTTAGATTTCAGAAAATAGCATCATAATATGCATATATATGAATATGTCTATTGTTGAACCTCTTCTTAAGCAGAACTCTGGAAAAAATCATTCTTTCTCACCGTACTTCTTTCATATATATATATAATTTAGCGAGACACTATGTACACTTTCCCATATTTCATTCGTTGTAATATGACAAGTGGTTCTGATATGTGTAAGCTTTTATTGCTACACCATGTAAGTAGTTATTTGTTCATTAAATGACTATTATTTTTTTTTTTTTTTGCTTTAATTCCGTTGATAAGTATTCGAGATGTTTCACTATTAACGCTAGATTTGGTTGGAAAATGTAGAGCAAAAAATATCAGAACGAAACTCATTGATTAATCAAATTGCCGTTAACAAAAAAAAAAATCGCATGAGATAAAGGTGGTATATGCTGGAAGAGAATCCAGTGATTAGAAATAAACTAAAGAAAAGTGAATATAAATTAAAAAAAAAAAAATGAGAGATAGAGAGAAAAGCGGACATGAAGGAAAACAATGAAGCATAGGAAATTGGCACAAAGTTGTATGGAAGAAATAATAATAAGCGATGGCGTATGGTAGAAAATTATGCTAATATAGGAATACAGGTATGTAAATAAACCGTAAATGCATAAGAACATGAATGAAATTTAATTTAAAATCAATAATAAGATTAGATGGAAACGATTAGAAGGTGTAAATGAAAGAAAAAAATGAAATAATTTGAAGAGAAATAGGAAATAGATGCAAAATATGACATGTGAAATGGCTGGTCTATGTATATGGGTGTGTGTGTGTGTGTGTGTGTGTGTGTGTGTGTGTGTGTAACATGTGAAATGGCTGGTCTATGTATATGGGTGTGTGTGTGTGTGTGTGTAACATGTGAAATGGCTGGTCTATGTATATGTGTGTGTGTGTGTGTGTGTGTGTGTGTGTGTGTGTGTGTGTGTGTTTGTGTAACATGTGAAATGGCTGGTCTATGTATATGTGTGTGTGTGTGTGTGTGTGACATGTGAAATGTCTGGTCCATACAGGGTCGTCAACTTGCAGAGGTAAACATGAAAATTATAAGCATTTCTGTACGAAAACGCCTTCCAAAATAGCAATAAACTATCCTATTATCGAATCAAATATCAAAGAGAAAATCGACTATTTAAAGATAGAAACTTCGTCAACATAGGGGAAATCGGCAGAATTTTGAATCATTTAATTATTTCATGTGAATTATGAAGCCGCTTTAAAAGCTTGATTCTTAGACGGCGTTTACAAAGATAGTTTCAAAATAATTATCCACTTTAAGACAGCTTCGTGTTTTAGAATTTGTTGTGAAACTGTTGGTACTAGATTCCTTCAGGTATCAAATGAGCTTGTATAATCTGGTAGTGGCCAATTTTTCTGGTAGCTCAAGGGAGTATGATTGAGGGTAAAGCAATATTTTGAATTTATTCTCTCACCGAGAATGAGATTTATAACCATTACTGGTGTAGATCTGCACATTTTAGCGATAACGTAATTCCTTCTGAATAACATTTCCTCAACAGTAACACATTTTAGGATATAGGCAATTACAGGTAGGGGAAAGGTTTGAGAAATGTTTTTTTTTATTAACGGAAACGACAGATTCTATGTCTCAGGCAACGCAAATGGCCATGAATAAGAGAGACGTAAAACTATTGTTAGAAAAACCTGCTTGAAAATTCCAGTTTACAAAAATCCTAGTGCAATTCATAGGGTTTGACTTGTGAATACTGAAAATGTTTTACCGAAATTTCAACGAAAATGCAACGATGAACTATTACATATCAAGAAGTATACAAACGAAAGTAGGTAAATGCATCTCTTTTTTTTCCCTTCGATGAAGATACGTTCATGATCGCTTTTTATCAATATATCCAAGGGTTGATCAGATAAATTCTATATATTGGAAACCCGAAACTCCAAAATATAAACACCTATTTAGAAACATCCTATGCGTCGATCTGACCTATAGCTTACGTTTTTAGATGAAACATCATCACATAATTTCTAAACCTTCTTTTCAATTCCCGATGTATTAGGGGCTTCATAATCTCTTTTTAACTGTGGCCTAATTAAAGTCAACTCATGTTAATGAAAGATATTTAACTGCTCTATTAAGCAATATATTTAACTGCTCTATTAAGCAATATATTTTATGAAAACTACACCCCAATAATCTTGTGTTTCATTCTACCAGCATTTCCATTCATCGTGGCAATTGAGGAACCAACTGGATTTGTCTTGTGAACGAATTAGGTTATCTTCCAAATGCTTGCAAATATTACACCGGATTAATGGAAAATTTATTCTAGATGTTTCAACATTAATGTAAGTGCCTAAAAATGTTTCTCAACTAGTTTATCTAAGTTCCTTTGATTCTTGAAGAATCTGAACCAGCTGCAATCAAAATAATTTCGGGATTTCTATAGAGCAGTCGAAATATTTCATTTGGCTATACGTTGTAGTTTTCGATTAAGCGAAAAACATTTCATCCTATGTAAAGACACAAAATGAATGATCTCAGCCTTTAAATTTCTGTATGCATACGATTAAATATTTGCAGTATATCTGCGTATCTTCTAATGGCTCATTTCTTCGATGTTTTTCTTTGCCCTGTAAGAACGTATACGATCTTTTCCTTATTCCAACAGAAATTAAACTCAAATTAAATTCCATTTTATCGAGTAATTTAATTTCCTTATGTGAAAAACATTTTTTCAAATAATTGTTTTAATTTTGTTTACGTCTACTAAGGTTTTCATTTCAAGTTTCCTTTAATTGTAACTTTAACTTCATTTTAATTTCATCAGCTTTCCTCACAAGGTTAATATATATCTTCAATATTCTTCAGAGTAATTTTCGTTTCTTTACACAGAAACCTTTCCATATTTTCGTTGCTCTATATTTATTTTTCTCACATTCCTTTAATTTCTTTTTTTATCAATATATTCATTCCACACATACATAACAGTTTATATCCTTGTATATATTTTATTGCTATTTAATTGTTTTTGTTTTTATTTTATGGTCATATAATCACCTAATTATATTCTGTAACAATTTTTATGCTATGACTTCTCCGATTATTTTGTCTTCATATTCTGATGATTGTAGAATATAACTTTATTAATTTTCTAGTGTAATATTTTCCTTAGTTTTCCGATCTTCGGACACAAGAAACGTGGGGTAATGATCTGTACATTTCCTGCTATATCAATCAAGTTTGTTATAGAATATCTCTTTTTACGTTGCATTTATACTCTCCAAACATTTTCTATATACCCACATGTGGCTGATAGCCTTATGTTTTGTGTTACAAAGGGCGTCTATCAATTTTACACACCCACATACAAAATACATTTTGCAAAGCAAAACGTACCGGTAGATTTGCAGCGATGTAAATTATGGACGTTTCCTTCATAATGAGTATGAAAAGTTGATTAAATTTATTTTTTCAATTGTATAATCTAATGTCATAGTACTAAATAATTAATTGTATCTTGTCAATGAGCGAGTACATTGCTGCCCCACTAATATTAGTCATCATGCCCTCTGTGAAATACTTATGCATCTTGCTACCGATTACATATACTACTAGAGTTGCCTCCATGTTGTGGTTGCATATCTTCGAAATATAATTTCATCCAGTTCGATAAAATATGCCTATTTATCGTATCATTGCTCTACTCCAAGCAGTTTTACAACGTTACACTTTATAATTGTTAACATTATACAATAGGTCACACAAAACTTTTATTAAAACCAACTGATGTCAGTCATAATGGTTTTTGGCGAATCTTAGCCAAGTAGAGATGTCCAATTTTCGCATGATCTCTCTCTCTCTTTCTATCTCTATCTCTCTCTCCCTCTCTCTCTTTCTCTCCACCCTATCTCTCTATCACTCTCTCCCTCTCTCTCTATGTATTTCTCTTTCTCTCTATTTCTCTCAGTCTACCACCTCTGACACATACTGTCTTCCACTTTCTCTTTTTTGTTTGTTTACATAAACAACATTTTAAGTGAATCTACAATAATTAACTATAAGAAGTATTTCAGGTATACACATACATTCACGCATGCGCATACACATGCACACACGCACACATACCTACATACATACACTCTCACTCTCTCATACACATTCACATACAAACACACATACATGTGTGTATATATATACATATATATATATATATATATATATATATATATATATATATATATATATACACGAGCGAAAGACTATATTTATATATTTAACACAGAATGAAAAAATAATATCAAAGTTGTCAATATGTTTTACGTAATAAATATAAAACAAATATTGAAGTAAATAAATAAATGATTTTTAAAAAACGTAAAAAAAAAAAAAACCGAAATAAAATCAAATTGGAATGATATTTTATACATCACGAATATTTATTTATTTATATTCATTTTCATATTTTTATACACAATGTTTCTTGTGATATAATTTTTTTTATAGATTTTTCACATACATACATTATTTTTATTAAGATTATCACAAGTTGTGGAAATAAAATATAACCTGTAAATCAAATAACTTTCTGGTTCAAAGTTTTTTCTTCTTTTTATATATTTATATATGAGGATGATAGTGATGATGTTTATTTTATAACTGTTATTTTCGATGACTTGTGTGGTGTTGGTGCGATGATGTTCATTATTATAATTTCTGTATTTATTTATTTATTATTATTTGTTGTTGATTTTTTTTCTGTTCTTATTGAATGTTTATGCTGATTTATCATTGTAGAATGTACCATAATGCATTAAGATTTTATGCTGCATTTTTTCATTGACCAAAATAAGTATGTATATATATATATACATATATGTATATATATATATTTATGTATGTGTGCGTGTGTGTGTGCCTGTGTGTGTGTGCCTGTGTGTGTGTGTCTTATTGTGTGAAACTTCGGTATAGGCTTACAAAATAGAGTAATCAATTGTGCAAGGCGTACAGCGTATATATATATTTATATATATATATATATATATATATATATATATATATACGCTGTACGCCTTGCACAATTGATTATATATATTTATATATATATATATATATATATATATATATATATATATATATATATATATATATATATATATATATATATATACATACATACATATATATATCTTACAAAGGTGAGTTCTATATTCTCTATGTCAAAAAGTAACACATAATAATACACATACACACACACACACAGTCAGAAGAGGATTTATACACTTAATTTTCTAATGTTAAATAGATGATTCGACTTAAATAATAAACACAGATATTCACACACAAAAGAGACGATTGAAACGGAAAACTTTAATATATAGATTATTATTATTATTATTATTATTATTATTATTATTATTATTATTATTATTATTATTATTATTCATTATTGTTTCTGAGATATATGCCGAGTGTCTTCCCGACACCTAGGGCAAATAAATTCACAGTGTGCATTGGTAAGCCAGGTAATACAGCACATTGATTATACGCATGTGCATATGCATATGCATATATTATTATTATTATTATTATTATTATTATTATTATTATTATTATTATTATTATTATGTTGTTGTTGTTGTTGTTTAAACAAACATTGTGTGTGAAGTTCGAACATTCGAACTTACGAAGCGCTGAGAAAATATAATCATAGAAAATCTAGGATGCTCAAACGCAGAAAATAACTGCAATTACTGTAAGTTTATGAATTTCAGATTAAAACACTTAGAGACGGAAAAAGATGTTCGACACAACCGCTATGAAAATTCAAACTCCGTATCTCTATGATACCGACTGAGTGCTCTCAGCAGTGAGCTAATTGAACTTAGCTCAATAATAATTGTTTTGTTAGCGAAACAGGGCTGACATTAAGGAAACATTTTAAAGCGGTACAGGACGAAACAGTGTGGGGAATGTTGTGTAGTCGGTACCTGAGTGGTACTAAGTTCGATAGTATAGCGGCTGACAACATTTTTTCCGTCTCTAAGCTATCTTATAGAAACTGACAATAATTTCAATTATTTTCTGCCTTTGAGCGTCCTCCATCTTCGATGATTTATTATTATTATTATTATTACAGTTGCATTTATCTTGCTTTATGTTCATACGAGATATCACCAAGTCACAACCAGTGACCTCAAGAGACAACAAGGTCCGCCATGTTCAAGAAAGAACATACATACACACACACATGCATCTTTAGGTGTTTAGACTTGTGATGTACTTATATTATTATTATTATTATTATTATTATTATTATTATTAAGAAAGAGCACACAAATTATGCAAATTATGGCATCTAAGTATCATTAGTGTAAATTACATGCAAATATATGAAGATGTGCATGTATGCGGACAAATGTGGGTGATTGCTTGTGTATGTTTAAACAATGTATTGAAATTAGGGTTTGTATGCATATCATACTATCAATGTACTTAAATGTATACTCACACACACAGACACACAGAGACACACTCACACACACGCGCACGCACACACGCACAAACACACACATATATATGTGTGTGCATCCTTGCGTATATATATGGGTATGTATCGAGATATATATGTATTTGCACATTAACACATACATATATATGTGTACAGAAACATGTGCACCTATGTCTTTTCATCCCTCTTACTTTGATATGATGAGAGTATTAATGTTTTCTTTCTTATTTAATTTACATATTTATTGGATGCACTTGTTAATTAATAATAGGGAAATTAAAGAATTGACTAATTACATATTTAGTTGCTGCGTTGAATCAGTTAGTGATGTTTTTGTTATAGAGATTGTTACGTAATTGTATATTGGTTTCAAACATGTGACATTATTTTTAGGCTGGAATACAATATTGCTCTGTTATTGCTAATTGTACTGTTTTATAATGTTCTGTGTTTTGTTCTTTTTTGTATTTCTTTTTGTAATGTGTATTTACATATGTGCTTGTGTATGGGAGGGGTATTTATTATAATTACATTTTGATGTTTGATAATGTTAAATCTGTGAGTGATCCCAATGTTAGGCCGTGGGAGCATAAGAGTGATTATGAAGGAACATACCGCCGGGATGTAAAGATTGTTCTAGGCTAATCGGTGGGGTTCCTTGTGACGTTGGCGGAAGGAAGTTTATGTTACCGGGGCCTTCTTGTCCTTGACCAGGGAAGAATTCGTTGTAGGCTTGATAACCAGGATAGAAATCCTGTCCATTATCTAAAATGAAAATATAGATACATTTATAGAGAATTATATATTGAAATACAAATGAAGATTGAAAACATAGAAACAAGTCAAGATGAAGATTAAGATGAAGGTTAAAAATAACAACTGTGGATGTTTAGCAATATGGCACATGGAATAATAGCGTATAACACTTGTGAGAGACAAGAGCACTCAATGCCTCATTTCGTTAGTTAAAGTTAGTTAATATACACAAATAACATATTTTATCTGTCATATATATATATTTGAAATATTCATGATCATGTGTACGTATATTCCTTTGATAAGACATGTATGTACAAATGGGCAAACATTTACATCTGAATTCAAGAATGAGATTCTTCGGTATTCATGAGTATTATTATCTTGTGAGAATTTCATCTAGATAGACGCAGATACGTGAAAAGTTTAAAATATTCGCGTCAAAATATGTTCACTCAATGAGAGGTTTTCACTATCACATATATAATAATGATTATTTA
>OZ024740.1:345168990-345171490 GCA_964016885.1 Eledone cirrhosa
GAGAATATCCAAAACCGACATCATCACAATTTGAACTTAAGAATGTATTTCTTTTTAATCTGGTTCATAATGATATTTTCTAATATGGACAAGAGCTCAGAAATATTGAGAAAGAGGAATGTCGAGCCCAGTACGTGAATGGTAGATTATTTTATCGAGGAAGAAGCATTTTAGGAGGAAGAAGCACAGCGTTAATCTCAGCTGTATTTCAAACGTTGTATCGATTCTGCACTTAAACAATAGTAAATCTGTTGAACAATGTCGGGATTTTATGAGTTAAGCAGTAGCTACGTACGAAACATATGTTTTTGGCGGTTTCTTTTGCTAAAATAACACTGCATCCTAAGCTTTCTGAGGGAGGTTTTACGTGACATTTATATATATATATATATATATATATATGGGTAACAACTACCTAACTATTTCAGAAAACTAAAATATTAGAAATAGGAAAACATGATAAAAATTAATTAAAAATATTACGCTTGAATAGAATCGTAAAATGGACGAGAAAATGGTAATGAATGTGAAATGAATTACGAATACTATATTAGGATATACAAGAAACATGTATCAAATGGGGCATATAAAACAGAAATAGCTATATCGACTAACATAGAATGAGTTAAATAACAAAATATATCCAGAAAATATATTGATATATACATAGAAATGCACACATCCACGCCATATTACTACTCTATTTCTTTGCCTCCCTCTATCTATGTATAGAAACATACATGCATACATACTTACACACACACATATATACGTATATATATATATATATTTATATATATATATATATATATATAATATGTGTATATATATATATATATATAATATGTATATATATATATATATATATGTGTATGTAAATACTGCAGAGACTCGACGATAACACAGGTGTTTGTCCACATTTCAAGCTACCTTGCGAAAACCCCCGAAAGAGTCATTTTCCGAGATCTGAAGACAACATTACTTTGGAGACAAAAATTACAGCCATTGGTTTCCGAGATTTAAACGATAAACACTGCTCTTTCTTTCTCTCTCTCTCTCTCTCTCTCTCTCTCTCTCTCTCTCTCTCTATATATATATATATATATATATATATATATATATATATATATATATATATATGTGTGTGTGTGTGTGTGTGCGTGCGTGTGTGTGTGTGTGTGGGTGTGGGTATGTGTTTATCTTTGTGACTGTGTTTGTCCCTACGCTGACATACATGATGAGCATATAGATTTTATTGGTATGTGTGTTCTTAACAGCGGAATATGGTTTTTTTTTTTCATATTTTTAAAAATTGTTTTATGTTTGTGCTTTTCATGTTTCCACTGTTGTTTTCCAGGTATTCAGTCATAGTATTGTTATCAGTCATGTCATTTCTATTGATGTTGCTTGTTTTGCGTACTCACTTCTCTGCCTTAATGTTATTCTATCCAATCATATATATATATATATATATATATATATATATATATATATATATATATATGATTGGATAGAATAATATTAAGCCAGAAAAGTGGGTACGCAAAACAAGCAACATCAATAGAAATATATATAGAAATATATATATATGTATATATATATATATATATATATATATATATATATATATATATATATATATATATATATATATATATACACACACATATATATATATATATATATATAAATATATATATATACATATATATATATATATATATATATATATATATATATATATATATATATATATATGTATATATATATATATATATATATATATATATATATGTATATATATATATATATATATATATATATATATATATATATATATATATATATATATATATATATATATATATATATATGTGTGTGTATATATATATATATATATATATATATATATGTATATATATATATATATATATATATATATATGTATATATATATATATATATATATATATATATATATATATATATATATATATATATATATATATATATATATATATATATATATATATATATATATATATATATGTGTGTGTGTATATATATATATATATATATATATGCCTATTTAGATATGTATTTATAAAACTCACACACGTAAATATATGTGTTTGTGGATAACTTTGTGTATGCAAATCAAAGAACCAAGATTCCTTGGTGGAAAGGAACAGAGATAGTAAAACTGGTATCAACAGAATTGGCTGGCGGCTTTGATGAGATTTCTAAGCACGTATATTAATCTGTTATCAACATATACAAGTAGACATTGACAAGGAAAATGTTACATGATTCTCAGATATAATTCTATTAGTATTAATATATCTATATAAATATAAATATACAAATGCATATACTGAAATTCATACATTGAAATGTAGACATATATATATATATATATAAATATATATATATATACATAAAAACATGTATACATGCTTGAATACATACAAATATACACATATAAACATACATACAAAAAG
>OZ024740.1:345173990-345193990 GCA_964016885.1 Eledone cirrhosa
TATATATATATATATATATATATATATATATATATATATATATATATATATATATATATATATGCATATATATATATATAAGTGCGTGTGTTGAAAGTGTCATTGTACCCCCCCCCCCTTACACACACACATATACATACATATATCTATACATTCCCATATATAAATATATGTCTGTGTGCGTACCTGTGTATGTGTACAATGACATTTTCAACAGAAGTTTGTGATTTTTTAAAATATTTGTATTAGAATCCAATGAGAATAGATATGAAGTGATTGTTGACGAAGGTGTTACAAGAAGCCTTGACAGTTTGTCTCTGTCTTTAGCTAAACAATAGCAGGATTGTTGTTGTTGTCATTTATAGTTTCCTTCCTGTCATACTTCACTCCTTACCCAATCCGTTTCTAAAACTATCTTCCTGCTTTACCGTCTCTATTGCATTCAACTAAAAGCTCTTTTGGAATATATTTCCAACATAAATCACCCAAACACACGTTTCAAAAATGATAGACGGAACGAAAGAAAGAATAAAGGTTGAAAGGAAGTCCAGAAATTGATGAGATGGAGGTTAATGAAAGTACAGGAAAGGAGAAAAATAATTGTCGAACAAAAGTGGGAGTGGTAAAAAGTTAAGTAGGGAAATTCAGAAAGAAATTCTGACGGCATATTGCATCAAATGAAAGAATGTGTTGAAAGGTGAAACAATAAAAAGGATAGACTGCAGAAATATAAAGAATGAGAAATAGTAAGAAGCAGAGGCTGCATAATACAGTCACAGACACTCATACAGTATATTGCTAAATATACTATACATACATTCATATATATATATATATATATATATATATATATATATATATATATCGACTCTCCATATTTCTTTTCAATGGCTGACAATACCTTACCGGCGCCACTCGAATAAGGTAGTTATTTAACCCATAAATGGAGCCCTAACAGGTACTACCACCCCGGGCCAGGGCAGACCTGGGGAGTTATGACAACTAAGGGGTAACTCCACATTCCCCACATCTCCTGAACTCCCGAACTGGAGCCTTGCCACTGGATGTAATTTAATGTCATACCCTTGAGATCGGTGTGGAAGTCGGACCTTCGTAGAGACCTGAAAATCCGCCTCTTCATTGCTGTAGTGGAGTCTGTGCTGCTGTATGGGTCTGAGACTTGGACACTGACCAAGTAACTCACTCAGATGGTGGATGGGTGCTACACGAGAATGCTGAGGATGGCTCTGAACATTAATCAGTATACACTGAGGATGAAAAGCTCAGAGCTGTATGGGAGCATCCCAAAAGTCAGCTCAAAAGTGACACAGAGGAGACTGAGGTTAGCTGAACATGCTCACCGACATCCAGAGTTGACATTGCACTCAGTGCTCCTTTGGGAGCCCCTACATGGGCACACTGGAAGAGGAAGACCAAGGTTGACGTATGTTGATGCCCTAAGGTCAGACACTGGTCTGTTGGAGACGCAGGACATGGCAGCGATAATGAGGGACAGAGACCGCTGGAGAGAACTCGTCCATGGATCTCGGGAATTTTACCCGCCTTAGATAGATATATATATATGTATATAAGTATGTACAGGTACATACATATATGTATACAGACGTACAGTAGTATGTATATATATATACATACATGCACACATATATATATATGTACGTATGGATTCACCGAACATTTATTATATGCTCGGTGTGTTTGTAAACAAACATCCTGTTGTGTTGTATTTTGGTATATACATACTACTGTACGTCTGTATACATATATGTATGTACGTGTACATACTTATATTTAAGTAACAGCCGTACTAAGAGTGTGAAATGAAATTTCGTTTCATTTTTTCCGTTTAACCCACTCGATATGCAAATTGGGCTACTCAGCCGTTAATATGCATAAGGTAAGTATATACGTTCAACAATCTGGCAGGAAGGTATACGTTGCTGATGATAGCTAATAAGCTTGAAACTAGTACATCGTTCCTTTGTCAGTGTTGAACAAACGAGCAACGATGGTTACTAGACACTACGGCTTAATACGGCATGTTTGTTTACAAACACACCGAGCATTATAATAAATGTTCGATGAATCCATACGTACATATATATATGTGTGCATGTATGTATATATATATACATACTGCTGTACGTCTGTATACATATATGTATGTACGTGTACATACTTATATTTAAGTAACAGCCGTACTAAGAGTGGGAAATGAAATTTCGTTTCATTTTTTCCGTTTATATATATATATATATATATATATTAGAAAAGGGAAGCATAGTTCTATACAAAGCGGTGGTTAAATCTAAAGTCGGAAATAGCACGGAAAAAATATTTTAGGGTCTGTTATTCTTTGTTTTTTTTCAGTCTCCTTAGCCACAAGGAAGATGAAAAAACCTTACCTCTTAATTTTAAATCGTTACTTTTCAGTTTTTAATTCTTATTAATTATTTTTAATTATAAATCTCAACATTTGATAAGATGAATTTTACTAATACATAAACCGGTAATACTTTATATGCATTGGTGGATCGGCATTATCGGTAAAGAGCACTAAAATATATTTTCCGTGCTAGTTCCAACTTCACCTTTTCTCTCTCTCTATATATATATATGTGTGTATGTGTGTATATATATATATATACATAGAGAGATAGAGAGAGAGAGAGGGGGGAGGAAAAGAGAGTTTTCGATCTCGAAAAAAGCAGGTTCAATTCAAGAGAATCAAATACATACAAACACAGAAGCAAATACATGCGAACACACATATATTTTCAGATGTTTCATGTATCTGCCACGCTCTGTCTCCCGCCCCCTCGCTCAGATACATCCATTGACCGTGTCTCTCGCTTTCCTTCTGTCTGGTTCACATTTAACCCTTTGTATGTCATTATCTATATATCTTTCATCGTAGCATTTTTTTTCTCTTTTGATATCTGTTATATTTCACATTTAGTTCTGCCCTCAATATATACATGAATAGCACACAATGCTATTTTCATTGCAAATAATTGTCTTATATAGAATATCTTCATCATCTTCATCATCCTGCTATCTTCATTTTTAACCTCAGTATTAACATTATTATCACAGATACATGCCTCAACATCATTGCCCTATTCGTCGTCACCGTTATCATTTTCGTCACTATCGTCATATTTGTCATCGCTCGTAATTAGCATCGGTACTAGCATCAACACCACTATCAGCTGCTGCTGGAGATGCCAGTTTGGTTTCACCGGCAGCAACCAATTTACTAACAACCTACTGTACCAGAATCAACCGTCTCTACTACTACTACTACTACTACTACTACTACTACTACTACTACTACTACTACTACTACTACTACTACCACTACTACTACTACTGCTGCTGCTGCTACTACTACTACTACTACTACTACTACTACTACTACTACTACTACTACTACTACTACTACTACCACTACTACTGCTGCTGCTGCTATCGTTGGCATCACTCTTAACATTATTTCTACAACGACAAAGACGCCACTCGAATGTTGAAGTGGTAAGTAACATCGATAGTACAAGTAGACACATACTCTGCAGCTGGTGGATAGCTTGGTCTTCTTGTTGCTGATGTCACATTGAGAGAGTCAATCGTATGATGAAGATGATGATGGGGATTTATGTATTGATAATAATAATAATAATAATAATAATAATAATAATAATAATAATAATGATAATAATAATAATGCCTTCTTTATTAAGCACAAGGTTACATAAAGTAGACGTTAAGGACAGTACAGGACAATACAGGACCGTACAAATGGGCATTTCTGCGTGTAAAAAAACAGGATGTAATAAAAATAACAATGAAAAATTCCCCAATAGGGGGAGACTTCCGAGGGACATTTGTGGATAAATAATAATAATAATAATGATTATAAAAATGATTTCATTTATTACCCACAAGGGCCGACATGTAGATAATAATAATAATAATAATAATAATAATAATAATAATAATAATAATAATAATAATAATAATAATATTATCATAGAGGAATTGAAGCAACGCATTGTAGCAAAGAGTGCCAAAATCAGGCGATACGAGAACAGAGTCAGTCAGTATAAACAGAACCGCATGTTCGACAACAACCAGAAGATGCTGTTTGGACAGCTTGAGGGGAAAGAAAGAGGCAACGACTTGATCCCTGGGGCGGAACAAGCTAAAACATTCTGGAGAGGAATATGGGAGCAGGATGTTAGACACAATGCCCAGGCAGGGTGGATTGAAACAGTACAGAGGGAGATCGGTGAGCAGGCACAACAACAGACTGATTTGAGTATCACAGTTGAAACTCTTAAGGGGCAAGCCAAAAAACTAACCAACTGGAAATCACCAGGCCCAGATGGTGTGCAGGGGTATTGGATTAAACATTTAACATCCCTCCACCCGAAGCTGACGGCCATGTTCAATGACTGCTTGGTGTCGGGTGAGGTGCCAGAGTGGTTGACAAAAGGTACCACAGTTCTGATAATGAAAGACCGAATCAAGGGTAATGATGTTACCAACTATAGACCTATCACATGTCTGCCCGTAATGTGGAAACTGTTGACGAGCATTGTGTCTGAGGAAATCTACCATCACCTCCACACAAACAACTTGTTGCCGGACGAACAGAAAGGATGCCGAAAGAAGTCACGTGGTACAAAGGACCAGTTGCTTATTGATAAGATGGTAATGGGGAATTGCAGGAGGAGACACACTGATCTTGCCATGGGATGGATAGACTACAGAAAGGCATTTGACATGGTGCCTCATTCCTGGATCACCAAAAGCCTGGAGATCTTCAGGGTGGCAGATAACATCAGATAGTTGCTGGGCAGGAGTATGGGGTCCTGGGAGACAGAGTTGACATCAACTGGAGTATCCTTGGGAAGCGTGAAGATCAAGAGAGGTATCTTCCAGGGAGATAGCCTGTCCCCTCTGTTGTTTGTCCTTGCCCTGATGCCCTTGACCATTATGCTGCGAAAAGTGAGAGCAGGATACAAGTTGGGAAGGGGAGAGCTTACCATCAATCACCTCCTCTTCATGGACGATCTTAAGCTCTTCGGGAAAAGTGAGTAGGAGTTGGATGTGCTTGTTGACACTGTCCGTATTTTCAGCAGTGATATATGTATGCAGTTTGGTATTGGTAAATGTGGAGTCATTGTGATGAGGAGGGGTAGGTTGAGCAGAAGTAACGGGATCCAGATACCAACAGGTGAGATGATAAAGGAAATTGACTCTGAGGAAGGATACAAGTATTTGGGCGTTCTGGAGGCTGATGGCATGAAGAACAAAAAAATGAAGGAATTGTTAAGAACTGAATACATTCGGAGAGTAAGGAGCGTATTGAAGTCACATCTGAACAGCAGAAATGCCATAAGCGCAGTAAATTCCCGAGCTGTGTCTATTATTAGGTACAGTGCGGGAATTCTGAGATGGAATGTTGCTGAACAAAAAGAAATGGATAGGAAGACTAGGAAGCTATTGACTATCTACAACATGTTCCACAAGAGGAGTGATGTCGATAGACTCTACCTAAGGAGATCTGAGGGTGGAAGAGGTCTTATCAGCATAGAGGACTGTGTTCAGATGGAGAAAAACAACCTATACAAATACGTGACCTATAGTAAGGAGCCAATGCTCAGAGCTGTACTGAAGGAGGGGACAGTAGGCCAGGGGATATCCAAGGAGGAAATAACATCAAGGAGGAAGAGCAGCCTTAAGGGAAAATCCCTTCATAGTACCTTCTTTGAGAAAACTGAATTTAGAGATCCACAGACATGGAACTGGTTGAGAAGAGGAGACCTCAAAAAGGCTACAGAAGGAATGCTAATGGCTGCGCAGGAGCAGGCCCTCAAAACGAAGTGGTTGAAGCACCATATCTACAAGGAGGAGGCTAGCCCACTGTGCAGGATCTGTGGAGAGAGAGAGGAGACTGTGGCTCACATTGTGTCCGAGTCTAAACACCTAGCCCAGACCCACTATAAGGGCTGGAGACACGATGTGATGGGCAGGGTGATCCACTGGCACCTGTGCAAAGTAAACAATCTACCACATTCTGAGAAATGGTATGAGCATAGGCCAGAGGCGGTGATGGAGAACAGTCAGGTGAAGGTGCTGTGGGATTTTAGGATACAGACGGACAAAAAACTGGAACACAATAGACCTGACCTGGTGGTTGTGGACAAAGAAAAAAGATCGTGCCTGATTGTGGATGTGGCCTGCCCGTTCGACACGAGAGTGCAAGAGAAGGAGAGGGAGAAAATTAACCGATACCAGGACCTAAAGTGGGAGGTGAAAAGGATTTGGAACTGCCATGAAGTCAAAGTGATCCCGATTGTCATAGGCGCACTGGGGACTATCTCCAAAGGTTTCCAGGGATGGTTAAAGAAAATCGGCCCCTTCACGCTTTTTGGAACGCTTCAAAAGGCATGCTTGCTTGGAACGGCAAGAACCCTCCGATACGTCCTGAATATCTGAAGCTGCAGGTAGTGGCTTGATATTCAATCGAACGGACTTTCCAGTTAACCAACATCAATGACTGAGATTCAAGGAATAACAATAACAATAATAATAATAATAATAATAATAATTCAAAAGGCATGCTTGCTGGGAACAGCAAGAACCCGCCGATACGTCCTGAATATCTGAGGCTGCAGATAGTGGCTTGATATTCATTTCAACAAACTTTCCAGTTAACTAACATCAATGACTGAGACTCAAAGAGTAATAACAACAATAATAATAATAATAATAATAATAATAATAATAATAATAATAATAATTACCACAGTTCTGGTAATGAAAGACCAAATCAAGGGTAATGATGTTACCAGCTATAGACCTATCACATGTCTGTCCGTAATGTGGAAACTGTTGACAACCATTATGTCTGATGAAATCTACCATCACCTCCACACAAACAACTTGTTACCGGACGAACAGAAACGATGCTGAAAGAAGTCCCGTGGTACAAAGGACCAGTTACTTATTGATAAGATGGAAATGAGGAATTGCAAGAGGAGACACACTGGTCTTGCCATGGGATGGATAAACTACAAAAAGGCATTTGACATGGTGCCTGATTCTTGGATCACCAAAAGCCTAGAGATCTTCAAGGTGGCAGATAACATCAGACAGTTGTTGGGCAAAAGTATGAAGTCCTGGAAAACAGTGTTAACATCAGCTGGAGAATCCTTAGGAGGCGTGAAGATCAAGAGAGGTATCTTCCAGGGAGATAGTCTGTCCCCTCTGTTGTTTGTCCTTGCCCCTGATGCCCCTGACCATTATATTGCGAAAAGTGAGAGCAGGATACAAGTTGGGAAAGGGAGAGCTTCCCATCAATCACCTCTTCTTCATGGACGATCTTAAGCTCTTCGGGAAGAGTGAGAAGGAGTTGGATGTGCTTGTTGACACTGTCCGTATTTTCAGCAATGATATATGTATGCAATTTGGTATTAGTAAGTGTGGAGCCCTTGTGATGAAGAGGGGTAAATTGAGCAGAAGCAACGGAATCCAGGTACCAACAGGTGAGATGATAAAGGAAGTTGACACTGAAGAAGGACACAAGTATTTGGGTGTTCTGCAGGCTGATGACATCAAGAACAAAGAAATGAAGGAATTGATAAGATCTGAATACATTCGGAGAGTAAGGAGCGTATTAGAGTCACATCTGAACAGTAGGAATGCCATAAGTGCAGTAAATTCCCGAGCTGTGTCTATTATTAGGTACAATGCGGGAATTCTGAGATGGAATGTTGCTGAACAAAAAGAAATGGATAGGAAGACTAGGAAGCTATTGACTATCTACAACATGTTCCACAAGAGGAGTGATGTTGATAGTCTCTACTTAAGGAGATATGAAGGTGGAAAAGGTCTTATCAGCATAGAGGACTGAGTTCAGATGGAAAAAAACAACCTACACAACTTCGTGACTGATAGTAAGGAGCCAATGCCCAGAACTGTACTGAAGGAGAGGACAATAGACCAGGGGGTGCCCAAGGAGGAAATAACAACAAGGAGATAGAGCAGCCTTCATGAAACATCCCTTCATAGTACCTTATTTGAGAAAACTAAAATCAGAGATCCACAGACATGGAACTTGTTGAAAAGAGGAGACCTTAAAAAGGCTACAGAAGGAATGCTAATGGCTGCGCAAGAGCAGGCCCTCAAAACGAAGTGGTTGAAACACCATATTTACAAGGGGGATGCTAGCCCACTGTGCAGGATCTGTGGAGAGAGAGAGGAGACTGTGCCTCACATTGTATCCGAGTGTAAACTCCTAGCCCAGACTCGCTATAAGGGCTGGAGACATGATGTGTTGGGCAGGGTAATCCACTGGTACCTATGCAAAGTAAACAATTTACCACATCCTGAGAAGTGGTATGAGCATAAGCCAGAGTCGGTGATAGAAAACGATCAGGTGAAGTTGCTGTGGGAATATAGGATACAGACGGACAAGAAACTGGAACACAATAGACCTGACCTGGTGGTTTTGGACAAGGAAAAAAGATCGTGCCTGATTGTGGATGTGGCCTGCCCATTCGACAAGAGAGTGCAAGAGAAGGAGAGGGAGAAAATTAACCGATACCAGGACTTAAAGTGGGGGGGTAAAAAGGATTTGGAACTGTCATGAAGTCAAAGTGGTCCCGATTGTCATAGGCGCACTAGGTACTATCTCCAAAAGTTTCCAGGGATGGTTAAAGAAAATTGGCCCCGCCACGCTTTTTGGAACGCTTCAAAAGGCATGCTTGCTGGGAACAGCAAGAACCCTCCGATACGTCCTGATTATGTGACGCTGCAGGTATTGGCTTGATATTCACTTCAACAAACTTTCCAGTTAACTAACATCAATGACTGAGACTCAAAGAACAATAATAATAATAATAATAATAATAATAATAATAATAATAATGCTTTCTTTATTAACCACAAAGGTTTACACAAAGTAGACATTAAGGACAGTACAGGACAATACTGGACGGTACAAATGGGCATTTCTGTGTGTAAAAAACAAAAAAAACAGAGGATGTAATGATAGAACAATGAAAAAAATTCCCCAATAGGAGGGAGACTTCCGAGGGACATTCGTGGAGAAGCCCATTAAAAAGCCACAGTGACCCTGACTACCAGGGCAAGTGCCCTCTCCCAGTTTTCCACCTCTAATTTACAGACACATTCTTGCTTCTCTCATCGATCTCTCAACAAAATGCTGGGAAGAGAGCACTTCCCTCTCTACCCTGATTTTCCTTTTCAAATGAAATTTGAAAAAGTTAATCAGGGCATCACCGAAGAGGTAAGTGCTCGTCTTCAGCCCTTTCAAACGTGTCCACCATACTATCTCTTTCGCCATGGCCACCAGACAGATAAAAACTGCCTGCTCTTCCCGGCTCAAGGAAGAGGGCGGGGCAATCCTCACGATGGACACAGCTGATAGCTGGATCCGTCCTACACGCGACAGCAGGTGTTCGACATAAACCCACAAGTCAGCAATGCTCGAACACTGGACGAGTGCGTGCAGGACGGTTTCGTCGCCCTGCGCGCATCTCGGACATGCCCGGCTGACGGCACCTCCATGCCTGTAAAATTTATCCCGAACTGGCAAAGCTCCTCGGTAGCACTACCAGGCCAGGGATTTCTGGAAGTTGTCCATAGGCCCCGGCCCGAAAGTTCTTCCGAAGAGATTGGTTAGTTGATTTTCGTCGACGCCTAGAGTTTCCCCAAGTACGTCGTCGCTCTTCCCCTCCACTAATCCTCTATAGAACGCCAAGGTGGAGTTTCCACCGATCACATTGCCCGATTGGTCGAGGTATCTGAGCGCCTGAAGACATTCCAGTCTCCAAGCGCTCCCTCAATAATAATAATAATAATAATTGTTTCTACTTTTGGCACAAGGCCAGCAATTATCCAGTGAATTACTGGTACTTTATTTTATCGACCCTGTAAGGATGAAAGGCAAAGTTAACAACGAATAATGATTTGCAGAAAGGATTATATATAGGCTCATAGCGCTGTAAAGATCAAATACTAATGAACAACGGCATAACAGAAGATTGCAGGTGAAGAAAAATACTGAGCATCGCTTGGATTCATTACCAGAAGGCTTTTGATAGTGCTCCCCATATGTGGATACGGAAATGTTTCATCAAACATGATCTGAGTAAGTCGCAAACAGTTCTGCGTATTAAATGAAAGATGGATTTATAAAAACTGAACCCATCTAAATTAACAGAGAGATGTTTTTCACTCCTATTTTGACTAGCATTGACTCTATTATTTGAAACATTTAACAGGACAGGACTTGGGTTTGAAAATGATGGCAAGAAAATTAACGAACTCCTCTATGTATTATACAAATGTGTACGTTAAATGCAGCGACAACTTAAAACACTGCTGCAGCTAGTACATGGATGCATAGAAAAGAAATAAATTTAGAAAAATATGCCAAAGCCACACTGAAGGTGACCATGGGCTTTGTGGGCTTTCTCCACAAGTCACCCGCGAAATCTCCCTAGTTTGGGGGAAATTGTTATCTTTGATGTTTATTTTTTTAGTCTCAGTTATAAATTTTACTTCACGCAAAAACAAATATACCAACACATTAACGTCATGTATCATCTTTAATATTTTCTTAAGACAGAATGTACCATATAAGAGCATTTTGTTTGTGATTAGGATTGGATTTACATATCCGAAGCATCCCATGTGATACAAAACGGAGGAATCGACCACGGTAATAATGCCGGTAACAACGATGATAATTGCGATAACCATAACGATAACGATGATAACAACGACGACGTTAAAAACGACAATTGCGATGATAACGATGGTGATAATAGTGTAATGTGTTGCTACTGTTTAGTTTATGTGCGGTTTAGGTAATCAAAACTATGATGTAGGTTTCAGTCTTGGCCCTCAATATGAGTTTGGGTATCAGGGACTCTATTAACTGAAATATTATATTTAAGCCATCATTGAGTGAGTAGAGGGGCTGTTTGCAAATATTCGCTGGTTTAGCTACAATGTAGCATATGAATTTGTTGGTAACGTGAGAGTAGAGACACGTTTTAGTGCGAGAGAGTGTTACAGAGAGAAAGATGTATATATATATATATATATATATAGGAACGTGAGAGGAACAAAAGTGTAGCATATCTGTGAGTGTGATCAAAAACATACACACACACACATATATATATATATACATACAAATATATATGTAAGCTTATATATATATATATATATATATATAAAGAGAGAGAGAGAGAGAGATAGAGAGAGAGAGGGGGGTAGAGAGAGAGAGGGGGGGGGGGTAGAGAGAGAGAGAGAGAGAGAGAGAGAGAGAGAGAGAGAGAGAGAGAGAGAGAGAGAGAGAGAAAGAGAAAAAAAGATGGGTATAAATTTGCAAGTGGGTGAAGAAAGGAAGAAGATGGAGGCATATATGTTTGAAAGAATTGGATTGAAAGATAGGAAGTGAGAAAGAAAATGTGGGATAAAGAATGAGAGGGAGTGTGAGAGGGAGCAAAAGTTACTTGAAAAAAATAGAAAGATAAATAAAGACTGTAAGTAGAAAAAAAGAATAAAAACAGCACGTTTCTCGAATGATGTAGGTTTGACAAGAAAAAGCAGTATATTTCAACAACTACAGCGAACTTGGCGAAATATGCTTATACAATGTAAAGAAGCTTCTTATACACAAGTAGGACTTAGAAATGTAAACATGGACAGCCAGAGACTCAGAGTAAACGCTTAGTTTTAAATAATCCCACTCAGGGAGGAGATGAACAATATGGTGTGAAAAAAAACAAAACAAAAATAAAAGATAAATCTATATATACGAGTCAGGAGACAGATGTGTATATAGTTCTAAATATATGCTATAGTACTATGTTGCTTGTATACGTATGTGTGTTTATGTGATAGATTTATGTGTATGTGTATGTGTGATTTGTTTTTTTTCATTGCTTTGTTGTGTTGTATTTTGTTATATTTATATATGCATTTAAATATTATATGGTATTTTCTTGCTCTGAAAAACAAGGCCAATCTGTTAGATACAGTTCCTGTTATGTCTAGCGTGTGCGTTCTCTATGATAGATATTTGCTAGAATGAGGCCTAAAAAACGGGAAGCTTCTAATAACTTCGTTATGTTCAAGTTTAAGTAGAGTGAATTAAAAAATGTTTTACTTCCGCAAATACAATCCATAGAACAATAACTGCAAAAATGAAGCAGAACTTTCTCTCATTCTGTTTTAGCTATTCGACTGGTCTGTGGTCAATCAGGTCACATAGAACTTCAGCGATCACACTGATTTCAATTTATTACAATATATCGATCTCTATTTGCCGAACTACTACATTCTAGAACAAAAGCAAGAACATCCTCCCACACACGCACTGGATATAACCGTGTTTGAAGTAGTATATATATAGAGAGAGAGAGTGGTAATTATTATGTTTATAAATATGATCCAATGACCTATATATATATATATATATATATATATATATATATATATATATATATATATATGTATGTGTGTGCATTTATATATATATATATATATATATATATATATATATATATTAAGGGTAAGAAATAAATAGAGATAATGCTATGTGTAAATATGAAAAATACGCATATATATATGTTTGTGCGGATGAGCGGATGGATGGATAATTTGTGTGGAAATATTCTTGTCAGATGCTATATATATCGTTATAGAGAGAATCATGTGAGGTATATTAGTAAATAAAATAGAACGTGAAATCTGAGTGTAAAAATCTAGAGATATGAAGAAACGTTAACGTACTACAGTGATTATTGGTTTCAAAAAGGAAAGAGAGATTGTGCGGAAAATATAATAATATGATGGAGAGAGGATTAGAATGATAAAGATGAAAAGCGTAGAAAATGTAATTTAGTGACAGAACGAAAGAATCAACGTAAGATTGGGTGAAAAGGAAAGGAAAGAGAGAGGCGGGGCTAGAATAAGAAAGGCAAAAATGAGAGGAACGATTTCAGTGTTATAAAGATAAATAATTTGAAAGGAAGAGAGTAAGAGAGAATGAGAGCGAGAAAGAGAGAGTGATAGAAAGAGAGTGAAACAGCGTTGGAGTGTGAGAGAATGACTAAATGAAAGAGAGAATTATACGAAAAATACATTCTAATTAATGAACAGAATGTAACAACAGACTATATTGAAATCGTTCTATTTCTTCTTTATTTAACCCCATGTCTTTTGAGTTAATCACGGTTTTCTGGGGCCAAGATTCTTTATTCTATGCTCAAAATAGATTTCTATCTAACCACTGTTACAACTTTGCTTAACTAACGTAAATATATACATAATAAAAGAGAACCAAACAAATCTGGCCGCCATATTGTATTTGCTGATGATGAACTGATTTTTCGATTTATTTATTTTTAATTTTTATTTATATATTTCACATAATGCCATCCCCACTCAGATACACCCATACTATATTCCCGTCCCTCAACTATTCCCTCATGGCCAAATACAATAAAAAGATCCATTAAAAAATTGTGGCTTTGTAGTTTACAAGCGGATTTGGAAGAAGAAAGCTGCATATTTCTCTATCTTGTTTTGCTGTTATTCTTCTGTATATTTTTTTATTGTATCTTTCCCTTTGTTCCTTTCCTCCTTTATGGCTCTTTCGAAGACTGAATATCGGCATGTGTTTATCGAGAGTTCGATCTGTGCTGATTATCAAACAAAAATAGGAGGCTTTAATATTCAGAATCTGGTGGGAGTGGGTAAGGGTTTCTCATACTGACTATCCCGAGATTGGCCATCGAATAAACATTTCAAATAAAAGCTTAGACACACACACACACACACACACACACACACACACACATGTATATATATATATATGTATATATATATATATATATATATAAAGTTATCTATCACATACATATAATCTATCAGTCTCTCCATCTGCCGATGAATTTTAATCTAAATTTGTCATTCGGTTGTTTATTATTTAGTTTCACAATGATTTACCATTACGGGAAAATCCTTGTTTGAATACACACACACACACATATATATATATACATATACAAAGAGAGAGAGAGAAAGGGGGTTAGAGTGGGTGAGAGAGAGAGGGAATGATAGATAAATATAAAGATTGTTAGAGAGATAGATATATAGATAGATATCTCTGTGTGTGCGTATGTATGATATGCATTTAATTATCAACCAATCTACTGCTATGTACAGATAGAATGTCTACATAATGCCTCCACTGCATTCAATATTTAAATTACAATTGACGTAATCTTCTCATTTGGTTAAAGACCAGAATTATTCTTCATCATTTTATCACGAATAATTATCGTGTTTATATAATAAGTATGAGATAATTATTCAAGGTTTCCCAAAAGCCAAACTAAATTTCAAATTCTTAAATACAGAAACATTTTCTCCTACACACACGTGCCTGTGTGCGTATACTTATATATATATATATATATATATATAACGAAGGAAATGTGGTAAGGAACCTGGTGGACCGTAACGCAACAAAGTACTCAATACTTAGGGTAGTAGAGTGGGTAATAGGCACGAGGAGGACCCCGACCGCTGAGCTCAAGCCGTTTCGACGGCTAATTCTGGACGTCGAAACGGCGGGGTCCTACTCGTTCCTATATATATATATATATATAATGGCCCCGCCGGCTTGATTACAAACATAACTTAATGTAGTCCTTTGCTTTTGTACGGTACAATACCACCTCTGTCCTGTGTCTTTACATTACAAATTAACACCGACATTAGCCAATCCTTCTCCTGGACAGAGTATAGCAAATGTCTTCCAGCGAAGAATAGGGAATGAGAAAGAGATACAGCGGAAGAATCAACCCCAGTACTAAACTGGAATTTATTGCATCGACCCTAGGATTTGAACTAAGTGAGTAGAGACCCAGAACGTATACCACAAAGTATTAAATCCGAAATCTAACGACTATACAATTTCATGATACATATATATATATATACACACACACACACACACACACACACACACACACACACATATAAATATACATATATATGTGAGTGTGTATGTGTGTATGTGTATATCAGTGTTTACGTTTGTGTCTGTGCTTATGTCAGGTAACATAGCGGTTCGACAAACCGATATTGAGAAAATAAGTACTAAGGTCGATATGATCGGCTAAACCAATGTGGTGTCCCCGCCTGACCGTAGTTTAATATTTTAAACCAATAATAGAATAAAGGAATAATATATAAACAACTGTATTCTGTCTGCAAAGCGATTTTCTGTTCCAAACGATACAAGTGTGGTTTTCGTTTAGGAGAATCATTTACAAAATTTCTGAACTAAGTAAACTAAAAAAAAAAAAAAAAAAAAATTAAAAACACACAAAACTATAATTTAGAAATTATAAAAAAATAACTTACAGAAAATGTCGTTTGTCGAATACAAATAAAACAACATTTAGTTGTGTTAAAAGGAAAATAGAAAGAACGAATGAAAGGGCAAAACACCATTGAAATTTTTCGAACTGCCACCTGCTTTTGGTCTTTTCATTTTTACATATTTTTGTTACACCGATTTTGCACAATTTTGTTGGTTATGTTGTTGTTGTAAGTGTTCTGGCGGTTGTTTTTGTGTTTTGCTTTAATTTTTTTATTTTTTCGGATGTCCATGTTGTGTGAATATTTTCTAAAGGTAGCTGCAGACTAGTTTAGAGAAATGTTGCCGATGATATATAAATAAATAATTATAATAGTTTCTAATTTATTCACAAAGCCTGTAATTTCTTGGTGGGAGACAATGTCGATGGTATCCACTCATTATTTTATCCATCAAGGTAGGATAACATGCAACACTGACCCCGAAATGAAAAAAAGTTAATTTCACCTAGGGTTGAGATGAACTCAGAAAACAACTATAAAGGCTGTAAAATAATATCGGCCAACGTTACCTCCAATGCTTTAATGACTCCTCCAATCCACCAATTACTTCCAGTGTTTTATTTCGCGATTTACAATTTTAAAAACATAGTCACTAATATACGTTTACCAGTCATACATGAAAGTACATTCAATTGATTAAACATGTTTTCGGTTACGACTTAGTAACTGCAAAAGGTGGGGGTAAATAAATTATTACTTATATATACTTGCTAAAATAGTTTTTGCTTACGTAAGCATGTGAGACTTATCTGAAAGAATACACAAGTGTCAGCGCCGCCAGCATACATACGAAATAGGACTAATTTTTCTATTCATCTGAACGCTGCCGATGTATAGAAAAGTGTCTATACTACAGACACTTGTACCCTTGACGTAATCCATTTGCTGTAGCTCACACACACTGACATATACGTATGCATGTATGTATGTATATATGTACGTATGCATGCATTTATGTGTATATGTATGTTTGTATTCATGTAGGTATAAATAAATATATATATATATATATGTGAGTGTGTGTGTGTGTGTGTGTGTGTGTGTGTGTGTGTATGTGTGTGTGTGTGTGTGTGTGTGTGTGTGTGTGTGTGTGTGTGAGTGAGTGAGTGTGCGCGTGTGTGTGTGTGTATCTTTTTGTATTTATGCTCCTAGCATAGTCGAACACTTGTTGTGAGTTAGTGTTGTGAGCTATTTCTACCATTACCACTTACCACTTTCATCCTATCGAACTTTACAATTTACGTCTACCCGTGGCTTGAGCAATGGCTGGCCACCCGTTCTATCGGATCTAATATTTGTTCTTTAATTATAAGATATCTACTGATGATTGCTGGTTCATGGTTTCACCATTTACCGATGTTGAATGTTTGTGAATGTTTGGAATGAAATAGTACCATATAGGTTCAAATTAAACTTAGTGGCTATGGAATTTATTCTGTCTTTGTTTTAGCCTGATTATAATGCTCTCTGTAAAATATTAGGTGAAATCAGAATCACACATAATCTGAAAAAGCAGGATGTTTCAGTGAGAAAATACGATTGGTTTCCAAAGAGTCTACAGTTTCCTCCATTAAAGAGGTTCCTTCAAATATTCTTTAAACACATTTGCCTTAAGTGCTATGTAATGGATTCGAACAGTGGATCTCGTGATTGCTAAGTAAAAAACTGAACAACTCCACCATAGCTGTATATGGTTGATATTTAATTGTTATGTCAACTGAAATATGAATCTTGGTAATGAAAATAATTAGTGTATAAAACAAAGCACACACACACACATATATATATATATATATATATATATATATATATATATATATATATATATATATATATAAAGAGAGAGTACAGAGGAGGAGGAGAGATATTGCGTGAGACAGGTACATGGCATAGCAATTTAATAAGTAGAAAATTGTAAGAAATGTCAGCTTCGTCTCACCTGAGAAATAGCCAAATCCACCACCACCAATCATATCCCCACCGTCGTCCATATCCGGGTGTCCTAAACCTGGTCTTAGAGCACGCATGCGTCGTGGATTTCTAAAAAAGTGCCGTCTTGCTCCAAGCGCGCTTAACTGTTTCATCCGCCTTTCTTTCGAGCGTCGGTTTTGAAACCAAACCTGTAACAAAGTAAAGATTATATATATATATATATATATATATATATATATATATATATATATATATAGTGTCATGTGCTCATGCCTTAAGTTGATGTGAAAATAGCTTATAAAATAGGATGGAGACTCATAGAGACGGAAAATAATTGTTGCTGTCGACCACTACCAGGAATCGAAACTCATATCTCACAGATACCAGCTAGGGCTTTGAACCATTAAGTCAAGGTACTCTGACAATTATTACGTGTTTAAATTATGTAGTTGAATCACCGCTTTTAAATGCATGATTCAGCTACTTAATTTAAACTTTTACCTTCCCCTAAAATTGCTGGTCTTGGGCCAAATATAGAAACATATATTATTATTATTTTCTGGTACTTACAAGTTTCTGTGATAAATATAAGTGAAATGCTGGCGTAAGTATATATAAATATATATTTTTTAAGAAAATCAAGAAACAATCTATCTTCGCTGCAAATATACCTCGAAACAGTAGAAGAGAATATAATTATATAAAATTAACCTTAAGTTTTTCATGACTCACCTTGAACTGTTTGAATTGAAACTACTGTTTCGTGTGTCTCTATATACGTACAATTATATCCATATGCCCATGCAATTTTCTATAGGTACGTGCATGCGTGTACGTATGAAGATATGCATATAAGCATGTAGACACATGGTAAAATACACACGCACATACATATATATATTTATATATATATGTGTCTTTATATATATGCACATATGTTTGTGTTTTTGTCTTTATGTGTGTTTAAGTAAGCAAAAACAACGCATCTCTGGCATTTCTATAGGAGACAAGGTTTAAAATCTTAAGCAACTGAAAGAGATACACTGTTGACATATAATCGCAGAAATTAAGAAACCGCAATCACGCATACACATAGAACACACACACACATTCACACATACATACACACACATATATATATATATATTCATATATATATACATATATATATATATACATATGTGTGTGTGTGTGTGTATGTATGTGTGTATGTGTGTGTGTGTGTATGTGTGTGTGTGTGTGTGTATGGGTGTGTGTGTGTGTGTGTGTGTGTGTACGAGTTTGCGTTTGTCTGCATCACAACATATATATGTAACATGGTGCTACGTGAAAATCAGAGAGAGGAAATTGTAAACCAAAATATGTCAACTGAGATGTTGCGGTTCCTTCTCCTGGTTTCATGGTGAATTATATTTATATCCTAAATGAGGCAATGTGCAATGTGCTGCATAAAATACGATTTTAATGTGAAAATGTTTGACACACACACTCTCACATATCAACATACATCTATTCACATACAAACGTACACACAGAAAACTCAAACTATACAAGTTAACCGACATCCGTTAATTGTTTACGATTATATCTTGCAAGCTGATTGAGAATTATATGAAAAATATTGAATTTGAAATGATTTTACAAAAGAGCAATAGAAAATCAAGCATAGAACATTCATTACTCATACATGATCCAGAGTAATTAAAAACATATGATGTAAACACCTTAGGAAGCAAATATTTATATGTAGTTTGTTTCTATATTTGAATCCTAGAAGTTTTTTTTACAAACAACTGACTCAAACCGAAACGTTCATTAACAATTAACGTGTAACAACTCATAGTAACTTTTATCATTAATGTTACAAAATATCTCGACAATATATTATATATTATTTTCTGTTTATGTAAAATACACTCACACTATATTCAGAGTTATTTATCTATCCATCTATCTATCTATTTATCTATCTATCTATCTAAACTTAGATCAGTCTAAGGCTTTCGATAGGGTTGACTATCGTTACCTGGATGCGGTGCTCGAGGCGGCAGGCTTCGAACCCGTGTTCAGGGGCTGGATTGCTGCAATGCACAGCAGCAACATCTGCTCAAGGGTCAAGGTGAACGGCTACCTCTCGGAGCCGTTCCATATCACGCGATCCATCCGACAGGGATGCCCTCTCTCCTCCCTTCTGTACGTACTGACTCTCGAGCCACTACTGCGGAAGTTGGAGCTATTGCAGAGCATTCCTTTGGAAACGGGACTGCGGAAAGCGGCGTCTGCCTACGCCGACGACGTGACAGTAATGGTGTCGAGCACCTCACAAATCGGGGAGATCAGCACCTTACTGGTGGAATACGAAAGTTTCAAAGGAGTGAAGCTGAACCGGGACAAATCCGTCGGTTTGCAGCTCGGAACGTGGAGAGGCAAACCGATGCCTTCCGATGACGTCGTCGGACGCTGGACGGAAGGACCGGTAAAGCTGCTCGGGGTCTGGTTTGGTCCGGACCTCCATGTGGAGAAGAACTGGAACGAGGTGACGGCCA
>OZ024740.1:345198990-345203990 GCA_964016885.1 Eledone cirrhosa
ATTTCTTAAACAACGAATAACATTAATATATATATAAAGGGAGCGGAGAGAGAAAGAGAGTGAGAGAGAGAGGAGGTGAGAGAGTGAGAGAGAGAGAAAGAGAGGGAGACATAATAAAAAGCATCAATAACACCATCACCAACAATACCTTCATCATCATATGTACTAACATGGTCTATGATAACATAAACTACAAATTAACTGAACATTATATGTGCATGTAGGTGTGTGAATGTGTGAGTGTGTGCCCAGAGATCGATAAAGAAAGGACGATAAAGAGCGGACGACTGCACAAGCAAATTACTTTCACAGAAACCCAATCATTGTGTAATTCCAGAGACTTGCTCATGCATACCTATACACAAACGCACATACACACACATTTACACATTCACATGCATATACACTCACACGTTTACATATACTTAGGGAGACATATGAGCAGTCATGCACACAAGTACATGAACATGTGCACGCGCTTATAAAGCATATATTTATATATAAACATATGAATACACGTACACATCACGGGCATATACACTTTCGTATATATGCACTTTTGTATACATATTCACATACTAGCTGGAAAGTGATGTGAAGTGTCTTAGATTTATCATTGTGCGCGTGTGTACGTGTGGAGATAATTGGGAGTATGTCTGCATGTGTGAGAGAAGAACAAATGGAAACTTTGATAAAATAAAAGCAAGAGAGAAATTGGTTGTGAGAGAATTATAACGACACATAAGGTTGGCAAATAACAGGTATAAATAAATAAATACATAAATAAAAATCTATACTGTGTATGCAAAATGTAAGCGTGAAAACATAATAATAATAATCTCCAGACCCAGCCATGAACCTATGGTGTATAAGTAGTTTGATGTGGTATAGATTTTGCTATGAGGTTAACATCTACAGATCTTTAGAGAGATGAGCAGTTTATTCTCACACATCGTAAAACACTCGAAATCCTTTGCACAGAGCGGCTACTCAAGTCATTTGTTGTACATGTGGTGTAACACTAAATTCCCAAAGACTTATATATATATATATATATATATATATATATATATATGTGTGTGTGTGTGTATATATATACATATGTACATACACACCACACGTACACATATACAAACAGATGTGTTTACATCCTTACCATAATTTGAGAAGAGCGTGTATGTATTTATTTCTATGGATGTAAGTATGAGTGAGCATGTATAGGTGTGTGTATATAGGCGTGTGTCTATTATTCCACATGGCGGTAAGACTAACTTTTATTATACATACGTGTACACATTTTTATAGGGTTCAAAACCCATACACTCGCAAATACTCTTTTGCTTATATACATATATATATTCTTTTGCTGGTTTCAATGAACTAAGGTAACGTGTGCCGCAACCTACATGGATATATTTTCTCGATCATATCAGCCTAATTTGTTTAGTCTCGTACTTATTTCATCAATATCTATGTGTTGAACTTCTTGTATGCTCGTTTGAAAAGGACCGTAGAGCCATAAACATAAATTTGAATACATATACATACACATATATACCCTCAGATATATTCAAGCCCACACCAAAAGACACTTGTAAACACACGTATACCCAATTATATATATATATATATATATATATATATATATATATATATATATATATATATATATGTGTGTGTGTGTGTGTGTGTGTGTGTGTGTGTGTGTGTGTGTGTGTGTGTGTGTGTGTGTGTGTGTGTGTGTATATGTGAGTAAATATGTCAATACTCATCTGTTTCCATTTCTCTGAGGGTTCTAAACCCCACTATCAGGCTAAAAAAATTCTTTAGTCAAAAATACGGTGAAAGCTTATATTTCTAATTATATATATATATATATATATATATGCCCGTGTGTGTGTGTATATGTGTGTGTCCATGCATGTGTTTTGTGGGATTAGAACAGTATGTAGTATTCATATGCTAATCACACGACGGAGTGCAGATTTTGAATACTTGTGTTCCACATGTAATTTGTTATGAACAGTTAAGATACTAAAGGGGTACATAGACGACACTGAATGAGAAATATATATCCAACTACTGTTTGAGGTTATATTAAATGATTTGCCCAAACAGATGCATAGACACATACACACAAACTGAATCACATATTCTCTCACACATACATGTAAGTCAACTCAAAACCTATACACATTAACAAACATTCATATTTAGCACTGGAGTCGACTTGAATAAGAATGGAAATATATACGAAGAGCAATATTTGTCTAAAATCTTGTAGAGCAGATGAAATAGACACTAACAGATGCAAATTGAATGCGCATGTCTATTGACAAATAAGAATTCCCTTTCCTCTCTTTCTCTCGTTTACACTCATTTTCTTTGTCACTCTACGCACACACACACTCGCACCAACCCACCTACATACACACGTATATATATGTGTGTGTTTGTGTGTGTGTACGTGTGTGAGTGGTGTGTCTGTGTGTGTACGTGTGTGAGTGGTGTTCCTGTGTTTGTGTATGTTTCTATCATCCACTTCTTAAAGAGTAACAAAGTAAAAAATTTAAACATATATTTAAAACAAATGATCTGAAATATAAATGCCGCTAAAAGAGTAAGCTCAAACTTTCTAGCCTAACATGCATGTTTTAGACAAAACACTTTCAGGATAATAACACTAAAAAGTGTTTACAGGATACATACTACAATTTCCAGTGGTTCTATTGAAGATTTCTTAAAACTTCCTCTTCTGTATGATATCACATTATTTTATTTTATTACTTTTTATTATATTTCACTTGCTTCTCCTCTTTGTCGCACATTACCGAAATTCATTGTAAAAATATAAACCAAACAATTAGGCCATGTGTACTTTGTAGCCTAAAAAATAAAGAACCAGGTGCTGTTCGTCAAGAAGGCTGCACTGATAAAACAGAGCAAAAAGGAAAAAAAAGATGCCTATATATAGTTTGTAAAAATAAAGAAAAAAATCAGGATATTTTTGTATTCATTGAATCGATTTTTTATATACCTCTCAATGGAAATATTGCGTGCTATTTAAGAAATAGCGGGGCTAAATTCATTGCCAGAATTTAAATGATTTTCGTGTTATCACACATCGTTATATTTTAACTGGTAAATGAATGGCCTCATTGCAAAAAAAAATATATATATATATAAAGTCCGAAAGTGTATTTTTTATATAGTTTAGTCGGGGACGAAAGGACAGGAGACATGATAAATTTGCAGAACGCCATATACTACTGTTTTAGGGAGATTCGTCAGAATTGAAAAATACATCGTTCAGCAGATATCCACAGACACGACACCTGCTCCGAATGCTTGCAAGAAATGGAACCATGCTGTAGACCACTATGAAATGTATGTTCTCTTATATAAAGTGTATAAGAAGACCGGCATTTCATTTTCAACATGATTTGAACACACCATAAGAGAAAACAAGAAACAAGAAGTTGTTCTTTATCCTCGGTCATCTTCCTCGCGTACTCTAGTATATTTAATATATTTACTTGCTTCTTGCGTTGTAGAAAATACTTTCTCTGAAAAGAAATACCCTCAAGCTACTTCAAGAGAAACAGAGTGAAGCTATAAATAAATGAATTTATCTCAAACCTCAGATAGACCGAAGAACACTCTTTAAAGAAGAAACAAAGTTTACTTTATATGCATAAGGACATTTCTTTTTTGGTATACAATATCATACTGTAAATGTTTGTAAAGCATTCCAACATGTGTACAAAGCTTCTACACAGAGAACACACTTGGCTATGTGAATGTATGCATAGAGGCACCGGCAAATACACACATACACACACACACACATACATACACACACATATATATACATAGAAACACACACACATGTATATGTAATATATATATATATATAGGCATATATATACTTATATACACACTCATATATATATATATATATATATATATATATATATATATATATATATATATATATATATATATATATATACATATATATATATATATATGTGTGTGTGTATTTATGAATATAATGATGATGATGATGATGATGGTATATATACATATACATAGGGTGACTAAATATGCACGTGTTTTTTTTTCTCTCCTTTATTTTACTCCGTTCCTTCCGCCTCTCACACTTTTCTTTCTATTTATCTTCTATTTCTAACTCTTGTGATGAAGGACTAGTGTCCGAAATGTCAAGTCTCTCTTCCAGCTATTTCAAGCATTAAACTAATATATTTCTTCCACTTACTCTTTCGTTTGATTTGTTTTTTTCTGTTTACCTTTTACATATATATATATATATATATATATATATATATATATACTCACACACACATATTTATATATAATATATGCATATGTATTTATATATATATGCATATAAACATACTTTTTGTGCGCAAAACTGTTCCTATCTCACACACCTATATGCATGTTTACATACACACATAAAAATACACCTGAATAAATAATCTCCAAAGTTTAGTCAAATTCAGAATTTGACTACTAGCTCTTTATAACCTGTAAAATCCTAGAACTCTCCCTTATTCATAATCATAGCTTATAAGGATGCTTGTGTGAATAAGTGTATAGTGGATTTGTCAACTGATGCAAAACATCGCACGCATGAAGTGTTTCAAATTCTGTGTTCTTTGGCGGAATAGCACAGGAATCACATTACGCAGGATTTTCGATTGTATTTGCTAGATGAATCTCATTCAGTAATTTAGCTATTGTTCTTGCTGTTGTTGGTGGTGTTGGTGGAGTTCATGGTGGTAGTGTTGTTGTTGCTGGGACCGCTGTGCAACTTGTCAGTGAGAAACTTTTGAGATGAGATTGGACGTTGAGAATATAAAGTTTCATCTACATATGAAAACAGAAATATTTTTCTCAGTCTGTCTTCCATTGTCTTTCTCTCTTCTTTTTTTACTCTCTCCATCGTTCTTTCCATACCTGCCTATCTATTTCTC
>OZ024740.1:345213990-345218990 GCA_964016885.1 Eledone cirrhosa
GATGTTGTTGGTGATACTAAACCATGCGATTTGAGGAGGTGACGTGGCCTCAGTTTCTGCGTATATATTATGCATCCCCGTTGTATGATCATCTCTTGAATAAATTTAATATTGTTGACGAAAGCTAAATGGGCCATATATATATAATATATATATATATATATATATATATATATATATATATATATATATATATATATATATATATATATATATACACATATATATTTATATATATTTATATATATTGAGATCTGCCACAGTTCCGAAAAGAAGAAGAAGAAGAAGAAGAAGAAGAAGAAGAAGAAGAAGAAGAAGAAGAAGAAGAAGAAGAAGAAGAAGAAGAAGAAGAAGAAGAAGAAGAAGAAAATCTATTGCTACCACCACTACAATACTAGAAGTAGAGGAAACTGTGGTGTGGGTTATGAGGGAGATGCGTGTAATTGTTGATGTTCAGACAACAGACAGGCTTTTGAAATAAGCTAAGCCGGCATACGGACCGTATTTGTAGTGACACATGGAACAATGGAAAATAAATGAAGTGGTTTGGAAATGTTGAAACTAGTGTCACATAGAACAGAAATCTATAAGCTCTAAAATCGATGTAGATGTGACTGTAGTGAGTATAAAACAGAAAAAGAAATAGCAAAAGAATATATATATATATATATATATATATATATATATATATATATAGAGAGAGAGAGAGAGAGAGAGAGAGAGACAGAGATGTATAGTGATATGAAAAATCCTGAGAGTGGATGTGAAACCACTGTGGCGCCGCAGTCGGGATATTAATCACTCTGTACCCACTCACCATTTCCCCTAGCATCGTCTTCTCACATGAGTGGCGCAAACTCTCTTTCTCTCTCTCTCCCTCTCTCTCCCTCTCTCTGTTTATATATATATATATATATATATATTTATATATATATATATATATATATACATACACACACACACACACACACACACACACACACGTCGGCGAATTGGTACAGCCGTTAGGAATTAGAACTATAAAAACGTCCCACGATTTGTCCCGTTTTACTCATGCCCGAGTTCAAATGTCACACCGAGGTTGACTTTGCCTTTCATCCTTACGGGGTCGATAAAATAAAGTACCAGTAATGCACTGGATAATTGCTGGCCTTGTGCCTAAAGTAGAAATAATTATTTAGAATTACTGCCCTTGCCATCTGAGTTCAAATCCCACCGAGGTTAACTTTGCCTTTCATCCTTACGAGGTCGATAAATAAACTACCAGTAATACACTTATGCCAAAAGCAGAAACAATTATTTAGAGGTTCAGTACTAGGCACATTATTTCTCACACACTCCATCTCTATGTCTACCACGCGCTTTATATATATGTATAAAGTCACTGAGAATCAAATAGTAATCCTCTTCATAGAAATCTTGATGGTCTGCATTTCCCAAGTCAGAAATATAATTTTGTTTTCAAGCACGAAGTGGAAGAGACGCTATTGAATTAACCTAACATTGTTTTTTTTTTACCTGATTTTGTACTTTTTCACAAGCATGACTGATTATCTGTACATATGTTCATGTTATGCTATGTTAACTACACACATATATATATATATATGCTGTATGAATGGAAGACGTCAAGAGTTGAAATGCAGAGGGAGAATATGGTTAAATGAATAGGAGAATGGATGTCGACAATGTGACATGTATTAATGGATGGATAGTTATATATGTATATATATATATATATATATATATATATATATATATATATATATATAGAGAGAGAGAGAGAGAGAGAGAGAGAGAGAGATGTAAAAATCCCGATTGCGGCGCCAAGTGGTTTCGGTTTATATGTGTGTGTCTATATATATATAAATATACATATATATGTGTTTTCGTGGGGGGAGTATGCATGTGTGCGGGGGATGAGAGAGAGTATACATAAGCGTCAAATAAAAAGGGACTATATGCCACACACAGCTTTTCGGCAAAGTTAAGAAATTTGTCGGGTTGTCGACTTATCAGGGAATAGAAAGAGATTGAATTTTTCAAAAGCTTTAGTACTTGTCAATTTTCGTTTTCATGTCAGCTTTCTGATTTGAAAAAAAGAAAAAGAGGAAGAGGGAAAGGGAGGAAGAGAGGTAGATGTGGGATAGAAAGAAGAAAGAGAGGAATAACGATCGAGAGACAGAGATAGATTGATAGATAGAGAGAGAGAGAGAGAGAGAGAGAGGGAGAGAGATAAATAGTATGTGATATGGTTGAAGGTATTCGTGTTTGCATGTTGGTGGTCGGGTGGGGAATGCTTTTGTCGCAAACCAGGGTATTCTTTTTATGAAGGGCCATTGAAAATCACTGTTCGACTTTTCAAGTTACAACTATGCTTTCCATTTTCTTCAGCCTATTCTGTTTTGATATATTTGTTATGGTTTCGGCGAAGAAATAATAATGATATTATTATTATTATTATTATTATTATTATTACTATCATCATCATCATTATGTTATATTTCTATTGTTGTTGTTAACATTCTTATCATTATAGTTTTGGAAGTTATTGTTGACATCATTGAGTTTGTCATCGTCGTTGTCGTTGTTGACAGCAATGTTCTTGAATTGGCGGCATTTCTGATATGGTTGATGTTATTTTTCTTATTTTTCTTTTACATTTGTTTCACTTTTTTTATCTGTATTCAAAGATGAATAGCAAATACTGTCATTATATCGATAGTGATGATTGTGTTGGTGGTTATAGAACCGGAAGCAGCTTTCGTGTTTGGTGGTCATATTTGTGAAGATTGTAGGCCATCAGATAACCTCCTCCATCACTCTCCCTCTCTTTCCTATTTCTCTCTCTCTCTATCTCGCTCTCTCTTTATATATATATATATACGTATATATATATATATATATATATATATATATATATATATATATATATATATATATATATATATATATATATATATATATGTATATATATATATAATAATAATAATAGTAATAATAATAAATTTGAAGACTACGATTCTTTGTTAAACTTTAATGTGTTATTTTAATAAATATATATATATATATATATATATATATGTGTGTGTGTGTGTGTGTGTGTGTGTGTGTGAGAGAGAGAGAGTCTGTCATGCTCTCACTACTCACTTCCTCACAAGAGGAAATCTTGTTGATGTTGTTATTGATGTAGCTCTTCATGATATAGTTTTTCATGTATTGTGTAAGTGGGACTATATTTTCAATAATTAACCTTTTTTGCCTTTTTTGAAGTATATAAAATTGTGATGCCTGGAAAGTGTCACTTGCTTGTTATCTCTGGCATGTAATTACATATAAGGACATAAACATCGATCAAGAGTTAAAGAGCGAGCCATTGCATGGTTAAACAACGTGCTAGAAATAGGTATGCTGAAATAACCTTCTACAAACAAATCACGCCAGTAAGGGACTTTACATTTACAGCCAAAAATTGAAATCACTGCGAATATTGGGATTTTGTCAGTACCCAACGTAAATAATATGGACATTCGAAAGCTTTATTTACTAATGTAAATTTATTACACACACACACACACACACACACACACACACACACACATATATATATATATATATATATGTATATACAAATAAGTCACCACAAGGATTATAATACTATAATGATATATTAGTGTAACCCCTCATACACACACACACACACACATACACACACACACACACACACACACATATATATATATATATATATATATATATATATATATACTTACGCTCATATGTGAGTGTGTGCGTGATTTTATACGTGATTTTATATGTTGGCGAGGTACGTATGCACAGTTGGCTATCTATATTTAGTACGGATATCGTAAAATCCATCCCATTTTTGACGCCGGATGTTAATTCGAGTGGATTCTATGGGGATCATCAGTGGACGTGAAGCCTCTGTGGAATTGCTAGTTTAGCTGGATGTCAGACACATCGGATAGTTACTAAATATACAAATATACACAAATATACTTCACCTTGAATATTTGTTTGCTATTTCGGATAAAGGACTATTTTTACACGGAAAAATATAAAAGTCAATAAAACCTATAATTCCGTACACACATATATATATATATATACAGAGAGAGAGAGAGAGAGAGAGAGAGAGAGAGAGAGAGAGAGAGAGAGAGAGAGAGAGAGAGAGAGAGAGAGAGAGGGGGGGGGATAGAGAGAGAGGAGATGAGAGAGAGAGAAGGCACTCCGTCTGTTACGACAATGAGTAGTCAAGTTGATACGAGCAACGGGACAGCCTGCATATGAGACAATCGTGCAAACTCAATGTTGCCAGCTGAGTGAACAGGAGCAACGTGAAATAAAGTGCCTTGCTCAAATACAGAAGGCCCCACCAGAAAACGAACTCTCACTTTTACAATCGTGAGTCAAATTCCCTTAGCAACAAGACACGCGCCTTCACTATACAGACATACATACACACACACACACACACACATACAGGCATATATATATATGGATGTGTGTGTGTGTGTGATTGTGTAAGTATTTGTGTGTATATATGTTTGCATATATATATATATATATGCCGGTGAGTGTGCGTGTATAAATATATATAAATATATATATATGTGTGTGTGTGTGTGTGTGTGTGTGTGTGTGTGTGTGCAAAAATACAAAATATCTAGAAAATATCTAGAAATATCTAGAAATTCTACATTGTTTCTCTTGATGTTTTAAAATCTATTTTTGTTTTTGTTTTGCCAGCATCCTATTACTTTATAGTAGTTGCTCTCATTTAGTTTGAAGAAATAAAAATAAAATAAGTGGAGATAATTTACATTATATTTGGGTTTACTGATCACAGATGTTCAGGCAGGAAGGAAACAATAGAACATAAACATACACAAGCGAATACACAAATATCTCCACACACACACACACTCACACACATACACACACACATACACACACATACACACACACACAAACACAAG
>OZ024740.1:345226490-345231490 GCA_964016885.1 Eledone cirrhosa
GATATGGATGTTATTGTATGTGTGGATGTGGATGTTTTGAGTTGTATGTGTACATGTGTATATGCAGTTATTAGATGCAAACATTTTGGAATGTTTTACATATTTTTACTGTTCCATTAATGGATTGTACTTGTAATTTCCTAACTAGTTGTGTTCTTTCTGTTCCTGTGAATCCTAGCTTCTCAAGATCTGTATTGAGGCAGTTACTAACATATCCCAGTGCCACAATAATCACAAGCATAAATCTGAAGGTATAATCAGGGTGGAGTATCTGCAGATTTCTCATCAGTTCTGCATAAATATTCACCTTTTCACTAATCTTTGATATTATATTGGCATCTGCTGGGCAGCTAATTTCCACTACTGTGGATGCTTTCTTCTCCGTCCCATATCATAATATCTGGTCTGTTATGCCTGCATTTTATTGGGGATTTTTCTGGAACATTCCACCAGTACTCTTTCATATTATGTACATGGATGTCTTCCACATTGCTGTAGCTTTTAATGTGTTTATTATCGGAGCAATCTTTTTTACGCACTGCATTGTACAGTGTTTTGGCCACTACATCATAGGTAGATAGTAACCCGATGACATCTTTGGGCAGCTGCTGATGACATGGGTGATATCCTCGATGTTAATTTTGCAGAGTCTGCACTTGTTATCACATCTAGGTGTTTTGCCTGCATCCCTATCACTTTTGTGAGTCAGGTATTTCGTGTTAATCTCCTGTTCTTGGATTGCAAAAGCGTATCCTTCAAAGTGGGAGCCAATATAGCGGTTGCTGGTCCAATATAGACTACTTTCCTTATCTATATTACTCTCACTCTGTAGCTTCCTGGCAACATATCCATGCATGATTTTTTGCTGATAAGTATGCAGTTTTTCATCCATGGATTCACTGCGATACTGCTGAGCGACTTCCCTGGGTGTGAGTTTTTGATTATCACACAGGGAATATCTCTCGAGGAGTTCCTTCCCAACTCTCATGATCTTATCTGCTTCATGCAGATAGACTTGCTCGAGTAACGGGCTCCTACGCTTCGAGTTTCGTAGATGTTGTCGGAGAAATATGATGCGACATTCAAATGTTGTCTGGACTGATGTTAGGCTTCTGCCTCCCTGCTTACGTTTCAAGTAAAGGCGGTCTGTGTCACTGTTGATGTGGAAGTATCCGGTGTTGTTTAGTATTTTTCGAGTTCCAACATCAACTGCTCGGATTTCGTCTATCGTCCAATTGAGTATTCCAAACGTTGGTGTTAGGACAGGCACAGCAAACACATTGTGAGCCACTGTTCTGTTTTGCGCAGAGAGTTCCGATGACCAGATCTTTCTTAATCGGGTGTAGTATTCCCTGGTTACGCGTTCTCTATTACAGATGCCATTATAGGATATGTTCTCATCTATCCCCAGGTATCTGTAGCAGTCCTCATCAGATATCGGTGAAACAGTTAGGCCATTGATGACAATGTTGCTAGATTGGGTTGTATGTATGTACGTACGTATGTATGTACACTGGAGGCTGCAAGGATATATGATTAGAAGCTGAATGAATCGGCAGTTTCATTCAAATTAATATAAACTCTGTATCATGTATTGAGCATTCTTTATTTGGAAACATTCAAACAACTTATATATACAAATGTATATATGTGTATGTTTGTTTGTGTGTATATATATCTCTATTAGAATTATGCGTGTTTATACGCATACATTCACACATATATGTACATGTGTGTGCATGACTGTGCGTATGTGTGCGTGTATGTATATTGTTCAGACGATGGTAATGAGCAATCGTACCTCCCCTTTTTTCATGACATACAACAGACGATTGTTAACAGCTCAGCCAACTATCTAAAGCCCTCTGCTACCTTTACACGCCTACGATACGGCTGAACAGGGAAATACTGTACAGAAGGAGATGCCCCTCGTACCTGTATTATGTGGTCAGTGAACCATGAACGATTCAATGTCAGAGCTTCATTGAATCAACGCTTTTTTTCTCATCGTTTATATGTATTTCTTTATTCCTTTTATGCGTGTTTGTTTTATTTAAGAAGAAATGAGATGTCGGAATAGGGGATACACACAACCTTATCCATATGTTGTGAGTGTATGTATGTGTATGAATATATATATAAATATGAGTATTTTGTTTTATACATAAATACATACATCCATACACAGACACACACACACACATATATATATATATATATATATATATATATATATATATATATATATATATATATATATATATATATATATATATACATATATATATATACATATATATATATGTAAGCAGGTAACATTCCGTTATAACGAATAACATTATAGTATAACGAAATTCTTTTCAATCTCCGAGGTAATAACAAGCAAACGCAAGATTTTTTTGTCGGTCGATCTCGCTATAAAGAATTTTTGTTACAACGAATTTTTTTATACCCTGAGAATTTCGTTACAATGGTATTTCACTGTATATATATATATATATATATATATATATATATATATATATATATATATATGTGTGTGTGTGTGTATATATATATATATATATATATATATATATATATATATATATACACACACACACACTTAGGTTCAATCTCGGTTACACACTCTATATTTATATAGATATAATGTTATTATACTTATCTACTGCTAGCGCACTCCTTAATATATATCTAAATTCTTCATATTTCTGCTAAAAGCGCAGACAACCAGAATCTAAAGCAACGTACTCGATACATGATTTAGATTGTATATAGTTTCATTCGTTTTATTAATGACTCTTGCAGAGAAGATAAAACTTAATCTTGTAACAGTAATTAAATTAAGAAATGGGTGGATTGAAATATTACATATATAGACAAACTTCCAGATATATAGATAATAGATATATATATAGATAATAGATACATATATATAGATAGATATATAGACCGAGAGACAGACATATATACACGTCCCCGCGTGCATAGATAAATAAATACACACATGTATACATAGATAAATAGTTTCATACACATACGTACATCTGTGTGTGTACGTATATGTATATACGTACACACACACATACATACATTCAAACAGAAAATACGTGGATAGATACACACACAGATAGCCAGGCAAACAGACAGAGAGATAGGACAATCTCGAACAAAAGTAAAAAACCAGATAGATAGATAGGTAGATAGATAGATAGATAGATTTCTTTATTTTTCACAAGGGCGCACATGAAAAGGGGACAATACAAAGACACATGCTATGGATTTTAGATACAGTCGTGTAAAAATATTGAAACAAACAATTATAAGAATTGAAATCTCCAATAGGAGGAAGACGTCACAAATGGGTTGTAAATAGATAGATAGATTTCTTTTCAAATAAAATCTTTCGGTAGGAATTAGCCTCATCAAACTTGCAACATAAAGAATCTTATTACAGTGAAATCTACCAGGCTTTTTTCTTTGAAAACGAAAATCAGTTGTAATATTGTGTCCCAAAGTATTAAGAAAAGCGGCCAAATGTTCTCCTAAATCCTCGTCGAAATAAAGTTCCGAAACGAAAAATTCAATATAGTGTCCGAGCAAAGCCTCATCTTTGATTGTAGAATTGGTAATATTGTAGAATCGGTAATGTACGTGTTGAAATCAAATTTTCTCTCGTTTATAAATCCAAACCACACGTGTGCGTGTTAGACCGTGCTTGTGTTCGTGTGTATCTGTGTGTGTGCTTGTTTTTATATGTGTCAACTTGTGCCCGTGTATGTTATTATATGGGTCGATTAAATGTATATATAAAATATAAAGAAGAGTTTTGAGACAGATTCTTTGGAAAGATGGGATAAAATTGCTTTAGAGAGAAGAGTAAAAAAACGGATTAGTTGTAAAGTCTGGAGAAACAGAATTTAATAAAGGCTTGTATGAGATGGATTGAATGGGAAGACTTGGGAAATGAAGAGAAAGGAAGAGTAATTACGAAATGTAAAGAAGAGAATAGTTAATAAAAAAGACATGCAGAAAATATATACGGATTGCTTTTCCCTTGTTGTGAGAGATCTAAAAATGATTTGTTTTTTTAAATTTTGGTACAAGTTCTGTAATTTGAGGCAAAAGGAAAGTCGATTATATCAACCTCAGAATTTGGCTAGCACTTTATTTTATCAAACCTGGAAGAATGTAACACAAAGTTGTCTATGTTGGGATTTTAACACAGAACATAGAGATGCGGGAGAATTACCGCAAAGCACTCTAATTCTGCTACTAGGGTATGATAATTGAACATTTCAACAAGAAATAACAAGGATAAAATAAACAAAACACGAACAAAGATTGATTAACAAACTTCAAATGACATTTCTAGTTATAATTTACAAATATGTTAGTTGATTTATACATAGAACATTCCAATTTTGACTTAGCTTAGTTGATGAGAAAACACAAATGTTTCTATGTGGTTCCTATTCAAATCTCTTTTGTTTTAATAGTTAAATGTAAACCACAAGTAGATGATGTGTTTAAGTTTTCATTATGATTGTATATATATTTTAAAAAGTAGTAATTGTGCGGTTCTGATCACTCAGTTTGGAATATTGATCATTATTGGTTGAAATAAATCCACAATTATAATACAAAAAATAACCTTTAAAAAATATTTTCATCATGTAACATTGTGGGGGAAATATGCTTAGAAATTGTATGTTTGTTGTGTTTGTAGATATTTATAAGGGTCAATCTTTTGCAGGAAATTATAAAAGTATAAAATCCAGTTAGTATAGAAATATTAAGTTATAAAGAAAACGTAAAACGTGTATGTAGAAAAGTTTCAGAATGTATACACTTGAAGATTGCTTTATATACAGACACACACACAAAGCAGTAACAACTACATCATTTTGATTCCTAAATACACTTAAAAACTAATTAAGAAAGTGGTTTAAAAAATCAATAACATTCAACGGCATATAGAAATATTGATATTTTATTAA
>OZ024740.1:345236490-345243990 GCA_964016885.1 Eledone cirrhosa
TAAAGATTTTCGTGGATCGAGATTAAAGACAAACTGGTGCAAGTAGATGGATCTACTATGCATATATTAGGTTCCTCGCACCGATAGAAGTATTATTTTCAAAGAGTAAAATTGCGTGAGAAGCTCTTAGAACGTTGAAGACATCATCTCATATGTTAACAAAAACGTTTCCAGACTACTAGATGATCAAAAAGCTATATATAACATTATACAAGAGTTTATTACGCAACAGAATGGTAGCATATTTTTTATCGATGTGTCCTTGTTGATCTACTAAAACCTTCTGCATAATATTCGTCAAGATCAAATTATAGCTTTAGCTGTTGCTTCATTAATAATTTCCCCATATACTTGGAGGTCGGACAAATAATTCTGATTTCAAAGTGGACTTGTGTCTAAGTTTGAATGAAATGTCCCCGCATCATATAAAGAAGGACTGAGGAGCTTAATAAGTATTGAAAAGATGTGTGGAAATTTTGGGAAATAAATACACAATGGTGCGCACATACGCATTGGACATCATAAGAGAGAACCCTCAAAGATATCCGGAACAGCACAACAATAATGGGAGGAAACATTGTCGATTTATCAGGAGACTTCCCCAAAACTTTAGCTGTCATATTAAAGTAGAATTGCGCATATCATTTTCGAGCTTACCTAAAATCGTCAACATTATTGCCACGTATCACAAAACTCAGTTTACGAATCTAACTTGAGGTCACAATCTCACGGTTATAACATTTTTGCAAAGTTTGCTCGAAAGCTTCTGAAACTTGTTGAAGGCAAATATATCTCTTGATTCTGAAAGATGTTTTGATCCTTCATCATTTTGCACTGTTGTGAAAAACGTTGATAGCTTCAGTAATGAAGTGTTCTCCAATTTCTAAATCTAATCTATCAACAAAGTTGTTGACAATTATGCTGCTGTTCATTATCCCGTTGAGTTTCTCAAAGGTCTGGAACAATCTGGTATATCACCACACAACCTTGAATTTAAGAAGGTGTCCATGCTTCTAAGAAACCTGGATCATGCAAGATTGTGCAATGGGACTCATATGGGTTTGACTGAACTACAGCTTCACTTTATCGATCGAAGACAAAATCCCCACTGGTTGTGGTAAGGAAGATATCGCATTTATACCTAGAATACAGCTAATGCCAACAGATGTCTTCTTTCATTTCAAACGATTGCAATTCCCAGTGTGAATCCCAAGATCAAACACTGCAGGTTGTCAGTCTTCATCTAGAAGAAGGATATTTCTCACATGGTCAATTGTATGTAGGTTGTTCCAGTGTGTCTCATAACTCGGGTGTAATGCGACCAACATTTAAGCCGTAATCTTTTTTGTAGTGTCACTTTACTAGCGTCAGCATTCTAACGGTCTTTATCTCACTAAGCTGTACTCACAACACAAACTATATTATTTTCATTGTAACGTGCTCCCACTGCTGAATCTAGTATTTTCTTTCTTGTTTTTTTCTTTTTGTCTTGTTTCCTTGCCTTGTTTCACGTTAGATTATTTATTTAAACTAGTCTCTCATTTAGAAGCTTCCAGAGTTATGTTGTAAAATGCGTATTGATTTAAACCACCAAATAATTGTTTCTACTTTTGGCACAAGGCCAGCAATTACTCCGTACATTACTGGTACTTTGTTTTATCGACCTCGTAAGGATGAAAGGCAAAGTTAACCTCGGCGGGATTTGAACTCAGATCATAAAGGGCCGTAACACTTTGCTGCAAAGCATGATGTCCGACCAAATAATGCTAGCTCATCAGTTACTATGAACTGGGTGCATAAAGAGAATATCAGTAGTTATATCAGATGGAAGCAATGAGAAGCGGTGGAGAGAGGCGACAGGTGAATCTTGAATATCTGACGATCTTTTCGCAATAAAAATACAAAACAAATCTCTCAGCCTCCTTCAACGTCGAAAGGAGTAAATATACTCAACCTTTCTGAGTTGCGAGAGCAGTCTTAATCACATTGTAGAATGTTCAACAAAAGCCTTAATTGTGACTCAGTTAAAATATTAGTAAATTTCAAAACCAAAGACGATGAAACTGCATTAGGTAGTTTAAAATAGAAAGTCGTTTAGCAAACAATACAGCAAGATTATGTCTCCCGCTAAAAAAAACTGTTAGAAGCAGCAGGATAAAAGAAAACAGAACAATGAAATATGTTAAGTAGAGAAGAAACATTCGCCAAACTTACCTGCATAACTACTGGCCTGATACGCTACATGTAAGTAAAAAAATGAAAGAAAAAGAAAACACATCAAATATAAGTTGATTCTTTTAAAGGAAAATTTACTGAAAAAGAAAAAGAAAATATTTAATATGTAAATTCAGATAAGGGGAGGTAAATGTAAAGGTGATATGTAAAATCAAATATGTAAAGATAAATGGACCTCCATCGGTTTCAACGATGAGTGTTTCAGTTGTCCGATCAACGGAACAGTATACCCGTTAAATGAATGTGATGGGTGTGACTATTCCACATATATATTACAAGTTGTGTCCATCCGACAGGGTTCCATACATTTTCCGTCATCCTGATTTCACTTATAAGAGTTGTGTCATCATGAGGCAATTGTAAATGGCATTGTCTCAGATGCAACGCGCCGGAATCGAATCTGGAAATTCAAGATTACGAAGCAATCCCCATAGCTATTTCTATATACTGCGTTTAAAATTTATAACACTAAAGTAAAAAAAAATCTAGGGATTTCCAAGGATTATGAATAATGAAATTTAATGTATCCGTATAGCAACAACAGCAACAATTGAAAATAACAAAGACAAACTAATAATATCGATCATTGAAAGGTCAATCAAAGAATAGAAAGTATATGTTGTAAGATGTACTATTATCTTCTTATTGATTCAGAAGGAATGCATAACTTGTTGCTGGAAAATTGTTTCACAATCCCACATATTTCGTCTCAGAATTAAAGAGGAATATGCTGTTGTCGATTCTTTGTTGTTGTTTATCCACAAATCAATCAAACCTTAATAAAGTCATTCCAGCCGTAATCACCATGTCTTGTTCTAACGAAGAGCGCACTTCTTACCATATTACCTAATGATATTTTATTTTTAAAGAAAGTAGAATGTGCTTTGATCCTATTTGGTATCTATTTCTAGCAAAGTGAATGGTCCTAAATGACCATCCTTGTAGATGCGAGAGGAATATAAGGTTTTCAAAAATATATTTTAGAGGATATATATGTTTGATTCGTTTGCCTCCAATTCTGACTGGTACATTTGTCATCAGCAAGATTGTTACCGACAAATTTCGAATGTAAAATCATAAAACAATATTCCACACTAGAAATATAGTCCGACTGCCCGTGGTCATTCCATCAGCTAGACATAACTGAGAAATTTCCTTCAAATCACAAAACAACCACTCCAAAACGTTGTACTAAATATGATCTTAAATATACAGGTTGATTGCGGTTGGAAAGACCACATTTATCACAGTTCTGCTGTATCAGGCATGTGAACTGGAACTAACCAGTAACAACGAAGGTGTAAATGAAATCTTTCGTATTAAGTGACCCACCGAACAATTAAATGTTGTGGAATATTGTTAGTTTTGTTGCATTTGTTGCTTTTTAACGTGAAATAAAAAGTGAAAAGTGTAAAGTAACAAGTTTTGGTGTGATGTGATGAACCCAAGGCGAACGTGTAATAATTTCAAAGAATCTATCTAGAATGACATTGAAGATCGCACATAAAATTCAGTTGCAGATATATACAAACCGTCCGTACAATGAACAAGTAAGCCCACATGCCAGCAGATACACAAACCTAACATATACATACACAAACTGACACATAGATACACGGAATAATACTAACACAAGTACACTCACAAAATAAGACGTACGCACACGAACACACACACACGCGCGCAAAAAAAAAAAACATATACATAATGCACAACACGCACATTCTCTCTCTCACACACACACACACACGGAAACAAAAATAATACCACATACATAAAATCAAGCAAACAAAAACAAACAGCCAACGCACACCGAAACACAACCATTTACACACACATGTGTCTAAAACTCAACAGATGACGTCAACATATGTGCTTTAGGTGTTGATGGGAAATCGATGAGAAAGATATATGGTGCGAAGTGCGGGTGGGACGGTGGTAAGTGGGTGTTTGTTACTCGTCTGAATTTTGACACCCGCCTCTTCACAGTTATATAGCGAGTTCACGCAGAGCCAACCAGTAGGCATACATAGAAGTCATACATACAATTCACACAAATACTCACACGCGATCCTGTATGTATGTGTGTAGCTATATATAAATGCATGTGTGAATATATACACACACATATACATGTGTGTGTATATATGAACACAAACACACACACACATATATATATAAATATATATATATATGTATATATATATATATATGTATATATGTATATATATATATATGTATATACATATATATATATATATATGTATATATACATATATATATATATGTGTATATATATATGCGTGTGTATAAAAGTATTCGTGAGTGTATATAAATGTATACATGCGTATATGTATAAATGTATAGATGTATACATGTGTATATGTTTATGTATATGTGTATGTATATATATATATATATTATATATATATTCATATATGAATGAATACACGTTATTGTGTATATTTGTTGTACATATGTGCACAGTCGATGTGATATCATCATTGCGGAGGAAAGCACCGCCACAGATCATTTAAAAGTGTGGATATCATCTAGACAGATAATTCGACAGCTAGTATTTATGTGCCCATAGGATACCTAGGATGAAATTTAAGCTATAGAGCTTGCTTGATTCTTGCCATCTTCGGCAAGTTTATTTATTTATTTATGTAATATATTATCTTGTTTATTTATATATATTTATTAAATGTGTGTGTGTATATATATATGTATGTGTGTGTGCGTGTGTGTGTGTGTGTGTGTGTGTGTGTGTGTGTGTGTGTGTGTGTGTGTGTGTGTGTGTGTGTGTGTGTGTGTGTGCGCGTGTGTGTGCGCGTGTGTGCACATATACAATTACACACGCGCATATATTTATATATATATAAATATATATATTTATATATAGTCATATATATATATATATATATATATATATATATATATATATATATATATGCTTCTGCATGTGTGTGTATGTGTGTGTATGTGTCTGTGTGTTTTGTACTTATTTCTTTTTTTTTTAATTTAGAAGACGCCTGAGAGTACTAACGTTGTTATAGCCCTATCTTTATGATTTATTGGGAAACTGGGACACATCCGAGCAGATTATATTGCGAGGTATCACCTATACTGCTGCATTCGTTGAGACACACACGTACAGACAGGCACTGATAAATACCTACAGAGATACACACATACACTTACACGCATACATATGTCTACTTTCAGATATACACTACAGATATACGTACGCTCGAACGCACACATATACAGCCACATACATAAAGGAAGCGGCAAGCATAGTTATACAATCTCAAGGGCACACAAACGCATATATAAAGACAAATATACACATACATATACCATACGTGTTGGTGAGTTTTGTGATGAGAATGATTTTAGGTTTCTATATGTAGTATTACGTATAGATTTAAACATATATATGTGTGTGTGTGTGTGTGTGTGTGTGTGTGTGTGTGTGTGTGTGTGTGTGTGTGTGTGTATATGTATATATATATATATATACACCTCTATTCTTTTAAATATATATATATATACATATATAGGGAGAGAGAGAGTGAGGGAGAGAGACAAAGAGAGAGAGGGACTGACTGAGACAGAGAGAGAGATAGAGAATTGTGTGTGTATCTGTGTGTGTTATATGTATATGTGAATGAATGTTTATATGTGCACAAAATAAACAAAATTCTATACATATTGTAATATGATATGCATTAAACAAACACAGAAATATACACACAGCTACACATGTGTGTGTTCGCGCAAATGTGTGTGTCTGCACGCATCTATGGGCGCACACACATACGCTATACAAACAAGATAACTGAGATATGCATCCACGCTGAAACACAAGAGCAAACTGTAACCATAAATATATACAGATATGCTGATATTAAGACTTACAGACATTCGATTTACATATTAAAAATTATCTTAGTTTTATACATATTCTTCTTTATTTATTTCAATGATAATTTATGATTTTATGTGTGTATTTTACAGGCCTCCATACATTCGGAAAATATGTTTAACGAGCGTTATATTTCTACATACACTCCCCCAGAAATATTTATATATGTATGTATATATATATATATATATGTGTGTGTGTGTGTGTGTGTGTGTGTGTGTGTGTGTGCGTGTGTGTGTGTGTGTGTATGTGTGTGTGTGTGTGTGTGTGTGTATATATAAATATATATCTACACACACACACACACATATATATATATATATATATATATATATAACACACTCACATACACACACACATATATATGTATGTATATATATGGGTGTATGTGATTATATACATATATATATATATATGTGTGTGTGTGTGTGTAAATGAGTTTAAGCATGTCCGCATTAAGTATGTCGCGCATATATTCACATACAAAAACTTACACACATATACGTTGCTTTAGCATGGCCAACGTCTGAAGCCACTGAAACAAGAGAGGGAGTGAGAGAGAGAAAGAGATACCCACATCATTGAAACCTTTGTTTGCTATGCGGGCCAACTCAGCCGACCTTATATATCCTTAGACTCTAGGCTAGGTGATATTGTCGTTCGTTGTGTACTTGAACAGGAGTGAATGCTTCGTTGAAACACAACTGGCGTATTGCAGACGGCTATTTCACATATCACACGAATGCAAAAATTGACACACAAACATCCACACAGACATATACACACACATACGCATACACACACACTCATAAAGGCATGCACACATATACACACAGAAAAATTCTTTTGGTTAAACAGCTGTAGCTACTGTCGAATAGAAAGTACTCAATACAAAACTTTTTGTAGGGTGGAAATTATATTTATAGTAACGTAATTAACGTATATATGTTGATTAAACTGTTAAAGTGCTCATATTGAGGGTCATATCACCTGATTTATGCTTTACAAAGTTGTTTATATTCATATTCATACTTTGCACTTTTCTGAATGTCTGGCTGTGTCTCTTTGTTTTTCAGAGTGTGTGTTCATATGTTAATGAAAAGATTTTACGATGTTCATGTATGTCTATGTGTATGTTAGATGAGATATAAACTATATGTGTGTGTATTTGTGTGTATGTACACCCCCCCCCCCACACACACACACACACATGCGCGTGAATGGTTATATGAGAGTAGACGTTGTACGCTTTCGTTTAATTTATTTTATTAGAGAATTTTCATGTTTCATTATAAGCGACTTTGAAACAATATTGTTCCTAAATCCATCATCAA
>OZ024740.1:345248990-345261490 GCA_964016885.1 Eledone cirrhosa
GGTTGAGAGAGAGAGGAAGAGACGAATGAAGGTGAGACGAAAGACAAAAGAATATTATAATATACTTCGTAAATCTTTACACAACAGCTGCTTGTCTTTCTCTCTTTATCATGGTTATCCGTGCGTAAATATAGATATATTTTTCTACACAGACCATTAAACCCACAATCACACACACGGAAATATATACTCACACATACACACAAATTCTCGCACATATTCACACATACTCACCCATATATATATGTATTGGTGTAGTTCATATATATATATATATGTGTGTGTGTGTATATATATATATATAGAGAGAGAGGGGTGGGGTGGGAGGGGGAAGAGATATATTTGTATATTCATATATAAATACATACTTTAATTTTGATATAATAAACCAATATTTATGTGACTGACAGTGTTTCAGCAATATGCGTCAGCGAGAATAGAATGATTCTAATTGTCTATTTTTGGTGTCTTACATTTCTGAGTTTAAATCACTTACTTCTTTTTCGATGCGATATATTATTACAAAAAAAATATGTGCCGAGTGAATTAAAGATATCTGGATGTTCCTCATTTTTTAAAAAAGAAAACCTAATAAATCATAAACCTGGGAATATCCGAGCATAATGTCATTCTTGATTAGTGCTTGGTCAACACTGATCTAATCGAAGATATGATTAAATCCCTGTAACTGTCCCACTGTTCAACGGTATATGTCCTTTATTCGTTTTCATTTAGCTCCAAGTAAGATCTGATCGATCAGTTCTATCATCAAACGTTTTCTGAACGTGACCAATCTGTTTCCTTTTTAATTTCAGACATATTACAATTAGAGCAATATTATCCAGTTATGAAGATAGAATTTGATTTGAAAAGATTTGTCTATTTTTATCATGGTCAATGACATTATAGAAGCCTCTCCATGATATGGAGTGTAATTTGCCTGATAGTTGGATGCTAAGTTTCCAACAATTTAAGAGGCTGTTGAAATCTCTCTGGGAACTATTCAATGAAAAGTTTGGTTATATAACCTGTAGAATCATCTCCAATGTTTGATAACCAAGTAATTGAAGTTAAAATCCAATTTAGTGGATTTTAATTCAGAAAATATAAAGCGAATTCACGACAAAGCCTCTACGCGATGTGTTTACCTACAAGAAATAGCTTCGAAATGTTCCTGAAATCCATCTAAAGAAAGGCTCTCAACATTCTAAGCTATTTGGTGGTAGGTCTTAATCTGTCTATCAATTTAACACCACCAACTGTTTCTTAATTGCATTTATCAGAGTTTATTCCTTTACAAGTTTAGGCCTTTTATTTGTCGATAGCTTCCTTCCGCCGCCTGGTAAAATTATGTATTGTCGTTACTGTCTTTCTGTCTCTAAATAAACGGTATAAAAATAGCTTGATACTTTACCTATCTAAGCGATATCAAATATTATCACGGTACATATAATATCGATTGTATTTATTTTATCAATATTTAATATCACTTGATAATATTTAGTATAATAATGTAGCTTATAACGATTTTATTGATATTTCATAGGATTTCACATTAAGATATTCAATAACATTATTTATTAAAATATATGCAGCGTTCACTCAAGAGGACTTTATATCACGGAATATTGAAGAGACAGAAACTGCATTATATATCTAAAAATATATATTTGGGCTGAGTAGCATTACTGCTAAACGTCTTTTCTCAATGCACTGTATATATATATATATATATATATATAGAGAGAGAGAGAGAGAGAGAGAGAGGAGGGGGGGAGATATATATGTAAATACATGTATGTATGTTTGTTTTTATCTATGTAGGTTTGCGTTTGTACACACATTATTATTATCCCATATCTATCTCTCTATTTATCTATCCACCCTTCATCCAATTTAGTTAGTTTCTGTATTTATTTCCAAATGGATTCCCATGTTCGAACAATTTTTCCATTTGTTGTTGTTGATGTTGTTTGCTATTTTTCCTATTCTATTATATTCCAGTCTGACTCTGTGAACCAGTTCTTACACAATGCACTATTCAATCTATTGACTAGCCGTTCTTTAACATATATCTTCATTCCTACTTTTAACCACACATTTTCTCTTATTTCTATATGAATATCTTCATGTATATTCCAGCTTTTTCTCTCCTACATATTCCCATACACTCTCACATATTGTCTGTTTTATACAGCCTTCTCAACATCTTATTTTATATTTCTGTTTTCGTCTAATTCTCTGAAGTTATTGTTCACCTAACAATGTACATTAGGTAATTGTTGCATGGTGAGCAAGCATTTTCCCTTGCATTGGTTGCAGCAGCAGTGGCGATGAAGAGTTCCTTTTATCGTTATAGAGGTCAACGTTTCATTCAAGTTGATCTCTATTTCTCTCACTGTATTTCTCATTCTTCCAACATTCACATACACTCATGCAGAAGCATACTCAGAAAGGCGCGCGCACACGCACACATACACCCCCCATCTCTCTCTATCCATCTATCTATCTCTGTCTGTCTGTCTCTCTCTCTCTCTCTCTCTCTCTCAATATATATATATATATGTATATATAAATTTTTATTATTATTATTGTTAGGGCAGTGTATTGGCAGTATCAGTGGAGCGCCGGACATGATACTCTGCGGCATAGAGGTACGGCCATTTACACTTTGATTTTAAATCCTTAAGAAGTTAGCTTTGCCTTTCATCTTTACGGGGTCGATAAAGTAAAATACTAACAACGCACAAGGGCGGAATTAATCGCCATTCTCTTTCCTTTGAATTGCTGGCCTTGTACCAAAAGTGAAGCTTTTTAACCTGGAGTTTCCCGGCATGTAGTCAGTTTCAAAGAATCGATAATCAAACCCAACTATAACAGACTGCACATGTCGAAAAATATCAGCCTATTGAATCAACAGTAATAAAGTAATAGAGTCTAATGTGGCGTTGTGTGTGAGAGAAGACCAGAGAGTGAGATCGAGAGATAGAGAGATAGAGAGAGAGAGAGAAAGAAAGTAGGAAGCAAATGAGAGAAATAGTGAGACAGACAGACAAACATATAGATAGATAGATAGATTAATTTTTTTATTAGCCACAAGGGCACAATAGAAGGGGACAAATACAAATGGGGAGTTTACATAGAGGTATATGAAAATAAAACTATTAATAAAATAAAAATAACAATTGAAATCCCCAATAGGGGGGAGGCGTTACACAGGGGTTGTATACTCCCCCCAAAAATGTACAACCCTCATCTCCAGGAGCACCAAGATTGAGTACTCCCCTCCTCTCTTTCTCTTTTTCCTCAACCTACAGGCTTATATAGAGAGAAAGCCCAACCACTCGGGCCATCTTTGCCACATTCACCCCCCTTTTATAAAATTTGCTGGGGTACAGCACCTCTCTCTCCATCCTGATTCTTCTTCCAAAGTGGTATTTGAAAAAACGAATCAGTTGTTCGCCGGAGAGAAAGGTGTCTGACCTCAGCCCTTTTAACCTTGTCCACCATATAACATCTTTCACCACAGCCATAACACATGGGAAAACCGCCTCTCCTTCGTTTTTGAAGGAGGGTGGTGGTTTGATCATGGAAATAGACTCGGTGGTCAACTGGATTGGACGCACCCGCGACAATAGTCGTTCTACATAACCCCACATGTCGGTAACGCCCGGGTAGTGTACAAATGCGTGCGTGACGGTTTCCTCTTCGCGCACGCTTGTGGGACAGATCTTTTTCGAAGGGTCCCTGCCCGGGCGCCCGTGTTTGTAGAGCTTGTCTCGAACTGGTAGAGCACCTCGGTAGCACTGCAGAGCCAGGGACTTTTGGAAGTTGTCCATCAGGTCCCGGGTGGAAGGTTCTACCGAACAGACTGGTCAGTTCGTCTTCCTCTGCGACTAGAGTTTCTCCGAGCGCGTCGCACTTGCTGCGGACCAACCCTCTATAGAATGACGTAGATAGATAGATAGATAGATAGATAGATAGATAGATAGATAGATAGATAGATAGATAGATGGATTGGAAGGTAGATAGATAGATAGACAGATATATTTCTTTATTAGCCACAGGGGCACAAAAGAAGGGGACAAATACAAAGGGGGAAGTTTACATACAATAAAAACGTGTAAAATGTTATCACAGATGGAATTTAAAAGTTAGTCGATTTTCCCCAATAGAGGGAGACAGTTTATATGGGTAACACATACCCCCGAAAAAAAATGTGCAACCCTCATCTCCAGGAGTACGAAGAGCTTGTACTCCTTTCCTCTCCTCCTCCTTTTCCTCAACCTACAGGCTGATATAGAGAGAAGGCCCATTCACATAGATAGACAGATAGATAGATAGATAGATAGATAGATAGATAGATAGATAGATAGATAGATAGATAGATAGATACACAGATAGATAGATAGACAACTAGAGAGATAGACAGACAGATAGATTGATAGATGGAAATATATAAATAATTTGATTACATATGGAAGATACACGTAATCATCATACACATGCAACCTATTGTGGACTTAATTAACTGAATCCTCGTAAATATTTTCTAATGATATCTCCTAATCTTGTCTCCTCCAACTGCAAACATATGAAATCATTAGCAGCATTTAGGTCGAAAGCCGAGCTCGCTAAAAATATTAGATCTCACCCTCGCTGATGAGATCTAGAACTGTGTCAATAGTTAGAGTGTACCTCAACAATTGAAATATCAATAGGAGCATTAAAGCCAGTGTTTCATAAATAAGGTAGATCCTTGAAGGCGACAGAGTAATACAGGTAAGTACTATATCAAGACCATACTAAATGTGTCTCAAAACAGATATATTTCCAACAAGTACCTATTATATAAGGTATGTCTCCTATATAAAATGACCAGATGTGTGAAGTTATTCACAAACCCACTCAAATATCGATCTCCCGTAGTCTCCTCTCAAATTATTTCTTTAACCTCCATTCATGTATCATAATCACCCAACCCGCCCAAAACAAAACACTACATTACGTACTTCTAGCCTACAGTATTTTTCCTCTGCAATTTCCAATTCTTCGTGTTTTTTTTGTGTTTTTTTTTATATACTACATTCAAGAAGGATATCAATTACTTATCTGGTATTTTATTCATTAACCCTGGAATTACGGAGGGCAAAGTTGCCTCGGTGGATCTGAACACGCTTTGCAAAGAGGTGGAAAATATACAAGAATGCATAATATCCAGCTCTCTTACAGCGCTTTAAGTATACATTCATATATAGGTACATCGACCTATACACACACACACACACACACACACACACACACACACACACACACACACACACACACACACACACATATATATATATATATATATATATATATAAAGATATATCTACATACATTTATAGATATATACATACATATATGCATTCATACAATACATACATACATATATGTGTATTGGTTAGTTTTATATGACTGTTTGGAGCATCCATGTAATTAAAATAGAATCAGAACCAAATGTATATGGCGTACAAGTTTTATAGTATTTTCATTTTCCTATATCATATCATCCTGCTACATTATTGATCCTTATATAGCTCATATACTCACAAACATATATGTATATACATATATATACATACATTATATATATATATATATATATATATATATATATATATATATATATATATTTATATATATATCTATACATACATTATATATATATATATTGGTATAGATCGAAGTTGTGGCTGTAGTAGAGCAGATACAACTTGCACACAACCATATACACATAAACATAAAGATGCAATGAATAAATAAATATATATATATATATATATATATATATATATATATATATATATATATATATATATATATATATATATATATATATACATGTTTATGTCTATATGTATATGCTTGTATTGATAAACACTCACATGTCACATTATGTATGCCTGTTCTTACTGGTATTCGGCAAATGCATCTACAAGATAAAGTCCCAAAGGCATATCGATAAATATCAGGATCTAACGGTGGATATAAATTCTAAGTCCAGCGCTCAACTTATGTCTGAATCTTACAGACAGGTGGATGAGTAAGCGGATGAGAAGTTGAATGAGAATATGTGAAAATGTATGATTGAGAATGCAAAACATTTTAGGCGTACATCACGCACATACACATACACAAACAGACACACTGACACACACACACACATACAAACATATATATATTTACACACACACATACACACTTATGTATATACACATCCATACATACGTTTGTACATGCATACATATATATATATTCACATACACACATCGGAAGATGGAGATTGTGTCAGAGAGTTAAAGCGGGGGAAGTTGGAGGAAATAAATACGAAACGAAGATAAAATGGAGAGAGAGAAAACATTTATGAAACGAGAATACAATACAACTGAGTTATACTGAAGCGAGTTCAAGTTTAGGCTGAAAATGGCAGCTAGTTTATGATCATATCATGCAGCAGATAATATATTATACGGCAAAAATATAAATGGAAGCGAGAGACTGTACGATATATTTTCAGTAGTTGGTATAATGACATTTCATAAACCTATATATATTTGACTAAAAATATTTTTGATTTGGATATAATCCAAAAATAGCTAGTAGTGTGCAACAGTCTAGAGACGGCTGGTTTTACGACCATAATAAAGGAGCTTGAACGCTGTTGTTTTTGTTGTTGTTAATAACCTTCCTTCTCATATCGACAATTGGGTGTAGGACCCAATGCACTGTAGTCGGCACAATATAACAATATTTGTGAAATATATGACTCAATTCGTCCTTCAGATTTTAAAGTGTTTGATTTAAGGGGGTTTTCCTGCTGTTTATAGCATGGCAATATCCCTTGGGGAAACTCTCTGGTTAGTTCAGCTGTTTATGCTTCACTAGTTTCTATATGTGTTAAAACTATCAGTATATTTTGGCCTAGAGCAGAAAGAAAGATAACGAAAGAATGATGGTAATTTTACTAGCTTCAAAGTTGTGCCAAATGTGTTTTAGGTTCGAGGACATAAAATCCACATTGTCATAGTTTTAGGCGGTGAGTTATTACATTTGGGAATGCGGATGTACTGGACCTGTGAAATACACCGTGTTTGATCCGCTAACTTCCTTATGACATGCGGCTGATCAAGACAGGCTGGCGTGTGGACAATTTATCAAGCTGCAACGGCCATGAATAGATAATTAAATAAGTACATTGATTTATATATGCAAAGGATGATGTCTACATAGATGTACGGAAAGATATATGGATATAACTATCTATCTATCAATCCATCCCCCCTCTCTCTCCTTTTTACTCTCTCACCCTCTCACATTCTCTCTCTCAATCTCCCTCTCTCTCTCTATATATATATGTGTGTGTGTCTATATATATATATATATATATGTTTACACACACACATATATATATATATATATATATATATATATATATATATGTGTGTGTGTGTGTGTGTGTGTGTGTGTGTGTGTGTGTGTTGCTATATGTTTATGATTGTATAAGTTTACAATGATTAACGAGCAGATAGAAAAATATATGAATATCCAGATGAACAGGCATGATAATACAAATATAAAATTGGCGATGAGCCTACGGCCTATCCAGGAAGGGTTGGGATGGACGCATAAAGGTTGCGTATCCCAAGACTACAAAGAGGTTTCAGAAGGAAGCAATCATTGACAATTGGAACCTGCAACATCACAACCCTTACAGGTAAGGTGCAGGAACATGTGCAGGAGGCTAGATGCTACTGGCAACATGTAGCCAGGGTTTCCTCAACAACTCAGGTGAGGTACCAGACGTAATTGCAGTGGCAGAAATGAGGATACTCACTCAGAATGTGTTATAGACAGGATCCCATGAAAAGGGGGATTTGCGTCATGAAGCTTAGGCTGAAGGATAGGTCTCTGTGGGTGGTGCAAATTATTTTGCACCAAACATGGAATCCGAATACAAATTATTCCTTGAAGTGATTACAGCGTTAGATGAAGTTAAGACTGTTGGGAGACTTCAATATATATGTTGGCACTGACCACCTGACATAGAAAGGAGTGAATGGAAGGAACGGTGGCCATGATCTAAACATGAATGGAAATGCCTTCTGTTCTAGCATTGGACTTTCTATTGTGAACAACGTCCTCCAGTACTAGAGTATAGCTAGAGTAAAATAGGGGATAAATAATTGATTTTCTTATTTTCTCTGATCTCTGCCATTCTATACTAGATGTTTGTGTTGAGAGATGGGCTGAGCTGTCAACTGATCACCATCTATTTATCTGCAACTTCAGATTACCCGAAGCCGAAGAAGCCCACAAAATTGGCATGTCCATGGTGACCTACAGGATAAATTGGTAAATGTTTTCGGATAAGGAAACCAGGACTAGGTATGCAGTTACTATTGCATCAAAATGCAAACTTCCCTGAGAAAACTGAGAAAGTTGAGACAGAGTTTAGATTGTTCAGCTGTTAAATACTCTATGCAAAAGATACTTGCCGAGATGCCGCATGGCAGAAGGACCCCTTGTTTCAATCAAGGGGGCGAAGATGCCACCCGAGCAAGAAATGAAGCCTACAAAACTTGGTTTGGAAATAAGCCCTCTTTCTCGCACATGCGGTATAAGCAGGCACGAAGATTCGTAGCAGAGGCAGTAAAGGTGTCCAAAACAAAGTTGTGAGAGGACTTTGGGGTTAAGCTGGAATCCGACTTCAGATCAGTAAATAAAGTGTTCATGCAGACCACCCGCCGACTTTATAATAATAAGTCTTCCTCCAAATATGCTTCCTTCAGGGAGGGGCGTCTACGAAAGGTAGGGAGAATAATTCGTTTGAACTAAAAATATGACAGAAGATTATATTTTTCTTATATTTTTTTTTTGGGGGGGGGGGGGGGGGGGGCAGTTAAGCATGTCCTTGCGTCAAAATGCCCCCTGCCTACGAGCAGGCAATTTCTATAAAACCGTGTTTTGAAATGTATTATATATGAAGATGGCGTTTTACGTTGTGCGGAAATTTAGGCTCACTCGTAGTAATAATCCGAGGAAGTGTCTGAAATTTTCTACGATCTAATCAAGATTACAGTGTCTCCTTCGAATTTCTACATAGAATCTGAGATAGAACGAATATGCTTAGAGGAAGTTGCATTGGAATAGACACACTCACACAGAAATATGCAAATACAGACACGCGCCATATAATCTAAATACATTTTTTCCAACTCCATCCCGCCTGTTCCCTCGATCTAATTCATTTCTCATTCTTTATTCTGAGGAAGGACTAGCGTCCGAAACGTTAAGACCCTCTTCCTGCTATATCAAGCGTTAACCTAATATATACCTTCCATATACTGTACCGATTACGTTGTTATTTCTGTTTACCTTTTATATATATATATATATATATATATATATATATATATATAAGGAGATACTGTGAGGGTGTGTGATAAAAGTAATATACATATAAAGAGATAGTATGTGGGTGTGTGATAAAAGTAATATATATATAGGGAGATAAGTAATATATATATATATATATATATATATATATATATATATATATATATATATTATGACACGTGGGTGTGTGATAAAAGTACATGATGATGAAGGAAATGAGAATGGACAAGACAAAACTGGAGATGCGAGCAGGAGTAATGACTTATCATAATCATTGACAACTAAATTCTTTATAATTTTATTATTATTCATTATTATCATTATCATTCTTGTTGTCGTTGTTGTTGTTGTTGTTGGTATTATTATTATTATTATTATTATTATTATTATTATTATTATTATTATTATTACAAAGAAGATAATGGTGATACTGTTGTTGGTGTTGGCGTTAGTAGATGTTTCATCTGTTCTTGTGATACGATCAATTAATTATAAAAGTGGAATAAAATATGGAGCAAGGACAAATACTTGTTCGGTATACGACAGCCTCTGGACAGAAGATGGAATTGATTTAGTAGAGGAAAAGACCTTAACATCTGGAGTGATGATCTAGAGACAACTATTAAGAGACGTGAAAATGAGGATTGACACTATAATATATATGTATATACATGTATATATATAAATTTAAATATATATATATATACATATAGACACACACACACACATATATATATAGCACCAGATGTAGAAATGTGTAATGGCGATGGCATACACTTTACATAAAAATAAGGGAGTATAATAGAAAATACGTTGACATAGATTTATAAGTAAAACAAATGTTAACATACCATCTGGATTGATGATGACAATGATTTTTTAGAGAAACAGAATTTTACAGTACAATACACACTCGCTTCCAAACCTATCATTAACTTTCTATTTTCCTTTCCACGAAGCATTAGATTTTACTACTAATCATAGAATATCCTTATATATGTTGGAACAAATAAAAGAAATAATATAGAGCAGTGATGATGAAGAACAAAATCTTTCCCAAGAGCCAAAAGAGCTTCCGGTAAACTGGTTTGATTCTCAGCACTAACTATTTGATTTAATTTATATCTAAGCAACGAAATAATCTTCTTGGTCAATGTTTCCAACCCCGGTGAAAAATTACCCGCATAGTTTGCATTTCGCCTAACCGAGGGTCAAATTTGCGTATTCTGGATATATATATTCAGGATATATTTTTCCATAATGTTTAAAAAGAATCTGAATGTGAAAAGAAAATTTGTAGTAGGTTTAGTTTGTTTATTAGTATACTAATTATTGTTCTTTCTACCGTTTTGTGCCCACCGATCTCTATTTTATACCTCTCAATTACAGTGTTTGTAAATTGAACCTAAAATATTGATGTTAGGTACAGATGTAGAGATGTAATTACAAATTACACAACAAAACAGGGTGGTATTAAATTTACTCCCGGTACACAACCATGAGATATACAGGATGATCAATTAGAAGAAGAAGAAGAAGAAGAAGAAGAAGAAGAAGAAGAAGAAGAAGAAGAAGAAGAAGAAGAAGAAGAAGAAGAAGAAGAAGAAGAAGAAGAAGAAGAAGGTGATGTATTGAAATTTTGAATTATTAAACTTGCGTTAAATCATTAAATAAGTTAGCTCCAAGAAAAATGTGAAACACTATACAACAAAAATATAGTACTGTTTACTGTTTACAAAAACCAACAACAACATCGTAGTACAACACCCAACACATTCACTCTCTATGTACACACACGGGTTTAAAGAAATACATCGAAGACTCATAGAATTCAAAGCAAACACAATAAACAAATAAATGAAAGCAAAACTTGAGCATAAACACGAAAGGTCAAAGATATAACGGAAGAGAAAAGAAATGGAAGATGTGAACGCCATCGAAATGATAAATAAACAAACAAAGAAAATAACAAACTGGAAATTAAATCCCTACACGGTCAAGATTTCACAGAAAGAGTAAATAAATCGGATTATAACACGAAGCAAAGCTATCTGTAGCTCAAAGGCTAAAACATGAAATTAATATATACACAACACATTCACACACACATATATATATATATTTATACATACATACATACATACATACATACATACATACATACATACATACATACATATAAACAGATTACAAAAGCAGACACGGATCAAGATCCTTTTAACTGAGATGCTCGACAAATATATATGTAAACAGAAAGTCGATCCATATTGTCTGGGATGTGTACCCTATATGAAAAGAATGTAAAAAAATAAAGCCTGTGCGCTACATAGAAGGATGCTTTGTTTTAACCAAATTTCACGCATGCAAACATATATATATATATATATATATATATACATACACACACACACGTGTGTGTGTATGTATATATATATAGTGTTTGTGTGTATGTGTGTGGTCTTGAAGAACGTCAAACAAAATATCATTCATGATTTTTTTCGTCGAAGGTCGATAAATAACAAATAACAGCCAAAGTACGCTGGATCAATATAATCGAATAAATCCTTGAAGATGCTGCTCCAGCAGGCCAACAGTACACTGACTGAAGCCAGTAAAAGAAAAAAGAATTTCTTTACGTACAAAAGATATTTGATTCTAGGAGGAACTGTGTAAACGAGGTTTTGTTACCACTAGATGTGTTTGCCAAAGTAAAATACTACAAAATGTATATTAACTTATTTGACGATTTATAAAGTGCAATCATTTACATCAAAATATCCCAGCAAACCAGGCTTCCTCTTGTAAGTACAAGGTTAGAATTTGGGTTACTGGCAAGGAAAGGTGTGTCTTGTATAGTCTCCTGCTTTATAAACTGTCAAAACGGTATATATTCTATTGGGAAACAAACTTAGGAAAGAATAAGTGACATCAGATGATATTATGATCTAGGCTTATGTTTTAAAGATATATTGCAACATGGTGCTGGGGGACACATACAATCTCTATCAGAATGCAAGTAGCTGCTTTAATACGACCCTGTTATATCATACAAATTTCAA
>OZ024740.1:345266490-345271490 GCA_964016885.1 Eledone cirrhosa
TCAGATGGGCTTGTGCACAACACTTCAGACAATATATTTAAATACGATGTGGATAAACAGATGTGTTTACTTTAGAGGCCCATTCTGGAAACCAACTTGATAACCGTGGGGAAAGCTTCTAGATGTCTGAAGAAGTCCGCTTACCCTGTTCCGGTTATTATATAGTCGTCCTCTTTCTTGGAATCGTAGTTGGTTTTTCGAAGAACAGTGAAATTGATTTAGGTTAGTTGTGCTTGTAGGCTTGTTGTTTCTTCATTATTTTCAACTTTGTTTTGTAATTCTGATTTATGTGTCATTTTTTTTTCATGTTGATACCAATGGAAAAGATTAAAAACAAGAATTTCTATACCACCAAAATTTGCATGACTCAGATTAATATTGTCAAAATATCTGTTTCTTTTTAAAACCAGCATGTCTGATATGAGCAATGTCTGATCGCCCTTTCTCGCAGGTCGAGAGACAACGAGTGTCTCTCGCGTTAACCAGGGAAAAATCATTTCGAAAACCTAGGTCGTGTGAGAGTGACAATTGAGGTAAACAGAACAATGACTATTAGAGGTGCTAGGCCTACTGGAGGCGGCGGCTCAAACGGATAATCTAAACACTGTCCCGAGAATCAAAATAAGTTCAAAGTAATGTTCCGTGTATTTGTTAAGATGTATAATTATTTGACCGTTTGTGAGATAAGTGTTTGTTAAAGACGGGAGAAAATATGTTATAAGACGTAGAAGAAAGACTAAGTTGTGTACATTGGGTGAAAGAGAGAAATAGCAAGGGAAAGACAAAGAGAGAAAAATGAAGGATATAGGAAAAAAAAAAAAAAAAAAAACAGAAGGGGAAAGAAAGACACAAAGGTGAAAAAAAAAAGAACATATGAAATAAAGTAAAAAGGAAGAAAGAGAGAATACAAGAGAGAGGAGGATTCCGATTATATTTATTGACATCGAGAGTGAAACTTCCTCAGTAAACGATATGATCTTTATTTGACAGGAAGTTGTGAACAAAACAACCCCACACCTCTTAAACATCTTCATCGTACGTGTCGTGAATAAATTATATTTCTAAAATCTTGAGATTACCTATGACGACGCCGGAGTCGTTTGCCACTAATGACCTCTCACCACCATCAACAACATGCTACTACCCCCCACAACTAATATCACCCAATCTGCTGCCATAACAATAACCACAACTATGATCACCCTTCATAACCATTTTCTACATTAACTCAACAAAGAAGCCTCTATGTAGCAACTCAATTTGGTAGAAACAGTAGCAAGGTCGTCCTCATATCGCACTACCACATTAGAATATTAAACAAAAAAAATTGGATAATATATTCCTAGTTTGTTATTTTTGAATAAAAGACTGGAGGATTATGGTTCCAACGCCGTTAATCGCATGTATTCACAAGATGAGATGACCTGGTGAATATCGGCAACAGAAATCTCAACTCGTTTATCAACAACATTAAAGTTTCCGTCTAATGAAAAATAGACTTGCCTACGAGAGAAGGCGGTCGTACAACTTACTAAAAATAACAGCTAAAGTAAATTTTATTTTGTCGAGGGGAAAGATATATGGCAAAGAAGATCTCGGTGGGATCTGAGCCCAGTATATATTAAACCAGAAAATAATACCTCAATCTTTTTTTTTTTTTCATCGTTCTAAGTATTCTGCTAATCCATCGAATAATAATTGTTTCTACTTTTGGCACAAGGCCAGCAATTATCCCAGTGCATTACTGGTACTTTATTTTATCGACCCCGTAAGGATGAAAGGCAAAGCTAACCTCGGCGGGAATTGAAATCAGAAGGTAAAGGGTTGTAACTCTCTGTCGTGAAGCATGGTGTCCGCTGCTCTACCAATGTTGCCCCTCCACCGCGAATAATGATAATGATGATAGCTTATATTTACCAGAGAAGACACATAGACATGTTACAATAATCTATTTGTTGGTCACAAGAACCTTATATATTAGAATGAATACGAGGATGAAATACAAAAGATAACAACGCACATGAATTCATAACGAATAACAAAGTGTGAGAACAACAAAACAAGAAAGTCGTATTAATAAATATGTAATAAGAGCAATAAGAGTATATAACATCTATAAAACAGTAACAGACACTTAAAATAGGAATGATAACAACAAAGAAGAAGAAGAAGAAGAAGAAGAAGAAGAAGAAGAAGAAGAAGAAGAAGAAGAAGAAGAAGAAGAAGAAGAAAGATTACTCGTGTGGGCATATAGTTAAGCGAAGATGGATGCTTATACTCTCGATTAGATCGTTGAGCTAGGGTTAACTATATAGCCGTACGGGCCGGCAATAGAGAGATTTTAAATAGGGAGGAAAGGGAAAATATGTGAAAAGAGGGATGAGAATCAGGAGGAGGAGGAGAAGAGATATGGTGAGGCAGATTGAGCCCCATATAGCCAATCCGCACATACACCTCATTAATCAAGAGCCGCGAAAAATTGACCACATACGGAGTAGACTCGCTGTGCGTGACACATCCTGATCAGAGTGTCACGACCAAGCTGCCATCCTCCTCCTCCTCAACATCACCATCATCATCATCATCATCATCATCGTCATCATCATCACCATTATCATCATCGTCATCAACAACATTGTCGTCATCAACGTCATCATCATCATCATCATCATCAAAATCGTCGTCGTCATCCTTAGTGATGGTAATGGTGACGTCATCACAATTATCATCATCACAATCGTAATGACAAAAACGATTGAATTAATTATTATCACAATCATCTTCATCATTACTATCACTACCTTCAACGCTATCAGCACCAACACCACCAAAACCACACCATCACTATCAGTACCAACACCACCAAAACCACACCATCACTATCAGCACCAACACCACCAAAACCACACCATCACCATCAGCACCACACCACCAAAACCACACCATCACTATCAGCACCAACACCACCAAAACCACACCATCACCATCAGCACCAACACCACCAAAACCACACCATCACTATCAGCACCAACACCACCAAAACCACACCATCACTATCAACACCAACACCACCAAAACCACACCATCACTATCAGCACCAACACCACCAACACCACACCATCATCATCAGCAACAACACCACCAAAACCACACCATCACTATCAGCACCAACACCACCAAAACCACACCATCACTATCAGCACCAACACCACCAAAACCACACCATCACTATCAGCACCAACACCACCAAAACCACACCATCACTATCAGCACCAACACCACCAAAACCACACCATCACTATCAGCACCAACACCACCAAAACCACACCATCACTATCAGCACCAACACCACCAAAACCACACCATCACTATCAGCACCAACACCACCAAAACCACACCATCACTATCAGCACCAACACCACCAAAATCACACCATCACTATCAGCACCAACACCACCAAAACCACACCATCAGTATCAGCACCAACACCACCAAAACCACACCATCATCATCAGCAACAACACCACCAAAACAACACCATCACTATCAGCACCAACACCACCAAAACCACACCATCACTATCAGCACCAACACCACCAAAAACACACCATCATCATCAGCAACAACACCACCAAAACCACACCATCACTATCAGCACCAACACCACCAAAACCACACTATCATTATCAGCACCAACACCACCAAAACCACACCATCACCATCAGCACCAACACCACCAAAACCACCCATCACTATCAGCACCAACACCACCAAAATCACACCATCACTATCAGCAGCAACACCACCAAAACCACACCATCACCATCAGCACCAACACCACCAAAACCACACCATCACTATCAGCACCAACACCACCCAAACCACACCATCACCATCAGCACCAACACCACCAAAACCACACCATCATCATCAGCAACAACACCAGCAAAACCACACCATCACTTCAGCACCAACACTACCAAAACCACCCATCACTATCAGCACCAACACCACCAAAACCACACCATCACTATCAGCAGCAACACCACCAAAACCACACCATCACTATCAGCACCAACACCACCAAAACCACCCATCACTATCAGCACCAACACCACCAAAACCACACCATCATCATCAGCACCAACACCACCAAAACCACACCATCATAATCACTACCAACACCACCCAAACCACACCATCACCATCAGCACCAACACCACCAAAACCACACCATCACTATCAGCACCAACACCACCAAAACCACACCATCACTATCAGCACCAACACCACCAAAACCACACCATCACCATCAACACCAACACCACCAAAACCACACCATCACTATCAACACCAACACCACCAAAACCACACAATCACCATCAGGACCAACACCACCAAAACCACAACATCACTATCATCACCAACACCACCAAAACCACCCATCACTATCAGCACCAACACTACCAAAACCACACCATCACTATCAGCACCAACACCACCAAAACCACACCATCACCATCAGCACCAACACCACCAAAACCACCCATCACTATCAGCACCAACACCACCAAAACCACACCATCACTATCAGCACCAACACCACCAAAACCACCCATCACTATCAGCACCAACACCACCAAAACCACCCATCACTATCAGCACCAACCCCACCAAAACCACACCATCACTATCAGCACCAACACCACCAAAACCACACCATCACCATCAACACCACCAAAACCACACCATCACTATCAACACCAACACCACCAAAACCACACAATCACCATCAGGACCAACACCACCAAAACCACACCATCACTATCAGCACCAACACCACCAAAACCACCCATCACTATCAGCACCAACACCACCAAAACCACACCATCACTATCAGCACCAACACCACCAAAAGCACACCATCACTATCATCACCAACACCACCAAAACCACACCATCACTATCAGCACCAACACCACCAAAACCACACCATCACC
>OZ024740.1:345276490-345311490 GCA_964016885.1 Eledone cirrhosa
GCCCAAAGAAAAGAAGAAAAAAAGGAAGAAGAAAAATAAGTAACAGGCAAAGAAGGGGATGTTAGATAATGGGAAGAAAAAAAATTTAATTGCTACACTATTGAAAGTAAGAAATGATACCAAATCTAACCGCAGCTGCTCATTAATACCGTTTGAGAAAAAACTGGTGTGGGGTTGATAGCACAAAATAGCCTTGGTGTGAAATAAAAGAGGGAAATTCTAAACTGAAGGTTTTGGACTAGAAATATGTGTCGAGCTCATCATTATATATTATCGTGCTCAATGTATGTCTTATTTAAAGACCAACTTAAATGACAGTGATAAGAGGGTTAATGTCCAATCATAAAAAGATTGTTAACATGTTTGAGGAGATAATCAAGCCAGGATTTGTGAAGATAATGAACAAGCACATAAAAGCACATACATCTATCCATCTCTCTCTCTCTCTCTCTCTCTCTCTCTCTATATATATATATATATATATATATATATATATATATATATATATATATATATATATATATATATATATCGCTCTCTCTCTCTCACTCTCTATCTATCTATCTATCTATCTATCTATCTATCTATCTAATTCCGTATGTATATCTGTGCATATGTATATGATGAACTATCACGTTGAATTCGACTTGAAATGTTGCAGTTATTTAGTTAATGTTTTCAAAGGATCCTTTAGGACAGCGTTTTACTTGAAATTATTAGTCAAAATCCATATAGCGCTATCCAGGTTTAGTTCATATTTTAATCGGTTAACTTACTTGAATTGTATTTATTTTATACTCACTGAAATGATGGCCAATATTATCGATACGGATGATCTTTCAACCCATAATCTAAATGGGCCTAACAAAATATGCAGAGCGTTGGTCTACATTCTACTGAATCATTTCCGTTCATTAATTTTAATAATAAATGTTGTTACTATTTAAACATGTCCAGCAATTTGAAAGGGAGGGGTAAGTCAATCTAATCGACACCAATGTGTTACTGGTGTTTCATTTTAGCAGCCTTGGTGGGATTTGAACTCAGCATATGAAATACCGTAACTATATGCCGCAAGCAGGTTGTCTAGCGTTTTACCAATAATTATTTCTATATTTAGACCAAAGTCAGCAATTCGAAGGCTTTATATTCAAGATCTAGTAAGGAGGAAAGGAAAATCTAACGTAAAGAGACGCAGCTATATGCCATAAAGCATGTTGTTTGATGCTCTACAGATACAGCCAATCCACCTCCCAGAGGTTTCTGATTGAGGCACAAGGCCAACAATCTGGGGGGGGGGACACTTTATTTTATCGAAACTGGTACTTTATTTTATCGACCATATAAGGATAAAAAGTAAGTTAACCTCGGTGGAATTTGAACTAAGAACCAAACGGGGTGTAACTATATGCTGCAGAACAGGTTGTCAACAATCTACTGGTGCTCCACTCCATTGCTTTGATCGTAATAATAAATAATAATAACATAAATATCAACAATATTGCTGAATAAATACAATGCCTTTTCTTTTTCCAAATGACAATAATAACGCTAACACAAATATTAGAAAGCAATATGATAAAGTGATTACAATAATATACATCCCCCATACTTATTCATATGTACGTGTTTGTGTTTGTGTGTGTGTATGTTTGTGTGTATGTGTGTGTGTGTTTGATTGTGTATACATGCTAGAAATGCGGAGGGTAGATCCCTTCTAAAATAGAATAAAAATATAGGAATGTGCTCACCTGAGAATTTACTGTGTAAGTAGTCATCTTTACAAATGAACTTGTTCTCATCCAGTACATATAGTTCTTCTCCCGTTGATAGTTGCTTTCGACAAACCATACATGTGAAACACTTGAGATGGAAGACTTTGCTACGTGCTCTCCGAACCAAATCATTGGGTGAAATACCCTGTGAACACCCTGCGCATTTTGTGCCGAATCTCCTGTAAACATAAATAAAAATACATAAATAAAAAGGTCTATAAGTAATATATATATATATATATATATATATATATATATATATATTTATATATATATATATCATATATATATCATATATATATATATATATATATATATATATATATATATATATATATATATATATATATATATATATATATATATATATATATATATATCATATATACATCATATATATATATATATATATATATATATATATATATATATGATATATATATATATATATATATATATATATATATATATATATATATATATATATATATATATATATATATATGATATATATATGATATATATATGATATATTTATATATATATATATCATATATATATCATATATATATATATATATATATATATATATATATATATATATTGATATATATATTTATTGAGATATATTGAGAGATTGATTGAGTGATATGTAGATGGGTAGAATTTAAAAAAAAAATACAATTACGCAATTACGTCGCATTTGGAATTTAGTGCCTTTATATGGTTAAAGTCCAGTCGTTAAAATTAGTTGAAAATCAGAATGTTTATCTGTTATATGTATGTATGTAGGTATGTATGTATCTATTTATCTGCTTTAAAGGTTTGAGGTACTTATGCATTATCAGTAGATCTCTATGCATCAACACCTTGAAATCCTTCAGATGGCCGTAAATATGAAATTTTTACAGACACAGGAAGAGGTTACACATGTTTAACTTTATGAAACCAGAGGTAATGCATACATAAGTTTGTTTTTTTCCCTGTCCATACAAAACCCAAAGACAGGAAAAAAAAGAAAATAATAATAAAGGAACGAATTTAAATAAGAATAAAGTTAAACAATGGGTCTTTTAAAAAAAGAAATCTTAAGAAATGTCATTTATGAAATTACTTTGCAAAGTCTATCAACGCTTCAACAACAAAACTTCTAGCGGTCCAGAAATACTGGTATATATTGTGACGGTGATTCAGACTAGCGAAGTGATTATTGTTCTCCTTGAATCATTTGTTTTCAACACATATATATGCCTCCTGAGTTCGTCTATTCATCCTCTCTATCAAAATGTTTGTTTCCTCTCTAATTCGGCCCTCCTTCGATATTTTTCTTTTTATTTATGTCACTGACATCCGCTTTATCTCCCTTCTTTTATTTATTTATTAATTTATTTACTTATTTGTTCACTCATTCATTTATTTATTCGTATATTTATTTGCTTCTATTCATGACGATCTAGTAAGTACATCCCATTTTCTGCCATCACACTCAATCTGCTGTCCTCCAGCATTAGGCACAATCACATATGCTGGCCAGCAACTAGCCAGCAACTCAACCAAGTGTTTCTTGTTGGATATATATGCACCAGGAAGATAAAATAACATTCAGTAAAGCTATTCATATGTAGATATATTTTTTGCGAATCATTCTTTCTCCCCACCCTTCTCTCTATCTCACTCCTACCCTATTTCTTTTATCCCGGTTTCTACCCATTCATTTTTGCTAACATCAGGTGAATAACTAAAAAAAAACAACACAAAACAATGTTATCACTCAAATCACACACAACACACGCTAATTCATACACACATCCTTACACATGTGTATATTTTTTTTATAAGGTATACACTGTCTAGTACGGCAGTTCAGTCCCTTTCATACAAACATATATATTTGTATATATATATATATATATATATATATATATATATATATATATATATATATAGAGAGAGAGAGAGAGAGAGAGAGAGAGAGAGAGAGAGAGAGAGAGATCCGAGGAAAGCCAGAATGAAATAAATAAATAATGTAATGATCTATAGGACCGAAACATATATTATAAAGAAAAATATTAGAACTGGATAGCAATGCATTTCCAAAATTATATAAGACACCAAACCCCTCTCAAAAATCACCAATAATAATATACTTGCTATATTATAGCATACATTTAAGAGAATAAATGAATCAAACGATTAGAATTTTACAAGTGAAATATAAATGATATATATAATATATTGGATAGGATAAATGAATTTGGGAAAGCAAACAGTTCATGAATTCTTCTGTTTAAAATTTAATAGTTTTGAAAATATTCGACGATTATTTGAGTGTAGAAAAGAGTGTATGAAGCCGCTATGGTGAGAAATGTGTGTTGAAGCGTATGATTGATTGTGTCTGATCAGTAAAAGGTAATACAGAAGACTTCGTGAATATATACTGGCAATGCCTTGAGGATCATAAGAAAGCTAAATATAGCTTACCAAACGTACTTGGTGAGCATATATATATACGACATGTAGCGAGGTTATCATAGGAGTACAAAACGAAGGCTAGCTATAACATAATCGCTGGAAATAGCTATGCTAAACCTTCACGTTTTCACTAGCTGCTGTTTTCTGTTGCCTCACTACGCAGTCACTCATTACGGCGATGCTGCAGCCTGGCAATTGCATTCCAGTTAGTAAATTTGATAGATATCAAGGCAACATCATTTTCCAAACCACAATCGCTCACATGCACATTATATGAACATTCTGAAATCTGAATTTGACCAAATTTTCTGTGCACCTTGCACAGGGCGCTAAGATTGTCACATCACAAGGATTTTTCAAATCGACCCACGTTGAGCAATAAAAAATCGATATCAAAATTATCGGTAGCAAAATTGATGTAAGGGAGATAACTAACTTTATTGACAATCCTTATAAAGAGACTGCTTATTTTGACAGGTTGGGGACAAATAATGTTCTCCCTTTACTTCCTAGCTGTATATTCTTAGCATAATTTCAAACCCCGAGCAACGCCGGGTAAATCTGCTAGTATTATATATGAACATTTTGGAACATCATCCATCGACATCCTTATGATTGAAAGCAATCATATATATTAATTGAAGTGATAAACGTTTACCATGTAAATGATATGTTCATCATCCTTCAAATCTTCCCGCTTTCCTCACCAACACACACCCACTTTTAATTACGCGTCAGACATATTAGATCTATAGTAAATTTACGAGATACAAATACATGGTTTATGTTGAACATCCCCTTGAAATGTCAGACATGTGGTCAAATGATCCTGACCGCATGTTTTGTATTCAGAAACAAAGTTAAGAGAATGACTGCCGTATAAAAATCGCCCTTATTTCTTTTTTATGCTTTGGTTTAGAGAATATATCTATGTGTGGTTTTTATGAGGGAGGGGAATTTAGCTGCTATATCTAGCAGGTCAAGTGGTCATGCAAGAGTTAGCACGTTGGCTCACAAATCGTGGTAGTAATTTGACATGTCGTACCGTCGTATCGTAGACACAGACTACTTTCGTAAAAGCAGAACCGAGACGTTGTTCATTGTGAAGTTTCATAATGAATGTTCAGTTGTTTAGTTCTATGACTACAAGCGTAACGTAGGAGAAATAACCAGACGGTGTACAATGATGACTGTTTCAAAAAGAATTATCCACACGTGACATACAAATATGCGTCAGAACTAGTGAAGCGACAATTAAAGTAACAATTACAAAAAAGTATTTTACTACATGTATACGCACACTAAAATAGACATACAAGCATACACACACACATGCACACACACGCACACACACACACACACACACACACACATATATATATATATATATATATATATATATTATTTTGTAATAAACAACATAAGACAATTATTCCATTTACCAAAGGTTTCATGAAGACAGACGAGCTCAACAGAGGCGTCTGAAATTTTCATTTCAGTTTCTTCGAGAACTTGCACTAAACGTCATGTACAAAATATAATTTCAATATCCCATGAAAAATGTATTTACACAATTACTAAGGTTGCTCATTTCTGTTATTTATTTTTTAAACCTCGCTTTTAACTGTGATTTTGAAAATTCATGCACCATTGCAATTTACTTTGCATGGTAAATTGAATGTAGGTCTATTATTTATATATCAATTGTATCACTGGTTTCTCCACTGATGGATATATGTGTACATAATATTTAACGCATATCTAATGACAACAAGAACAACCTGTGTCCCGATACTGCACACACACATTCCTCTAAATATATATAAAGGTCAAAACTATTTTCTGGGCAAGATGTCATTGTGGAAGACCAGCACTGGCCCAAGCATAATAGTCTCCCCTCTCCATACTATCAATGTGGTCCAAGCGAAAGACAAAAGGCGATACAATTTTGCAACAATGACGTAACAACATATTCTACAGGTGAGTGAACTGGAGCACCGAGAATAAAGTATATTGCTGAATGACGCAATGCATCACCCGATGTGAATCCAATATATATATATATATATATATATATATATATAAATTTCAGTACAGCATTGACGAAGCTTTAGAATACGGCCAAGCTAGCGTATATGCATAATCGGTCCGTAGCTTGAGCACTCAGATGAGGAAAGACCCCAGAGTAATAACATTACGGTCAGACAGCTTAGCAAATCAGATATAGCGGTCGGCAGTCCAGCCGTATCACTAGAGCAACGAAAATACAGGACCCAGGAAAAGATTTTATACTGACACGGACATAGCGGTGAGGCTGAGTGCAAAATATATAACTTACATATATAGCATCCAACATCAGCGCTAAGTTTCTGTAAATCCAAGATCGACAAATTCCTATTGCAGGAGTCTGCAATATAATGGTTTTTGACGACAGAACATAGGATTTATATATATATAAAAATTAGATTAAGGATGTCATGTCTGAGTATGTCAGAATCATGCACCATATTACCTGTGGAAATAAGCTCTAAGATTCCAGGTAGTAAATCCGAGCATTTATATTAAATTAAAAGTAAGATGACGTATGTATATAAAAAGTAAACAAACCAAATAGTTACAGGGAATAATTTGTGAATATATATATATATATATATATATTAATCTGACTAGGTTCCTCTAATAGTAAATATTTTTAACAGTTATATGTCTATCAAAGCTGAAGGTAACCAGTAAACAACCTGCCTGCTAACTTACTCGCTATAACATGTCTTTCATACTTTACCTAATGGAGGATTAATCGAACGTCATAACAGAAATAACTAAACATACACACGCGCACACACACACTCACGCACACACACACACACACACACATATATATATATATATATATATATATATATATATATATATATATATATATATAAGTTTATCCCGGGTTCAATCGGGGGTAACCACAGTAAGTAAGGTACTCAATACATAGCAGAGTATAAATATTTGATATATAATATAGAAATGGCTTGTAGAGGACTAGAACTGTTTCATTCGGGAGAAATCATCAGGAAAGGCTTCCTAACGATTTCTCCCGAGTGAAACAGTTATAGTCTTGTAGAAGCCATTTCTCTCTCTCTCTTCTCTCTCTCTCTCTCTCTCTCTCTCTCTCTCTCTCTATATATATATATATATATATATATATATATATATATATATATATATATATATATATACATATTTATCGGTGAGTGACTGTGAGGGTGTCGATGATCACCAACATATATTCTGATATCGGCGAGAAGCTATCTTAATCATTGTGTGTGCGTGCGTGTGTGTGCGCATGTACTGCTTATTCACTTGTACGCTGTTTTCTATCGATTTTATATGTTGTGCTATTTATAAACTTAATATATTGCTTGTTTAAAGAAATGACATTTAACATGAAGTACACACATTATCGATGATATGCTTTCTATTTTGAATACAAACTGCGATGAACTCTACAGCAATGTGTTGTTAAGATTTCAGCGTTTAGTTTTAATACTAAGTTTAAACTGTACTATGAAGCGGATTGAACTGTTAGTACTGGTTAACGTTTGGAACTCTAAGAGGAGTAGCTGATGTTTCTAATTTCCATCTCAAGTTATTTGTTTTTATCTTCTCGGTAGGGTTGCTCTATTCAAGAATTATTACCAACGTAAGAATCAAAATGTTTCTTCATAGATTATTCCGGACAAGAACTAATTCTCCGTCCTAAATTTTGTGATGGTTCGCTAAGGAAAAGGTGACATTCTTTCAAGAGGAACTGGCAAAACTTCGCTCATATTATATTGATCTCGATCATTCTTCGAGCTAAATATATATTTTTCTCAGCTTCTGCTGTGTTGAAGTTAAAAAATCTCAAAAAAATAAAGGAAAGAAAAAAGGATTCAAGAATAACAATAGAACAAAAAAACACAAAAGCATTAACAACAACAACGACAAGAACAACAACTAAGAAACGACGCAATTCACAAACTTAGATATAACAGGTGCATTCATACACTTCATTGACTAATGCATATTATATTTATAGATTGTTTCTTTAATTCACCTCATTTCATCAGTGCAATTAATCTGACCTAACAACGATCCACGTCTATGATAATGTAGTAGTAGTAGTAGTAGCAGCAGCAACAGCAGTGGTAGTAGTAGTAGTAGTAGTAGTAGTAGTAGTAGTAGTAGTAGTAGTAGTAGTATGAGGAGGATGAGGAGCTCCTTTTGTTTTGGCAACGGAGGAGGCGATGATATTTCTGGTTGTGGTGATGGGGATGATGTTAGTAGATGTGATGTGCTTCCTGGTGATGTCACTAATAGCGGTAGATGTGATAGACAAAAGGGATAAATGCTTACATCGCATAACTTGCGTGGAGCATCTGCTCTTCTAGCTGAGGAATGGCCGTGGCCTGTTCCAGAAGGCTTTCGGCCCGGAGGCTATGGGTAATTTCGATGATTCTCAGCTATCGCATGCATAATGGATCAGGCTCTGGATTGAATAAATCGTCAAGATTGCACCAACAAAGAAGTGTGAGCAAATTTCTTGAGACTGATAGCTATGGCGAATGAGGTTGAGTTGTGGACAATGTTTGCAATGGAAGGTGAATGTGGAGAAAGAGGTGCTCTCTTCCCGTTAAATCTCAAAATGTGGGTGAAAGAAGTGAAAATGGCAAGAGTGAATTAGTTTAATCTTAGGCAATTCGGAGAGAGCACACGCCATTCGTGATCAGGGTGGTTGCGTATATCTAGGATTCATTTATTGATTTATTCATGATGGGTGCTGCATGCTTTCCTGAATGGTATACTACGTATATCTAACATGTATACTATGTTACTATGTATTCTAGTTACCCATTTTTTTCACTTCTATGTAAGACACTCATTGCAACTTATCTTTGTAATGTCTCCTTCATCAAATGTCCTTGTGGCAAATCAAACAATCCATTATAATAATTATTATTATTGGCATAATCGGTCAAACATTAGTATTTGTTCCGGGTCTTTAAGGTCTGTGTTCAAAACTCACCGAGGTTTGCTTTGCATTTCATCCTTACGTGTTCGATAAAATAAAGTACCAGCAACGCACTGGATCGATTTAGTCGACTTCCCCCTCTCCTCAAATTTCTGGCCTTGTGCCTATATCAGAAACCATTATCATAAAGTAGTAAGAGTAGAATCAGCAGCAGCAGCAGCAGCAGCAGCAGTAGTAGTAGTAGTAGTAGTAGTAGTAGTAGTAGTAGTAGTAGTAGTAGTAGTAGTAGTAGTAGTAGCAGTAGTAATATTAGTAGTAGTAGTAGTAGTAGTAGTAGTAGTAGTAGTAGTAGTAATAGTAGTAGTAGTAGGAGTAGGGGTAGGAGTAGGAGTAGTAGTAGTAGTAGTAGCAGCATTATGATATTGGGGATATGGGGCATATATTGAGTGGTGGAGGGTATGGAGAGTGAACTTTGGTAGAACAGTAGATAATACAAGTAAAATGGGAAAATCCGAATATAATTAGAGGTATAAAAAATGGTGGTGGCGTTAGGGGTATATAAATGTTGGGGGTGAGGAACAAAAGGAGAACGTATTGAAAGGATATGACATGAAAGCTACATATATATATATATATATATATATATATACACACACACACACACACACACACACACATATATATATATATATATATATGTGTGTGTGTGTGTAGAGAGAGAGAGAGAGGGGGAGATACAGAGAGAGAGAGAGAGAGAGAGAGGGAGATAAAGAGAGAGAGAGAGAGAGAGAGAGAGAGAGGGAGATAAAGAGAGAGAGAGAGAGAGAGAGAGGGAGAGAGAGAGGGAGATAAAGAGAGGGGGGGGGGGTCATAAAGATAAATAAAGAGAGATAGAGGGGAAAGAGTGCGAGAGAGACAGAGATAGATTTAGAGAAGACACGATTAGGGAATGAGAGAGAGAGAGAGAGAGAGAGAGAGAGAGAGAGAGAGAGAGAGAGAGAGAGAGAGAGAGAGAGAGATAGAGGGAGATAAAGAGAGAGAGAGAGAGAGAGAGAGGGAGAGAGAGAGGGAGATAAAGAGAGAGAGAGAGGGGGGGTCATAAAGATAAATAAAGAGAGATAGAGGGGAAAGAGTGCGAGAGAGACAGAGATAGATTTAGAGAAGACACGATTAGGGAATGAGAGAGAGAGAGAGAGAGAGAGAGACGAGAGAGAGAGAGAGAGAGAGAGAGAGAGAGTAGAGCTAGAGTGTTTTTGAGTGGGGCGAGCAGGGGGACATCGAAAAGTGGAGAGAATAAGAAAAAAATGAACTGGAGAATGTTGAGATGTTGAGATTAAAACCTGGAAATAGAAAGAAAACTTTAGGGCCCAAAATATTTTATAAAGTTTGGTGTGTGAGAATGTCATTCAGATTAATCTATCTCTACTCTATCTCGAGTACTTTTTTCATTTTTGTGTACTGAATGGAGAACAAAACTTGAAATAGCTGATATTCTGTATGCAGAATGTAAAGGAATGTAACATTAAATAGAGTAAGTCATCTAAACCTAGAACTTGTCATATCTGTTGATTATCTATTCGAACAGATGTGATTTAAATTCAAAGGCATTCCAGTCATGGCCATTCCGTCATTTTAAAGAGTATGTAGATCTACTTTACATAATGTACTATTGATTTATTTTATGCAGTTGTGTGATTTGGATTTTATTTGTAGCAGACTGAACGACAACGTAGAAACTTCTGTCGGCTGGTATGAAATGATAGATGACGAAAACGTCAATGAGAAATAGAAGAGATTGGAATTGGATTGAAGAGAATACAAAGGGCAACGAGAGAAAAATGTGCAGAAATAGAAGAGATTGGACGTAAAAGGCAAGGAACGAAAAAAATTGAAAGACGCAGACGACAGTTAAAATGAAAAAGATAAGAAACTACTGGTAAATAGATGAGAAGTCGGAAGATCAAAGCAAAAACAAAAAAATAAGGTGGAGTCTGGGAATTATATACAGCAAATAATAGACAGAATCCCGATACAGAATAACTTTATAAGCGATGGAGTATTTAGAATGAAATGTGTAGTAGTGGTAGTAGTAGTAGTAGTAGTAGTAGTAGTAGTAGTAGTAGTAGTAGTAGTAGTAGTAGTAGCAGTAGTAGTAGTAGTAGTAGTAGTAGTAGTAGTAGTAGTAGTTTTCGTTGTTGTTTTTGTTTAGTTCGACAAGAGCAATGTTCAACTTATCCGAATTTTTTACGGTGGTTCCTTATACATTTTTTCAGGCATAACGATTGTTAACGACAGTAAGGTGTAACATCAGCAAGATTTGGTTGAGGCACCATGTACAGGTTCTCCCCAAACGATGCTGCTGTTATTGTTGTTATTTAAGCAAAGAGAACTATTCTATGTTATTGTTGTTGAATATTTCCGCCCTTTGCATTTTATATATTTTGGCAAAGAGGACAATGACGGGTCGCTTTGTTGGCAATTATTCATACGTATCAGTCACCTGGGAACCATAGAAACTGAATTTCCGCCCCGCAACGATAAGCAAACAAGAACAATCACCATTATTAAACCAGTTATAAGCAACCAGTCAATCAATATATATATGTGTGTATATGTGTATGTGTGTATATGTGTATGTGTATATATATATATATATATATATATATATATATATATATATATATATATATATATATATATATATATATATATATATATATATATATATATATATGGTCATTAATGTTCGTATTTAAAACGGAAAGAACCACGCATTTCGGCAAAGTAAAATATACGATGGATATCGGTTAATTTATCAAATTATTGACTCTTACAGGAGGAGTTTATTTATTTCTTTAATTTACACCAGAAATCTTTTCGCAATTCCAGGACAAGGAACATCCAGTAAGTTTCATTAATTTAATCAAGGACTGTAAATGTGTGTATGTATATATATATATATATATATACACACCCAGAGGTAGGGATTGTCCTATTAATATTATAGCAGCTCTTTCCGTCTAAAATCTGAAAGCTTCCGTTTATGCTCTTGTAACGCAAGTGCAATTATAATCAAAATAAATGAAACCAGATAAATAGATGACGAGTTAAGAACCTAAGCCATGAAAGAACCAAGAAATACACGCTCTGAAGAATGTGCTAGAAATAGCACTGTAGCATTTTTTCAGATATCGTGTCGACATTCTGATGTCAGCAAACAAAATTCCTGAATTATTTTCTGATATTTTCAACTCAGGATTTTAACTGGGGTTTAACAATGCCTTGTGGGATTTAGTTGACAGTCACCATTAGAACCTAAGGTCAGCTCTACTAATACAAAATTTAAGAATTTCCATTAGGAGCAGTAACACAATAATTCAACACGTGTGTGAGTGTTTGCGTATGTGTGTGTTTGGGTATGTCTGTACTAGTATTTGAGTGTAAGCGTTTATAAAATTTGAAATATGTGAATCCCAATGCAAATCATTATAATAATAGTCGATACCTATAAATATGATTTAAGAGTATCGAGTAAAGTACCTTAGAGGCACTTTTCAAAATAACTTGCTGTTCACTTCAGCGTTGAGATGTATTATTCGATATCAAATGGATTGAAACATTATATATATATTTTTTTTATTCACATTATTTATAACGGCACATATATTTATTCATACACGCTCATACAAATGTATACTTATTCAAGCATGCACATATGTATGTATTCTCTGTTGTTATTGAACATATATATATATATATATATATGTCATATTAAACAGTCAGAAGATCACATTCTCACGTATCATGTACACGCACATGCACAAACAGATATTTATATACATACATATATGAGTATATATAAGCGTGCGCACATACACACACTTACACACATACTTACACACACACACACATATATAAATGTGTGTGTGTGTGTGTGTGTATCCCGTTTCAATCGGGGGTAACCACAGTAAGCAACGTACTGAATAAATAGTAGGAGAATATAAAAAATGTTAATATAGATATGGCTTCTACGGGACTAGAACTAATTCATTTGAAGGAAATTATCAGGAAAGCGCCCATGATTTCCTTCGAATGAAACAGCTCTATTCCTGTAGAATCCATCTCTATATTAAATCTTATTTATGTATATATATATATATATATATATATATGTGTGTGTGTGTGTATATTTATATATATATATATATATATATATATATATATATATATATATATATATATATATATATATACAATATATTAACAAATGGAAACTATATTTATAAAACCATATTTATTTCATTATACATATTTCAAGGGCCACCAAGGTAAACTATGGTGCGCTTTCATCAGATAAAATATAATATAGGTTAGTTTTATAAATAAATATTGACATACCCTTAAAAATGCAACCATTCTGGTTGGAATCTCCTGTATAATGAAATAAATATGGTTTTATAAATATAGTTTCCATTTGTTAATATATTGTATTTACTCCAATAATTTGTTGAGTGCTTTATATCAGTTATAAAAATATTTTACTTGTTGTATCCCAACAAATTAAATATAACCTCTACATATATATATATATATATATTTATTAAATTTTAAGCAAAGAATCGCTGCGTTCACCCTTATCGAGCTCTTTTCGGATTTTAGTCTTCACATTTATTATTACTATGTATATGAACATAAATACACAATTATATACATACATTTACTGAAAAGAAAATAATATATCACCAGTGATTATATTCTAAATGTAATGTTTCTGGAACAATATGTAATTAGGGTTTAAATTTACTTATTTTACTCTTTAATTTTAAGAAAACATTTTTTAATTGTGTCAAACATTTGTTTTATAATAGCAGATCTGGTTTCATTGTCTCTTGTTCACCATTGTTATAGCTGTTGTTTTTCTATTGTTGTTGTTACTGCTTATGGTGCTGCTACTACTGGTGTTGCTGATGATTTTATTGTTGTTTTAAACCGAATCATGGTTTAATATGATGGATTATACAGATGTTGCTTATAACAATTGTCTTTTTTTCTTTCACTTTTAGATGTGAAGAAAGGGCCTGTATCCATAAGCTACTAGGGCCCTCGAAAACCTGTGGAATTGGTCATGTTGATATTCCATTAAAACTGTTACACGTCGACGCGTGTGTGAACGATTTGAGGACGAAGAGATTTCTATAGGGCCGTCGTTCTGGGCTTAGAAGGACTTGGCGTTCTGGTTAGTGTAAGACCTGCTTGATGGACACAATTATGTACATATACGTAACGAGAGGGGTGTGACATGTTGACATGTTTATTGGGAGGTGCATTATAATTATATTGTTCATTCGTGATGATGACGCGTTGTTATTCTCATTTAGGCCCAGATCAGATGTGATCGCGAACAGACTTTCGTGATATATTTTACAGCCAGGGATAGCCATTCTTTTTCAGTGTTGCCTTAAATCTAAGACCACATTATCCAACGTGCTCTTTGCAAATACGGTATGATGTGGTACCTTTTAAATTAGAAGTAACTGCTGCTTCTATCGGGGCGAGATTGCCTTGGCTCGTTTTAATCATTGACAGAGGTGACTGGTGCAAGGTTCTGATGGTGTTTGCCGGGATGGTTAGAGTGTTTATAATGATTATCATGAAGATATTTGAAATGATTGTAACGGTGGAGCTCGTAGCCACCACTGATGTTTGTTAACACCATCATCGTCTGTTATTGTACTCCTGACATCGATAATAATTTTATTGCGTTATACTTAAATATGTTTGAATATATATGGAAGTGCTTGCTGTTTAGTCCCATGAGGTCATTTGATCAACAAATATATATATATAAACAAAAAAACTATTCCTAATATATGCGCATTGTCACGAATGTGGTGGAATGCTAACATTGATTAAATAAACAAAAATATTCGAGTCATATTTATTTTATCAACCACGGAAGCATGGAAGCCAAAGATGATTCTAGCAAGATTTGAACTTGTAACTATAATTAAGCATATTATTTAATGTACATTTGAAAAAACGTGACATATATGATTGCATTAAAATCTTATAAGTATATTCACCCAGATTTGCTGATTTTTAATCATGTTCGTTATATCATCGGAAATGACAACAATACTTACAGCATAACCATCTATTTAGACGGACTTGTTATAATATCAACTTCACTTAATCACAGACATAAGACGTCTGCTATTGGCGGTCACACATTGTAACATGCTTCAATAATTATTGGTTGTCGAAACAACAGAATGAATGATTATATGGACGGCTAAGTGGTGACAGGGGCTGAAATGTAAGTGATGATATGGGACCTAAAATTATAGTTATTAATGTGTAGGGTGTTGATCAGTCCAGCCTTTGTGGTGTTGCCTGGAGTGGGAAGAGGAGTAAACCGGCCATGGAGTGTTAATTCGCTATGTTGGAAAATTCGTAATGAGAATTAAATCAGTGAATACACACTCACTCACCCACACACGCTAACACATATATAAATATATGAGTACCTGTGTATATGCGAGTGAGTGTGATCGTGATGAGTGTGTATGCATATATATATATATATATATATATATATATATATATATATATATATATATATATATATATATATATATATATATATATATGTATATATATATGTGTGTATGTGCGTGTATTCTCATGTAAATATGAGTATGTGTGTAAGTGTATGTTCGGGAGTGTGTATGCATGTCTATCTATCTATCCCTCTATATATATGTATATACATATATATATATATACATATATATATATATATATATTTATTTATGAGTGTAAACAAAACGTACAATTAGCTCGCGGCACGAAAATAAAGGTCATTTTCTGGGAGAGACAATAACGAATCTATGTATGTGAGTGTGAGACAGATTATGTGTGAGTTTGTTTTTTGTAAAGAGGCACGTGTTTGTTGTTGTTGTAGTTGTTGTTTCTTTACCCGCCTATTTGGAGACGCGTGTGCATTAATGTTTAATTATATGTCTGAAGAGTATGAAAGAGTCAAGTAGAAAGATATTAAGCGACAAAAATCTATATATGCAATTATTTATTTATTTATTCGTTTACTATTAATAACCCGGCTTCGAAATCTGACAGTTGATATCAAATTTAAAACAAATAAATACAAACAAAAAAAATGGTTAGTTATTTTTGATTTTGTTGTTATTTAGTTTAAGGTGGGCCCTGAATGATCGTAATTATGATCAAAAGTAGCATTTCAGTTGAGACAATCTTAACTGCTGAAGATGGTAGAATGTATCTAGAGAAGCAATTTGGCCACTATTCTTTGCAGAATGATTGACCGCATGTGATTAATTAACCCAACGGAATTTTGATTGTATTTACACCCGGAAATATACATTGTTCATCTAGTAATGACGGTAGAAGAGAGAGAGAGAGAGAAAGGGAGATAGAGAGGGGGGAGAGAGGGAGAAAGTGACAGATCAGAGAATAACTCTAAAAGAAAACAAACAACCGAGTAAATTGCGTCATAAGAATATATTAATTAATGTACTTAATTTATGTCATAATTTATATATAATTAAACTCAATACATTTTTTGTTTGTGTGTGTGGTGGGGGGGGGGGGGGGTAAAGTGTACTGAATAAAGTCTAGTATATTATGTGCAGCTATCTCATCCGGTCTGAATGGGTTAATTACAATGTTGAGAATATAACATTCTACACAAACTAGGTTACATAGGAATATCTTATTGGTGACTGGATCTGCTAAAAACGGCAGCCAAATCTTACAGTTTAGCCTGATGTCTCCAAAAGGTTTGGTGAACACGGCTTGTCTGACTGGAATATATAAAGAAAAAGTCAAAATCCTCACTGGAACCCGGAGGCTTATCCCGGTTTCCTGACTGGTATGATATTAGGTATATATATTGATTTGAGCAATATATAAGTGAAGTGACTTGGCAGTATCGGAAGAGCGTTAGACAGTATGCTTTGCAGAATAGAGTTACGTGCCTCTACTTTCTGAGTTAAATCCCGCTGAGGTTAGCTTTACCTTTCGCCCTTGTTGGGTAGATAAAAGTACCAGTAATGCACTGGAGGTGATTTAATTGATTATCCCCTACCTCAAAATGTTTAGCCTTGTGCCTAAACCAGAGACCATTACACACACACACACACACACATAGATATATTCATTTATTCCGGATCATCAAACAAGTCTAAATTGTGTCTTGTGTGGTGATCCTGTGAGTGCGTATGCAATACTTAGCCATAATGATTGACTATTTACTCTACTTCAGTTTCGAGTACTCCTTACTCGCATCCGTCAACTGTAATAGGTCAGTTGTGTTATCAAATACATGACTTGTTGAGAATATATTTTGGTGAAACAGAGTGATTCTTATCACAATCTCCTCCACCTCCCTCCTCCATCTTCTTCTTTAGTCTTCGAGTAAAACTTCACCTACCCTTTAAGGTGACATTCCAGTAGTTTCTGAGGTGGAAATAGGCTGGAACCAACAACCACAGTTTCACTATATAATTGTTGTTGTTGTTGTTGTTGTTGTTGTTGATATGTCCAAATAAATACATATATATATATATGCGTGTGTGTGTGTGTGTGTGTGTGTGTGTGTGTGTGTGTGTGTGTGTGTGTGTGTGTGTGTGTGTGTGTGTGTGTGTGTGTGTGTGTTTGGCTATGAGAGTGTGTCTGTGTGTGAGTGTGTTGTGTTTGGTTGTATTTGTGTAATGTTTCTATTTCAATCATTTGATTCTAATTTTTGGGGGAAATAAGGAAACGCTTGCTGTTGATGCTGTAGTTGCTGGTGATTGTTGCTCTTCTTTCGTAGTCGTTGTTATTGTTGCTGTTAATATTATGTTGGTAAGTGTGTGCTGGTGGGCTTGTAACTAGGAGCCGAGCTCTGTTTTTGAGGACGCCCATCTCTAAAGAGACGTTTGATCACCGAGTCGATATGACTCCTAGAACATATGATAACTGCGGGGTATCGGCTCGTTATAACTCTACTAGACAGCTATGCTTCAAGGAATCGCAGACATTTAGGCAACTAGCAGAAAAGACGTGAAGAGGAGGGAAGTGATGTGAAGAAAAGAGAGAAAAATCCCTACACACACACACACACAAACACACACACATACATATGTATATATGTATATTTACGTACACGCGCCCCACTCCACACATATATTTTTGCGTTTTTGAATGAATTTATATATATATATATATATATATATATATATATATATATATATATATATAAAATACACGCATATATATATATATATATATGTAAGTATATATATATATATATGTATATATATATATATATATGTATATATATATATATATATATATATATATATATATATATATATATATATATATATATATATATATATATATATATATATATATGTATGTATGTATGTGTGTATATATGTGAGGAAGATGGAAAAGAAAAAGGGAGTAGTAAGCGAAAAAAAAAAAACACCAGAAATTAAACACAAACAAGAAAAATGATATCAGTGGGGTAAAGAGGGACTGGAATGCATAGTAAACGAAGTGCAACGCTAAACGCTAAAACAAAAATTCTACTTCTCATTATAGAGATTTGCTTCTATAGAATTCAAAGAAATACTCAGAGATTTCGTCTCGTCTTGTTATACGTACTTACCGGCAAAATATTTGAATATCTTTAATATTATTATTATTATTTGTGTTTGTATTATGTTCTTTCTTATACTATACATTGTCTAGACATGACATTAAACATAAAACGTCAATACACTTAGATCATATGTACACATATACAGGAAAGTACAAATCAGAACCCACATTAAAACGGACATATACACAAACATACTTAAATATATGTATATACACGTATGCAGATATATATGTATATATATATATATATATATATATATATATATGTATATATATATATATATATATATATATATATATATATATATATATATATATATATATATATATATATATATATATATATATATATATATATATGTATATATATATATATATATATATATATATATATATATATATATATATATGTATACATATATATATATATATATGTGTGTGTGTGTGTGTCTGTGTCTGTGTGTGTATAGACACACATACACGCACACACACACACACACACATATATATATATATATCACTGATGAAGGACACACTTTTTTCATATGTAACCCCTTTGCAACTCCGCAGCGCCCTTATTATCATATTTACACATATTTTTTCCTCTGCTGCTACACCGTCTTTTTCGTTCTATGTATCTTTACCCTTTCTAGCAGTCTCTCTCTCTGTTAGCCTCTTCCTCACCCTTCACTCACTCATTCTCTGTCACTACCTCTCCTCCTCCTCTTTCTTCCCGTTTGACCTGTGCGTAATTCTTTTCTCTCGCACGCTCGGCCAAGCTGGTCGGAATTGTTTCTCACTCTCGTCTACGATTTCACAGAACTTATGTTTACCGAATTCGCAGACCAGACCCCTTCTTCCTCCCGTTAGACCTGTGCGAAATTCCTTCCTTGCTCCCATTTCAACCAGGTTTGATGGTCTTTATTCTCTCGTTCACAATTTCACCGAATTTAAATTCATAGAAATTTGGGACTTGTCTCCTTCTTCCTCACTTTCTGTTGCTTCACCATTTTGTTTGTTTACACTCGCGTCCCCTTTATTTACGTATCCCAACGACTTTTATAAGCCGTTGCTCGCGCCAACCGGACGTATATGGTCTTTAAAGCGATGAAATGCCTATGATGGTTGGAAGATCACTGATGAAGGACAAACTTTTTTCATATGTAACCCATTTGCAACTCCACAGCGCCCTTATTATCATATATATCGAGAATGACACAGCTAGAGACTAAGTCTCTAGCTGTGTCATTCTCGATAAAAGCACTGGATATGTAATCCTGAAGATTTCTAATAAGAATGAAACGCGTAGATTACTTCCCTTGCTTTTATCGAGAATCTAATTGTAATACGTGACGTATTCTATTCTATAGCGATTAGGTCTTCAAAATGTTTATTATAAACATACAGAATATTTTCGAATATTCTATGTCTATATTCACATATATATCGCTATTTCAGAGCATTTATTCCAATTTCTAATTTCTGCCGGACCGGCAACCGCTCTTTCAAACCAGTTCCTGTACACAGCTAAGTATTCTATAAGTCTCTAGCTGTGTCATTCTCGATAAAAGCACTGGATATGTAATCCTGAAGATTTCTAATAAGAATGAAACGCGTAGATTACTTCCCTTGCTTTTATCGAGAATCTAATTGTAATACGTGACGTATTCTATTCTATAGCGATTAGGTCTTCAAAATGTTTATTATAAACATACAGAATATTTTCGAATATTCTATGTCTATATTCACATATATATCGCTATTTCAGAGCATTTATTCCAATATATATATATATATATATATATATATATATATATATTTATATATATATATATATATATATATATATATAGATAGAGAGAGAGAGAGAGAGAGAGAGAGAGAGAGAGAGAGAGAGAGAGAGAGAGAGAGAGAGAGAGAGAGAGAGAGAGAGAGTTAAATAGTTAGACAGATATAGATATTCATTGACACACGCGAGTGTCACACACACACGCACACGTACATATATATTGTATATATATGGTTTCGTAGCATGGTCAGAGTTCATGGGCTGGAACATATGGTAAAATATAAAATATATACATATACGTGTGTCAATGTGCGTGTGTCGAGAAAACGAAAAATCAGTGATGCATCTGAACTCGATTTATTGTGTGTTACAATTGTTTCCCCGGCAGACAGCTCGAGACGTGATCATTGTGTGGATCTGTCTGATTGTAGACCTGCAGGTTCGACGGACACGTCGAATGATTTCGGAGCATATTTTCCCATATATATACATATATATATATATTATATATATATATATAATGTATATATATATATATATACATATAAATATATATATATATATATATATATATTTATTAAAATAACAGATTAAAGTTTAAGCAAAGAATCGCTGCTTTCACCTTTAACGGGATCTTCTGAAACTAACAAAGTCAATCTGTAAACGCAGAAGTGAATATTTCAAAAAATGTTGCAACCGGATTTGCTCTACGGTTCTTATATATTTGATATATATTTATCCTTATCGAGCCCTCTTTGGATTTTAGTCTTCACATTTATTATTATTACTATATATATATATATATATTGTTATACTTGGGGAGGGTCATATTTGTGTAATATTACCAATATTTTGGCAATATTACACAAATATGACCCTCTGCAATATTTGTTTCGACACACGATTTCATATAAAAAACCTCGCAAAACTAATTCATCGCCGCTATATATATATATATATATATATATATATATATATATATATATATATATATATATATATATATATATATATATATATATATATATATATTTATGTATATACATTTGTCATTTATATACAGGGTGTCCCCAAAAAATGTATACACAATTCAACAGTATTCTAATAAATATTGCCTATTTTGGTAATAAAAGTGTGTATACATTTTGGGAGACACTCTCTATATCAAAATATCAATATTTATCCAATTCCTCTATTAGGAAAAAAAAGTATAAATGAGCTAGATAAAACAAGGTGATGACTTAAACTGTTGAACCCTGACTGTGTGTGTATCTTACATAACATGCGAAGAGGATTTCAAGCATAATACTTTATATGTTATATGAACAGTAAATCTGATAATCAACACAATAAGTTTGTAGATGATGAATTAATAAAATAACATAAACATATATTAGCTAGCTCTGAATTGCAATGGTCCGGGCGCTTTGTTGCTTATCAGAAGTTTTAATCTCATTGAGGTGATGACAGATAAACAGTATCTCTCATCGTTGTGGTTGTGTTGTAATTATTATTATTGTTGTTTTTGTGTTGATAATGGTTGTGCTGCTGCCCTCCCATGAGACAACACATACCAAAGGCTCACCATAAGCAGAATGAACCCACACCTATCAACTCTTTGCAAACAAAACAGACCTGATATAGTTCTATGCAACAGGTAACAAAATAAAAGAACTATTGTGGATGTTAGCTGACGCACAGTGGTGAATGCCTCGTCGAATATGTTGGCAGATTTAAACAAGTATGAAGAATTAATGTATTTACAGCGCTGGTGTTTGGTCTATAAATTGTCATTGGAACCTACAATCATAGGTGCATTGTGTTATGTAACACAATTTATAAAATAAGTTTCTAAATGCTTAAGAAAGAAAAACACCCATATTTGAATCCACGACATCCAATCGATTAATATCGATTAGTGATGATTTTAAAACATTGAGAGCTTTCTCCATTTAAGTTTCCAAGAATGAACATATGTACACAGTTAGATACTTGCGTATGGCATACACACAAACATACCCACAAGGAGGAATCTAACACATACCGCTGTACCATAATAGCTCCCAAACTCAATACGCGGTTATTAGTATATCTACATACATAACTACATATATGAGTACATTATCATACACGCTCACAAATCCTTGAAACTGTTTGAACTGAACTGTTCGAAGACCATACATAAATGTCGAAGAAAACACATACACATATACACACATACAGAAATGCATACATGCATAATACATGCATACATATGTGGCCTTTTGCGTCGATGTGGTAAAATACCAATGGAAAACTGTTGATTCTGAATTAGAATCTGGCTTTCTCTATTAATGAGAAATCTGAAAAGTAACCACAAGTACATAAATCCATAAATATATACATTCATGCTTATATGCAATCATACAGAAATACACAAAGACAGAAATATATGTATATATAACTACATGCATACATAGAGGCATTTGCGTACATTTATACGTATAAATACAGCATAGACATACGCGTGTGAATTTATAAGTTTCTGTATGTGCGTGTAGTGAGTTATTTATTGTACATAAACCCATCTATATAAGGCTAATCTATATCAAGTATTTTGCATAAAGACACAGCCATTTGCAATATGAATTATAAACATTGAATCGATTGTGCCAAAACAAAATACAAAAAAAAAGAAAATCATATGTAAACAATTACTACCAACAACTGATTATGATGATATCAGCAAATATGATATATTTATTTTATCTTCACGGATGTCCCAAACCAAATAACCAAAGCGTGTATTTAGCAATACAAATATCAACATTATATTTGTAAATATAGATATAAAAATGATATTACATGCATAACGTAAAGCAAAATTAGTGCAGTTGTCTCATATAAGGATATTACATCCAGAGAATAACTTTGGTACTTCCTCCTCCCCCACTCACTCTCACTCAGTTCATCTCTCTCTCTCTCTCTCTCTCTCTCTCTCTCTCTCTCTCTCTCTCTCTCTCTCTCTCTCTCTCTCTCTCTCTCTCTCTCTATCTATCTCTCTAGCTATCTATATCTCTTTATATATATATCTGTAGGTGTGTATGTATATATAAATATACGTGTGTGTGTATGTGTACACACATACGTATATTTATATATATTCTTGGAAGCGTTGAGTGAGCTATGAATTATTAATATTAAATGAACTTAAATTAACGGCTTCAACGTAGCGATTTTTTTTTTTCGAAAACAGTAGCTTATATGGTCAACGTATTAAAGTTGAACATATAAGTTGCTGAATATAGAAGAAAAGCGGTGGGAGGGGAAATCACACCTGCCGTATAACGTGCCGTACTCTTACCATTTCCCTAAAAGGAGTCTCGCCATACTTTCTGATTTTTAAGCTTTATCAATCAGTCAGAATTGTAAATATACTATCCATTTTAGAACCAGTGAGCGAGGTGTGAAATTGTGTATTAAGTTAACGGCGTCGACGCAGGTTTTTGTATCCTTCTATCCATCTATCTACTTTCACATTTTTTCGGGGGTATGTGTTACCTATATGAACTGTCTCCCACTATTGGGGAAAATCGACTAATTTTTAAATTGCATTTATGATATTTTACACGTTTTTATTGTATGTAAACTTCCCCCTTTGTATTTGTCCCCTTCTTTTGTGCCCCTGCGGCTAATAAAGAAACATATCTATCTAGCTATAACTCTATCAATCTATCTATCCATCCATCTTGTCTTCGTCTCACTCTCTCCTTTACACACACACACACACACACACATATATATATATATATATATATATATATATATATATATATATATATATACACACATGTGTGTATCTATGTGTATGTATGTTTCTATGTATGTATAAACATGCACTCATATAGACAACCCCTTAACACAAACATACGCATGCACGAATATTTCTGCTGCCTACTACTCTATTCCTGTATCCATGTGTGTGTTTATGTGTGTGATTGTGCATATATGTGTGTGTGCGTATGTTTTTCTGGGTGTGTATAGATAAGAGATCAGTTATTCAATGGAGGTAACTATTCTCTTACTTAATAAAATCCCACATAGAAACACTTACAAAAAGGAAGTGAAGAAAACCTAGCATATACAGAGAGAGGCTGTTAGTTTTTGCCCAAGCAGGCACCTGTATCAACAAATTTTACTCGCTTCTTGCACAAATAAGACCCAGTAAATTGTTGGCGAAGAAAGTTAACAGTCTTAAAGACTGTACGTACATGCGTTTAGCAAGCAATACATTCACAAACAGACTCACACGCACACGTACAAACACACATATAAACCTATGTCCGTGGATACGGATAGACACACACTCATACACAATAACCCACCCACACACTTGTGCGAGTGTGTAAGTGTGCGTGAGTGAGTGTATATATATATATATATATATACATATATATATGGGAAAGTAAAAAAACAACAACACAGGAGTTAAAGTTACGAAAGAGAGTGGGGTGTGTGGGTGCCACGTTTCGGGCATAAGCCCTTCATCAGGAGAGTGGTGGGAAAGAGAAGGAGGAGGAGGAAGGGGAAATAATAAAATAAAATGTGTATGTGTGTATATATATATATATGAAGGTAATCAATTGTAGAATATGCCTGGTGACATTATCTATTGTTGAAGATTATTGCTAATACATAAAATATACAATCAGCGGTGCAACATCCTGGAATCATGTTCCAACCTGTTTCTTCTTCCCAGAAGGTGAAAGGACAATGCTGATAGGAAAGCAGACGCACACTTCAGAATAACCGCAATAGAAGCAAATGTGGTTAAAAAAAACATCAATTAAATTATATATTGTTTCCAGAAAAATTAAAGTAATTGGAAGGGGAGATAATGCCAGATTCTACACCCCTGGCTTGTCAGTATATCTCAGGCGCGCCTTACGGACAAAATAGGCTAAACCACTTCCACGAAGAATATCCAACAATAATATTTGCATTACCCACTCTTTCTCCAATCCATTGAACTAATGCCTCAGGTGGAATACACTCCTTCCAATTTTGATGAAGAAAACAGCAGTTTAAGTGCCGAGGACACCCATTGTCTCAACGGGAACTGGCATGAAAAGGGGGCTGTTGGTCAAATTACTCCAGTCAGCATGCACTACTTTAATAACGAATAGGTCTGATTGTTGAAGTGTTGATGTTTTGGGGAGAGAATAGGGAACGGTTACATAGAAGGATGAGCCTAAAATATTAAGGACGAAGGGAATCATATGAGGCACAACGATGGCAGTTGACGGTGCTTGCACGAATGATGAGATGGCATTGCAGTTATGGAAGCAGAAAATGGTTCGCAATTCTTATGACGGAAGCATATAACAAAAAATAAAATAAATAAAATAAGTAAAATAAAAAATATATATTTTTTTAATAATTGGATTGACTATTACTGCCGATTTTGAAGTGCAGTGGGTGCAAATACAAACAAGGAAAATGCTTTCAAAAGTGTGCTGAATCTGGTCAACTCTAATCGACAGCTGATGAATGGTATATTCACAGTGCAAAGCCTATGTATTCTGTATGTATGTACGGATATGCATATTAATTTATGTATGTATGTACGTATGGATGTACGGATATACGTATGTATGCAGGTATGAATGTATACATGTATATATTTAGCATTAGACACATCAAAAATATATTCGTAAATGTAGATATATAAACGAAACATATTCCACGTACATCTCTAATAAATAAAGCACACCATCTATGGCCATGCCATACTTTTATATACCAATAAATAAATTGCCGAACGGATGCTGGATTCTTCGTTTAAGTGAATAGCGTGTGAATTAAAATATATTTGGCTGTTATTTCTAGTTGATCTGTTGGTTTAATGTTGATGCTGTTGATATTGCCAATTTTTGATGTGTATTTAAATAGAAATGGTCAGTTTCGAATGTCACGCTTCACTTAACCTCTTTTCTTCAGTCATTTCTCCTCTCCTGCCTCTCTGTATATTCTCCCCATCCCTCTCTCTACTATCAACTGCTGACCAATGTTTATACATACGAGGCTTTTAAAAAAACAACCACTTTTCTTTGCGTTACTTTTTATCTTTAATATAATCATTGCATGTTTCTTTTTCGCATTTGTTGTTATTATTTCAGTGTTTTGTATTTAAATGTGAATGCTATGGATCAGGAACAGGCGGTTCCTTGAAGACTGATAACATGAGTAAAATAAAATAAAAAGAATTCTTAACAAATAAACACAAGCAAACACATTTATGGACATGTATATACACATATGTATATGTTTGTATGAGTGTGTCTGTAGCGAAATCCTATGTAGCTATCTTATTTTCACCAAAATAGTCTCTTTTATAAATTATATTTTCAGAGAAAAACCCTCACTGTATTGCCCTGTATTTTCTTTAATGTTTCCTTAATATGAGCCCTGATTGGCTAATAAAGAAATTAATATTTTCACCAAAATAACGGCCATTCAGCTCATCCTGTACAAATAACTAAATTTGGTGCACAAAATCCTGCCAAATAAGCAAGCACACTATGAGGACGCCTTACACCAATAAAGGGGAGGCGTGTGTGTGTATATTTTTTGTATGAGAGTGTGTATGTGAATTTTCGCATCCCTTGTGTGCGTGTGTATGCACGTTCCTGCGTGTGTGCATGCACGTGTGTACCTGTGAATTATTTTTGTGTTTCTTTATGTGTGCATGCATGTACACATATGAGCTTGTGTGTGTGCTCGTGCGCGTGTTTTTGTGTGTGTGTCATTTGTGTATCGTTGATGTGTGTGTGCCTGTGTGTGTATTTGCGTCTGTACCGAGTGAATAAACATTGTATATACTTTGATATATACCTCTATTGTGAATCACACTGTGATAAAGCCACTATTAATTATCTTATCAACTAATACCTATAATTCTAATAATAATTTCACGTATATTAATGCCATAATTACCAAGTTAATATAATAAATTTTTCTTATTCTTTTGACAATGTTTGTAAACGTCCAACTGCTTGAAATGTGATTAGATAATAATACAAGGGCGAGCACAGGTTATAGCTTTTTCTTCAAATATGATACGTGTATAATTGTAACAATCATAATTCAAACGGAAAAATTAACGTCCCCTTCTTCCTGGGCGGGTCGTGGAGACAGAGTTCTCATACTTCCAGTGAGTCCTCTCAAAGGTAACCGTTTGCAACTGATCCTACTGTATTCCCACGCGAGACAAGCGAAACTCGTGGATGTAATCAAACCTTGCTCGGGGTTTACTCCTAGGTCACCTACCAGCTGGTTTTACCCGTAAAATATGTCCAGCGATTCTTTCTTGAGACCATCTAACCATATGTCAATAGTATCGGAGCTGTGATCTCTCAATTCAGAGAAGTAGTGGTTCTACATAATTCTGTGAATAAATTACCTATGTAGTGCTTTTTTATAATTATAGAATAGGACATCTCTCCAGCTAGGTCTGGTTCTCGAAAGGTGCATTGTGAGATTGAAGCAATAAATGTTTCTACTTTTGGCACAAGGCGAGCAATTACCCAGTGAATTACTGGTACTTAATTTTATCGACCCCGTAAGGATGAAAGGCAAAGTCAACCTCGGCAGGATTTGAACTCAGAATGGCAAGGGCCGTAACTCCATGCGTCAAAGCATGGCGTCCGACCCTTTACCGATACTGCCAATTTGAAGCAATAATGAAACCTAACATTTGTAGTGCACGACTTTTAATCTGACATACGAATTGTGAGCTCATACACCTGTATATTTTTAAAGTAATGCGTGTGTGTGTAGAAAGATAAGCAGCTAGATAGGTAAGATAGAAAATATACTCTCGACCAGCGCTTTTCTTATGTTATATCGGTAAGGAATCTTTACACACATTCATACACAATTATTGAGACAAACGCATACAAATATAGAAACATACCAATGTACGTACATATGTAAATATATATATATATATATATATATATATATATATATATATATATATATATATATATATATAACATATATACAGATACATATGTAAACATGTAGTTGTATATTTGGGCATTTTTTCATGCTGCAAAAAGTATTTTTATTTAAAAAAGGGAAGAAAAGTAAAATAAAAAGACCATGCAAACGATGAAACATACACAGCACAATAAAGATTCACCAACATCTAAATGCATAAATGCATAAATTAATACACATTCAATGGAAAGTAGCTCTAGGCTATTTTATACAGTATTCATGACGATTATATATAATTCAATAATCATGATAATAAAAAGAACAAACAGAACTACAGAAGCAGCAACAACAGCATCAGCAACAACAACATCAACAATAATATTTAAAATACTACTACAACTACTAATAATAATAACTATTATTATTATTATCATCATTATCACCATTAATATTATCATTATTGTTATCATTATTATGTTTACATTAAAATAAAGTACCAGTAATGTACTGGTTAATTGCTGGCATTGTGCCTAAAATAGAAACAATTAGTATGTTTACATTTTTGTGTTTTCCTTTTGTTGCTAAGCCTGTCTTCAAATAGCATGATACTATTGCCTGAAGCAGCAATTGAGTATATTTGGTAATTTGCTTATAAGATTTGATAATACATGTAAGCCACAGTAAGATTGTTTAAAGAGGATTCTAAATTAGACGATGAATGTTTCATACCTATTCTATATATTTTTATAGCGGCATTTATTGGTCCAAGAATATGATTACGTTATTCCAGCTTCGACACTACCGAGTTACAGGTCCCAGCAATAGCACAGACCCCAAGAAAGGGTCCATATTTCAGAATCTTTTACGAGATTAAGCGACTCGTGAAATCGTCGACAAATCCTTTCGCATCGCATTCTCACATTGGCCGTCCTTTGCAAATATTTCTAAATGAGGATTGGTATTATTGTTAAAAGAGCGTTGGGGTTAACAAAGGTAGCATATTTAATTTCACTCAATGAAACTTCAGTCAGTTATATATAATTCTGAGTTCCAATTTAGCTGACACTAAATTATATTTCATGTAACAGGGATAGGGTATGATTTTCATGATAATATGTACCAATAATATATAACTGTTTATTTAACTGACAAGATATTTTCTTGTAAAAGCAATGCTACTTATGCAATGAACCAATATTCCTGTCCAAATAATTGTTTACTTCTGTAGAACTTAAAAAACAAGAAACTCTCCCCGCAAAATTAAATATGCCAAAAAGAAGTAGAATTTATCTTAACTAGTTGACAGTCGGGTGGTACCAGAAAGATTAATAACTGCTTGGACGAGTATAGGAGCTATGTTTAGAGGGCGAATCGCTTCAAAATTACATGGAGCAGGGGCTGTTTTTCTCATGTTTACAACAAAATCCTCTTACATTTTTTTTATTTTCTATTTTCCATTTTTGTTTTTATATTTTCTCCTCAAGGGCGTAAAATTAAAAGCTGATGATCAAATGACGTTACTGTCAGCATTAACTAATTTAATTAGTAGAGAGAAGTAGATGATAGAAGTGGGGACTAAAACATGTAGGCATAAGGTATCTGTTTAATGTATGTTACGGATTTAGATTTTATTAATGGTTTTCTAGGATTTGTTTTTTTTTCAAAGGTGTATGTACATTTTTTATTTTTTCACTGATGTTTTTTCCTTCATATATATATATGTAATTATGCAGACGTACACACTCATATATATACACACGTATATATATATATATATATATATATATATATATATGGTGTGTCTTTTATTTCTATTTCGTGAGAAATCGTTTAAAGAAGTGGAAAAACTCCATAAATATGAATCTTACATTAGTTTCTATTTTTAATTTGTTAGTAGTACTACTACTACTACTACTACTAGTAGTAGTAGTAGTAGTAGTAGTAGTAGTAGTAGTAGTAGTAGTAGTAGTAGTAGTAGTAGTAGATGAGTATTTTGAGGAAACAAGATGGTTGCCGTTTCTACGTCATTTTTTTTTGTACTTTTTCGTACAACTTTTAACGGTATTTCTTTCTGCTGTATTTTTTTTTTTTTTTTTCAGATTGATTTAGTGATGTCAAAGAGGGAGCAGCGTTCGTAATCTCTTTTAATAGTTCTGAATCATTTATCCTTGTATAATTACATTTACACGATGAGTAAAGAGGCATCTATAAATGTTTCTTTTTTTGCGGTAGTAACTCTCTTCGCACCAGATTTATGGTTTCACACTTCCTCCTGGATCAAATATGACGCCTAGACGTATGAAGGTCGACAAAATACATACCAGTAATACATTAGTGTGTAATTTTATTGACTGTAATCGACAACATTATTTTATACGGTAAACAATTTCAACTTAACACCCGCCTTGTCTGCAGCCAAAAGGGTAATTAATAAATAAAAGCACATAATGTTATATGAAGACACACACATACACCCTCGCACGCACACACACACACACACACACACACACTATATATATATATATATATATATATTGGATGAAAGCGAAAGAGAGAGAGAGAGAGAGAGAGAGAGAGAGAGTGAGAGAGAGAGAGAGGCAGAGAGAGAGAGAGAGAGAGAGAGAGAGAGAGAGAGAGAGAGAGAGAGAGAGAGAGTGAGACTAATTAAATATGTTGTTTGGTAGGTTAACTCATATATGATAGATATTCTAAAGCTGAATTGAACAATGAGTCAACCTCAATTTTGTAGCCACGGCGTAGGCGTCAATATGCTAGAAATAGCAGCCAATTAATCTTGAAAGTACCCCCACCCTCACCGACACACAAAGACAAGTAAATGCTGTCCGGAGTACACTATGCTAAAGGGAGGAGGATGGGATAGTCGTGGCTGGAATGCTTTTGATCATAGGTTTGCTTAACCAGCAGAATTTTAACAACTTGTGTAGTGTAATAAAACACACACACTGAAACAGCAACAATTTATGCTTTGTTTATGAGCAGGATCAAAAGTCATAAACCTTACCTTGGTTATCTTGTAAACTTTATTATCTGGCTTTACTATAAAGAATTTTTACTGAATAGATAGGAAACCGAAGAAAATGCATTGGTGTTTTATGTAAAGACACTTTTCGTTAATAATTAAAACGCACCCGGGATTCGATATTCCAGGGTCGATAGAATAAATACTGGGAAGAAGTGTGTGCCTATGTTCATGTTCACTGATCCCGATATTCCATAGTAGCCCAAGGAAGCAAGTAAACATGTAAAATGATTCACACGAATATATATATATATATATATATATATATATATATATATATATATATATATAGAATAAGTAAAAGCGAAGTAGTTTCAGATGTTCAAGTCCTTTAATAATAATGCTGTGATATATATTTCAATGACGACACTGGCCACACTGTTCTGTGTGCGAGTGTCGTGACATCATCAGACAGCTTGTTACATAATAAGGTTGTTTCCGAGGCAATCCAAATTGAATTGACATGTCGATTCAATTTGGATTGCCTCGGAAACAACCTTATTATGTAACAAGCTGTCTGATGATGTCACGACACTCGCACACAGAACAGTGTGGCCAGTGTCGTCATTGAAATATATATCACAGCATTTGGATTGGCAGTATCGGTAGAGGCTCAGACACCATGCTTTCCAGCATAGTTACGTCCCTTTACGATCTGAGTTCAAATCCCGCCGAGGTTGACTTTGCCTTTCATCCTTACGAGGTCGATAAAATAAAGTACCAGTAATGCACTGGGATAATTGATGGCCTTGTGCCAAAAGTAGAAACAATTATTATTAAAGGACTTGAACATCTGAAACTACTTCGCTTTTACTTATTCGATATTTACTCCGTCACTCCTATGTGGAAAAAGTACATTGAGTGCTTGAATTGAATTGCATCAATATTTACCATAATATATATATATATATATATATATATATATATATATATATATATATATATATATATATATATATATATATGTCTGTGTGTGTGTGTGTGAGTGTCTGTGTGAGTATATGTGTATGTGTGTTTATGGTTAATGTGTGCGCGTGTGCATGTGTTTCCCTGTGTACATATATATTGTGACTACTAGACATCAACATTCGTTGCCCAAACATAAGTTTCATTGTCTGACAATTTTGCATGTGTAAACTATATTATTAGACCATAGAGAATATACGGGACATTGGTCATTGTTAAAAATTCTTAAATTAATGCTGCCGCTTTTATATCCACAAAACATACTTAAGATCAAAGTCGCTCCAACCAAAACTATCTCAATTTTAGGTTTCTGAAATGGTCTGTTATTTTATAAGACACTAGATTCTTTTGATGTTTAACCTTAAGTCAGGCTTTGTCGAGCAGACTTTGGATTCAAAAGTTTTGGATCCATAACCATTCTATCCTTTATTAACCCTTTAGCATTTAAACCGGCTGTATCCTGCCAGAATTCTCTCTCCCCTTTCAGTTCAAACTGGCCGTAAATGGCCGCTCATACTGACATTAAGGTATTGTTCTCAAAATAGATATCATCAACATTTCATAGATTCGACATTATGTGAAAATAAAATAGTAAATATAGAGTAATGTGAATGCTAAAGGGTTAAGTATCGTTTTATATCTAAGATTAGTGATAAATATGACCACACATTTTTAAGGGTGTGGATATCTAACAGGCTAAGCGATCAGGTGGAATGTCGTCTGCATAATGACGTGGAGTCATTGTTCAGCACCAACGTAGCTTTTAGCAAATGGACCTATGCCAAAAAATATTCCAGTCGCTTCTTTTTCCTACCCTTTTTATACTTTTCTATGACAATGAGTTAATACTTGAGGAATATTTAGCTGCTATTTCTAGCAGGAAAATGACGGCATATAATTTCACAGGTTCTGACATCTAGAGTCGGAGTAGTAGTAATAGCAGCAGCAGCAGCAGCAGCAGCAGCAGCAGCAGCAGCAGCAGCAGCAGTAGCAGTAGCAGTAGTAGTAGTAGTAGTAGTAGTAGTAGTAGTAGTAGTAGTAGCAGCAGCAGTAGTAGTAGTAGTAGTAGTAGTAGTAGTAGTAGTAGTATTAGCAACAGCAATAGTAGTATGAGATTAAGGATTCTTGACACTTTTTGGGGACTATCTGTTTCAAATTTGATTTTAAACTAGTTTTGTTGTTGGTGTTCTTTTTTTTTTTGTTTACGTATGTTGGAGACGAACGGTAGCAGGTTAAGGACATGTCCACAGGTCAGTTAGTCCTGGTTCTTCTCAACCACTGACTGGGTGTAGAGGGAGGAGAAGTTTTTCAACCGGTCAACATTCTTTACTAATAATACCAATCGCACACTCCTCCTTTTTCCCCCACTCCCTGCGTCACAAGCCTATTTCATCTCCCCCATTCTCTTTTTTATTATTTTTAGATTTTCTCTTTCATTGATTCACCCATCGGCTGACGGTCACTCCATCATCCGCGCATCCCCATACATCCATCTAAGTCTTCCTGACTGTACCCCCCCCCCTTCTCTCTCTCTATTTCTCTCTATAGGTATATATATATATGTGTGTGTGTGTGTGTGTGTGTGTGTGTGTGCAGATTCCGGAGTTGTGTTGGGGAGTTACCACAGTTATAAAAGGTACTCAATACATTGGTTGAATATAGGCATACATATTATATATAGGAATCACTTCTAAAGGATTAGAAGTTTATCTTTCGTATGAAATTCCTGGTGATTTCATATATATATATATATATAAATAATCCCTAATTTCAAGGTTGTACTCACCTACATATCCATGAACTTATCTAGCCATCTTCACATCGATATATATTTTGGTGTACACAATTCATCCATTCTACGACCATACATCTATATATCTATGCATCTATACATTCCTGGTTGTAGATATCCAACCATCCATCTATCCATCCGTCAAACCGGCCAACCGTCTAACCAGCCATCGACCCTACACTGACCAGCACTCATCTCCTCCCACTGAAATGACATTCTCTTCAACTCGTCTTTCATGCCCTGAACAACCCCCGACCCATCACCCTATTCACTCTACTACGTCCAGAGTGAGTACTGACACCCGCGATTTCAAATCTACCTATTATCTGTCACCAACACATCTACATCCACATACACACAAGCAAACACACACAAACCTACTCACACACTCACACAAATACTTACGCACACACTTAGAGCTCCAACATCTCGACAATGAAGTGGCTGTTGCCAGGTTTGACACCTACTGTAGACCTGCCATAGTTCCCAGCAGG
>OZ024740.1:345316490-345318990 GCA_964016885.1 Eledone cirrhosa
TATATATATATATATATATATATATATATATATATAGAGAGAGAGAGAGAGAGAGAGAGAGAGAGAGAAAGAGAGACGCAGAGGAAACGGACAGGCGAACAAACACCTACACATACACCAACACACCCACACCCACACACACATATATATATATATATATATATATATATATATATATATATATATATATATATAAAGATCCCGTTTGATCACAAACGGCCAATGGTTTTGCACCTAGAAAATTATTCTCCTAGATACGAGACGGAGCAAGGGGATTTTGAATAAGACCAGCAGTCGATATGTGTATATATATAAGGGAGTGTGTGAAAGTATGTGTATGTGTGCTAGTAGCAAAGAACCAAAAGAACCAAAAGAAATATGAAAGGACCGTGGAGTGATTAAACAAATGAGTCAAAAGGGATTCTTTTTGTGAATATCAATGTAGCAAATAATTGAAATGGGAAATTTATGAGAGCAGAACATATACGACAATATATATCTTCATACGAGTGGTGGTTAATTGAAATGTAGTCTTTTATTTTCGTAATACATGTAAGTAGAACATTAGGAGCATTAAAAGTAAATACCCTGGCAATTATAATTATTTCGGAATATATATATATATATAAATGTGTGTGTACGCGCATATTTATTGGTATGCATATGTATGTCTACACACAGACACACACCCATACACACACACACACACACACACACACACACACACACACACACACACACACACACACACACACACACATATATATATATATGGAAATCCCTGTTGTAACGGAAGAGCTCAGCCGTCCCGACTCTTTATAATATATATATATATATATATCATTTATTAAACCTAGGTAGACCAGCAGTAACATCGGTAGGGGTTGAAACTGCCAAAGTCCATCTCAACGGTTGAAGATTTAGGAGTTCTGTTTCTTTTGTTTTTATTTTCACTTTTTTTAAAGTAATTTGTTAAGGATTCCCCTTAAAAAAATATTTTTCGTTTTGCTTTGTTTTCGTTCGTTGTCTTCTCTTTGTTAATTTAGTTTATAATATATATATATATAAAATGTCCGAGTATAAGTAAGACGGATACTACAAAGAGTTTTGTGTATTAGAGAAAATGGAATTGCAGCATATAACCGCATTGTTTGTAACAAGAACGCACACACATATATACACATACACGAGCCCGTGCTTGCACATATGCACATACACGTATTGCGGTCGCTAAAAAGATGCTAGAATAATCTCTATATCTTTTGTATTATCGAATCACTTGGTAGATTTGAATTCCCATATTTTCTAATATGTATACATATGTGCGCGCGGTGTGTGTATAGTTTGGGACGTTCGTACTTCGTTAGACAAAGGTGCGGTTCTTCGCAAGTTCAGCGGTCGCCAATGCGTGCTTATATCTCTTCTTCACACAACTGGAATTGAACGAGGAAGAAGTATGGTTCAACAAAATTTCGCACAAGTGATGCCATAAAGAACCATGCACGCAGCTAATTCTGTTAATCCAAAGCACTGAATGAGTCTTTATTTATCGATATTTATCTACCTTGCAAGGAGCTCGGCATCATTTGAACTCGGAACGCACTCTCACCTGAATAGTATACTAGGCGTTATATATATTCTGCCAAAACATCTATCGATCTATTCACCTATACCCATCCATTTATACAGACATCCAACCATCTCTTCCATTCAGTTAAACATCCAGCCATCCAGCAATCCAGTCAGCTATTTATCCATCCATCTTTCCGTCTGTCTCTTCAACTTATCTATCCGTATATCTACGTTATATATTCCCCTCTACCACCAACATCACCACTACGTTTCTGTTGGTCCGACCGCCTGTCTATCAGAGATAAACATTGGAGAATCTTTAATTCCAGCTGAACTTTGGAAATGATAGCTAAGCTCGTACAGAAATACGCCACAAACAGGCACACACACGAACGCACTCACACGTACACACACACCACACACACATACACACTCACACTCACACATACAAACACATAAACATACACTTTCACAACACCCAGACCCTCAAACATACGCGTACACGTACAGATACACACATACAAGACGCTTTCGTATACAAAAGTATAGAGTTGAGAAGCAGCTTCAGAGAGTGGAAGTAGTGTAGAATGAAATGGACAGATATAAACATATATATATATATATATATATATATATATATATATATATATATATATATATATATATATATATACATATATACATATAATATATATATAATATATATACATATATATATATATATATACATATATATATATATATATATATATATATATATATATATATATATATATATATATATATATATATATATATATATATATGTATATATATTATATATATATATATATATATATATATATATATATATATATATGTATATATATTATATATATATATATAGAGAGAGAGAGAGAGCGGGAGAGAGAGAGGAGAGAGAGAAATA
>OZ024740.1:345326490-345328990 GCA_964016885.1 Eledone cirrhosa
ATTATGAATTATCATATACGCAGCGCAGAAAGAAAATACGTTTCATTTTTCTCGTGCATTTGTGCACTAAAATATATGCCAATGTTATTATTTGCAGCAATATTATAATAATGATGATAATAATAATAATAATAATAATAATAATAATAATAATAATAATAATAATAATAATAATAATAATAATAATAATAATAACAACAACAACAACAACAACAACAATAAAAACAACAACAACAATAAAAAACAACAACAATCATGCTAATGATGATAATGAAGGCAACAGCAACAAGAATAAAACCAATGTAAAGAATTGTAATGTTATTAAAAGATGAACTCATATTAAAATGAGAAATATAACACATGAATATATTTGGTGTTATAAATACATAAACAAACAAACATACACATTGAGAATACCAACGTATATATAAACATCTCTATATACATACACGCGCGCGTGTGTGTGTTATATTAAAAACATGACCGCACATTACTTTTCTATGAATAGTTTTCATATTTCTATCTTAAATCTTGATGTTTCCTTTACAGAAATACATTTGCCATATCCCTATATCTACTGACGTTTCGTCTTCTTCAAAACCCATCTTCAGATAATATTAGTGGCGTACGTGCTTTGCTGTCATAACCTAGCATAATTGTATTAGTAAAATCATGGAAGCCGGATTTTAAAGGTGATTAATATTTGTAGTTTGAAGTTTATTTGATTAATTTCAGATATGTTGTAACTCTATGTCATTCCTCGGGTTACCTATGCTTAGAGATAAATCAAAATAAGCAGAATTACACTTACTTTTATATTCGAAAATTTGACGACAAAGAAAGAGATGTATGTATTTCTCACTACATTTGTCATAGTAACATGTCAAATGTATGTATGTATGTATGTATGTACGTATGTATGTATGTATGTATGTATGTATGTATGTATGTATGTATGTATGTTGGTGCTACTGGTAACATGTATCCCAGTACCACCTGTCTCATGGTCGGGTTGTTGGCGACTAAACTGGCAACCCCACCAAGGTTTCTTGGTGAGGAGGGTGACTTTGGACATCCTGCAGGACTAAAAACAAAACCTGTCAAAGGGCAAAGGAGCTCTTAAGAGTCAATGGCCATCCAAAATCACCGGGAGAGATGACCCCTTAGCCTTTGTCAAGGCAGAATTCTAGGAGAGGGAAAACTCTGGTATAACACCTGCAACTCTGATGGTATCCAATGATGTTGACTTCTTCTTTTTGGTAAATATCATCTTGGTTAAGAGAGTGGGACTGGCTTTGTGCAGTGCCTTTGCTCACTATAAAAGCTTCACGGCACAGGCATTGCTTTATATCTGGAGATCTCTCTGCACTTGTCGTCACATGGTACCATGGGCCCAGCACTATGTGTCAATAATTGTCACAGGTGTAGTGTTTGTACCAGCGTTTTCACGTCGCTGGCTGGACTAAAAAGTCACACTCGTTCAGCACATCGATAGGGGTTCTCCTAGATGGATATAAAGTAGTGGCCGTACTCGAACACGAGTTGGCAGCCACCATGTATGTATGTATGTATGTATTTATGTGGTCTGGTTATGTTAATCACCTGATGTCTCATGAAAGGATAATAAATCGCAACACTACTCGAAAGAACGTATGTGATATGAAACATAGTGTGTAGAATTAGTTCCGGACTAAAAAAACACGTGGTGCTGCATAAAGATTGTGGCCCACAGGGTGACCCCCCGCCCTCCCCCTCCCGGTCTTATGGAACGGACAACTCTCTTTTGTCCCCTCTGTCATAAACCATGCAAATCTACAGCTGGTCTTCAAATTCAGCTACGAAGTCACAGACGCAGATGGGATGACAATGAAGAATCAATAAGAGATTGCAATCGTCTATGAAGACGCTGCAATCCTCATGTATGTATGTATGTATGCATGTATGCATGCAAGTATGTATATATATATATATATATATATATATATATATATATGTACGTATCTATGTATCTATGTATGCATGCATGTATGTATGTCAGTGTGTGTGTGTTTGTGCGTGTGTGTGATTGTGTGTGAATGCATTATGAATTTGTGTTGATATATGGTTGAATCATCGTAATTGCAATCAATCGAAGATATTATCAATATTGTGTCCCCCACTCAAACATTAATGTTTGTTCTTATTTATAATACTACAGGTCGAATACCCCAATGTTGCTTGCGTCTGATACGTGCTGTACTGCACAATATTCCGTATTTACTCTGTTCCTTTAACATCATTTTGTCTACGAGTTCTCCGGACATTCGATTTTACTCTTTAACATTTCTCCAGAAAGTGATATCATGTGTGTTCCGCTTGAACCCTTCTTAAAGCGTTACGTTCACAGAGTAAATCGAGAGGGAGGGGGGGGGGGGGCATAGATAATGAGAGAGAAAGAAAGAAAGAAAGAAGGTAATAAAGAAAGAAAGAAAGAGAAGTTAAGTTTTGGTTTATCATCGAA
>OZ024740.1:345338990-345341490 GCA_964016885.1 Eledone cirrhosa
TCATTGTTTTGTTTGGATTATGTCATTTGCACTTCGATGAGATATATTCATACATCGTATTTGCCTTTGTAAGTATATATGAAAAACTGTAGTTTTGCCTAGCTTTAGGAGCCTTGGTTTTATGGAGGACTATTTAAGTTCTCTGTTGTAATACCAACACCGTCATGGTCGGTATTCTCTTTCATAAAACTACTAATAGATGGAATGCCATTGCCAGTAGAAAAAATGACACAAATATATTTCAAAGGACCTAGTCTCTGATCAGGTGGGAGTGCTGACAACAAAAACCGCAATAACAGAAACGGTTCAACATAATTTTTGACAAATCCATGATAGATCTATATATAATACATAACAGGCAAGTCTTTTTACTAGTAAAACAGCGTATTCCTAGATACACTAGAAATACACGTGATGGTCGTGTTTGGAATGTATCTGACAGTAAGTCTGCTCCATCGGATCTGACGTGAGGTTTATACAAATATCATACTACATTCAGTCATGGGATATTGATTGAAAAACCATTGATATCGATCTGTGTGTTTTGAGTTCTTCGCGAAACCAACGCTAGAGACGGTTTATTTATATAGAAATTATTTTATGTTTTATGTATATGTTATTTCTATATTTTTAATTCAAATTGAATGGAAAGGAAGGTTTGTCCTGGCATAGAAGGAACTGTGTAGAAAAGATGTATATTGTGAAAATGCCCACTGAGTAATAAATAATGTGCCAAGAGCTTAGAATATTCTTCATATATTGAATTGGCTGTCTGACCTCGCCTCAAATATTTGTATCTTTGACCTCAGCTATGTGAATACGTTAGAGATGCTGCTTCTCGAACCAATGTGCAATGAATTTATTACTATCTTGCACTGGCAAACTATGAACTTTGTAAAGAAATAAAACATGAAGATCAAGAATAAGAGCAGGATCACTAACAATAATAACCAAAAATCATCATCTTCATCATCCTCATTATAATCATCATCATTATCACCACTAATACCAATACCACCACCATCTTCATCATCATCATCATCATCATTATAATCATCATCATTATCACCGCCAATACCAATACCACCACCATCTTCATTATCATCAACATCATCAGAAGTATCAGCAGCAAAATTATTAACAGCAAAAATATAAAAATATAAATGTAAAAAGATATAAACAGCACCAACAAAGATAGCGTATATAATATTTATTGGGTTATAAGTACAAAATCTACGAAGATTCTGAAAACTTAGGATCCATCCATTTCCAAAATATTTCTGTAAACAAAATGTTGACTTAATATTCAACCGAAAAGATTGTGAGTGTATAAACAATAATCAAACAAACGGTGAAATTATGCATTTTTGAAATGGCAATAAAATACCCGGGTAAAATGTATTATTACAATGGTTAATTTCGCCTCTTCCTGTCCTGACTTCAAATTATACATTTATAGTTTTCCCTTCTTTGAGGACGGATGAAATAGATTTATTACTGAAATTCATTCAATCGAACAATGCGTTAACCCTCGGAGAACTGGTTATTAAAAAAATGATAATTCTTATATTTAATCCAGGGTAAGCCCACGCAAAAACGAGTGTGGAGAGTGCAAGGAGGTTTAACTTTTCGATATTTTAACTCACTTGTGGTACTAATGTATATTTTAAGAAAGAATGGGACCGTTTCTCTACCTTTTTTTCTTTTCCCCGAATATAGTTATTTTCCTTTCTTGTCAAACAAATCCTTCTTTTTCAACCCAAACTTTACTAATTAGCATATACTATTTTCTTGAAAGCTAGGCTGAAATACAGTAAGTTAAATCAAGGGCCAAATGTATATATTTCCAACATGGTAAAGACACATTAAATTATGTGATCTTCCCTACAATCTTAAGATGCGCTACTCAATGAATACAGTATTCCGAGTTCGTACATGAGTGTTACTTAACCATTGTATATATTTACAATATGTGTGAAGAATATGTGCTATAACCATATAGTCCAAGTTTAAGAAGCTATCCTAAAGAACAAAACATTATATTACAGAGATTTAAAGCTGTCCTGGACAGTAAGATTTACTTGACATAGCAAATTTAATTTCAAAAAATTATGATGATTTTAATATCAATGGTTTAGTTAGACAAGTAGCTAAGTCCTATCATCGTTGGATTTCGTGGCACGTGGGATGGAAGGAAATCGTTATACACGGACATATGACCTAGCCAGAATGATCCATTTGTGAAAACGTGCTAAATCATGTCAAAGATGAAGTCTACAAACAAAAATTAAAAGTACCACATAAGCGTAAAATACTTACGGAAAACCGAGTGTGCTTTGTTATATTATGTTTTTGTTGAAGCTATATCAGGAAACACACTAATACCAGTTACAACTCCACCAAATTCCTAATTGTGTTTACAATAAAATGTCGTTGTATCGAGTGAAAATGAATCTAGTGTATTATATCTTATTGAACATAGCATTAAGAAATTATTTCC
>OZ024740.1:345348990-345363990 GCA_964016885.1 Eledone cirrhosa
TATATATATATATATATCAGTATATGCAAATATGAATATGTGTATGTAAATATGTATATATAGCTGTTTTATTTCGTTTGAAAACACGTATATATTAACCCCACCATTGTATTTTAGTTCTTCTCCTTCACCTTAGCTCCTCCTCTCTTTCCTCTTCTACTTTGCCATCCATCTCCTACACCTTCCTTCTCTGGCAATGATTCTTAGATATTCAGTTAGTGTCAACATACACAAATAAGCAGACACATCTGACATGCTAATATTTAGTTATCTCTATAAAATGTATAATTCAATTAATTTAATCTCCTTTCAAAGGACAAAATACAGTTGTAAAACAATGAACCTGTGTATCTATGTGTGTATATAAACATAAATAAAGGCAAACATACAAACAAATTCGCACATGCACACACACGCATATATACATATATTCATACACGTATATATATATATATATATATATATATATATATCTGCAGAAGGATGGGAGTTTACACATTATTGCACACATTTTTGTGTATTACTCTATGTATACAATTGCAAATATATATTACATACACACACATCTATGCACTCAAACTCTCTTACAAACACTCAAACACACAAACACACACGCACACAAATATATATATATATATATATATATATATATATATATATATATATATATATATATATATATATATATATATATATATGTATGTGTGTGTATGTGTGTGTTTAATATTTGATGTGTCTGCATGCATGCGTTTATGTAATGTAAATACAAACATGGATAAAAAAGAAAACAAATGCAAACGGAATGTATCAAATCCCTGTGTTACCACCAACATAGAAAGCTGTTGCACTTGTATAGTTGCGCATCAACGTTTTGCCTTCTCGGAATGTGAAGATAACGAGTACAACACTGTTAAGATCTGAATGCATATATCAAAATAAATATTATAAGAACACATGACCCTAAATGTACGCATTGCATATTCATGTATATAAATTTCACATACACAAATAGAGGCACATTATTACAATACACACACACACAACGCACACACACACAAACACACACACACACACACACACACACACACACACACACACACACACACACACACACACACACACACACACACACACACACACACACACACACACACACACATATATATATATATATATATACTCATTCATATTTGCCGGGAACAGTTATTCATACATATATACAAACGAAGAACAGGTATGGTATCATTTAATCAAATATATATGCCCTAATACAGAATTTTTAGATTTTTCCACCTTTCCTAATGCCAGAGAATATTGAGTTGTTCTATACTTGTTAATCAAAAGTGACTGGAAGAAAACCTTAAGCTGGTGAAAATGTTCTCACATATGAATAGGTGCCCGTGTATCTGCGATAACAAACGCACGAACACTGGCTCAAATCAATTGCCTATCTTCAACAAAAATGATTCTTAATATCTTCAGTATATCACAATTCTGTGAAGTGATCAGAATTCTTGATCAAACTACATATTTACACAAACGTTCACTGGTTTAAGTATTACAATATCTGGTAATATTAAAATTCCAAAGATGACACCTCTGTACATTGACATGAGGCATTTAGTTAATCCTATCATATACTTTGCAAAACATCAAATGCTACATCGTAGGTTTTTGAATGACTTCAGTGATAATCCAACAAGCTAATATGTCACGTTAATTATATATATAGACATGGCTATGGTCAATGTCTAGAATTCGCTAACGATAAGCCCTTTGTATATAACTTTGTATAGATATATGTACTTCTTGTTTCATTTCAAGCAACAAGGTGAATCATCGTTCGACTATTTATATAAGGCCTCTGTTGCTTTCCTCCTTTATCTACGTTTTCCTACGAAATTAAAATCACGTATCACATCTGGTAAAGCAAACTAGAGATATATTCGGTAGTGGCTCAAATTTCGCTCTTGTAGTTTTGTAAAATCTTTGGCATGATCAGTTTTAACGTTTCCTAAAGTGGCTCGTGAGGAACTGAGGCCATCGCGAAATAATTCTGATTTTATGCGTCTTAATGCGTCTTTTAATATTTAATAAGTATATATAAAACATTTTTTAAAACTTAAAATTAACAAAGACAATGTATAGACCAAAGAAGATGTAATTTTCTGAATAAAATTAGAAAAAATATTTAGATTTTGAGTTTGAAGATGAGTCACAATATGTATAAAGGAACGTGAAATGTGAATTTTCCAAACAAATTTATTGACAGCTATTTAGAATTGTGATCGTTGAAAGCGAAACTCTCTAAAGAACTGGCGAAGTTTGGAAATTATTTACGCCAAAAACAGCATTATGTAGGAGGCTTTCAACATATCGCCTACATCTTATTAATAGAGGCTTATCCACTTTCCAGTTGTTGACTCAGCAAAAATGGATATTTCTTTGTCATGTAGATACATAGGTCACGTATATAGTTTCCTTCTTGTTACCATTCATCGTCCCTCCAGTAAATACTTAATGTCGATTTGTACAATTTTAAGCAGAGTGATAGATAAAATATCTGAGAGAGGGAGAGTGACAGACGGAGAGAGAGAGAGAGAGAGAGAGAGAGAGAGAGAGAGAGAGAGAGAGAGAGAGAGAGAGAGAGAGCGGCGGAAAAGGTGGAAGGAAATAAATGAAGCACTGAATTCTAATACACACACACAGATACACAAACATATATGTGTGTGTGTGTGATGTATATGTATACATGTATATATATATATATATATATATATATATATATATATACATTATACATATATATTTTGTCCTTCACAGTAGACAACACGTACTTCACCTTCCACCACCACACATACAGACAGACAACAGGATTACCCATGGGATCCACCCTATCGGGCCTGCTGGCCACCACCTACATGAACCAGCTAGAATGCCGAGCCCTCAACACCTGCCATTCCCATGCCTTCTTCACCCGATATGTAGATGACATACTCATCCTTACATCATCCCGTGAGGAGGCAGATAAAATTTACACAACATTCTCCAGCATGGACGCCAGTATAAAGTTCAGCATGGAACACCCCGACGACCGCGGATCCCTATCCCTACTGGACTTCCAACTCAGGGTAATAGAGGAAGGCAACATCCACACCTGCTTCTATAAAAAAGCCGCCAGCAGGGACCTGTTCGTACATTTCTGATCGGCTCTTCCACTCGGTGCCAAGTTCGGATACATAAGGAACGAATTGGCACGTATCCGGAACAAATGCACCGACGCTAGAGACCGAGACACACACACCACACATTTCCTGGAAGTACTCAAACTGAACGGATACACGACATCCACCACAAACCGTGCCAGAAAGAACAGAGGACACCACACCCGAGGCACTAACACTTGCTTCCTGAAGCTCCCACACTTCAGTGAAGAAACAACAACAGCCATCCGCAGAGCCATCAGACGAGAAGGACTAGATATCCAACTGGCCCACTCAGGTCCTTCTCTGCGCGGACAGCTAGCCAAAAGACACTCCACCAGACATGACAACTGTTGCAGACTAGCCAACTGCCCCATCAACGACACAGACCTATGCCACCAGGCTTACGTCGTATACAGACTAGAGTGTGACAAATGCAACAACTTCTACGTAGGTAGCACCACCAGACCACTCCACATAAGAATAAAAGAACACCCCAATACTAACGCTTCCTCATTTAAGAAACACCTAGTTAAATGCAAAAACACCGACAAAACCATAACAGTTAGGATAGAAACTAAGGAAAGAAACCTCGGCAATCTTAGAATTAAGGAAGCACTAATTATAGATAAAACACAACCACCTATCAATAATAGACTAGAACTCAACACCCAATGTATAACCTGATAGGGCTACTAGCCCCATATTTACACACCCCATACACACACACGCACGCACACACACACACTTACACCTCCACTTATTCTCTCTCACACATACACACACAAAACCAGTTCTAACACCAGATAACACCTATCCCCCACATTTACGAATAGACTTATCTTCACACACGCACACACACACACACTCACATACTTACACCTTCATGCATTCTCCCACACACTTAAACAGGCATGTATATAAAGAAATAAAAATAAAAAAACCCTAAACAAACCCCTTTTAAAGAGAGACTACTCTTTATCCACCTAATTTTAACTCTTTGACATTAGAGATAGAACAGATACTCTATACTATTTCCTGGCAGCATGGCTTGGCAAGATATTTAGAACGCTGGTTTGAGACCTTTATTTCCCTCTGAAGAAGAATATTATCTCGAAAATTAAGGACGTCTAAAATAAATCTAAGGTAAAAGACGAATTGTCAACAATATCTTTTGCAATTGCATTCTTTTTCTATGTCCATACCTGCATTGTTTTGGCTTTATTATACATATTCAAACGTTTATACCTCATTACACAATGCTTCAAGTGAACTATAACCTCCTCATATATATATATATATATATATATATATATATATATATATATATATATATATATATATATATATATATATATATATATATATATATATGTATGTGTGTGTGTGTAGGTGCGTGTGTAGGTGTGTGTAGATGCGTTGATCAAATCTATTCATAGGGTACCTAGTGGTATGTATTCTAATGCCCATTTTCCTAAAAATAAAATGTTAAAAGCTACGTATATATTGCATAACAAACGTTTTGAAATGTTATTTAGAATATCTAAAAGTAGAAATTAATAAAGAAAATAATAGAAAAATGCATTCTATAAAGATTATAAAACATTTACAGAACTTCAATGTTATTTTACTTTTGTCTTTTGAGCACATACGAAACGTTTATGGGGTTTTCCTACTTTGAAACAACCGGCATACTATTGACCATGTGAGAAACAGCCCTCTTCTAGATGGAGACCACAACCTGCAGAGTGTGATCTTGAGACTTGTTAATGGTCATTACGTAACTGACTCTCACTGGGAATTGCAATCGTTTGAAGTGAAAAGTTACATCTGTTGGTATTAGAGGTTTTCTAGGTATTAATACAATGTCTTCATTACCAAACCTAGTTAGGATTTTGGTTTCTATAATGTGAACTGTAGTTCAATCACAACTATATGCGTCTCATTGTACAATATTGGCTGATCCGTGTTTCTAAGAAGCATTATGACTGCGCCCTTCTTCAATTCAAGGTTGTGTGGCGGATGGTTCCAGAAATTTTAGAAATTCAACAGGATTATGAATAGCTGCATTCGTCGATAATTTTGTCGATAGATTTATAGGTCTGGCTACCTCCAGGGGTCATTTGGGAGAGATTTTTGATGAGGCATACACTATGATGGTTTTGGGGGCAAGGATTGTTGTTTCACACAGGGACTCTTCGTTGGAATGGTGGATTTCGATATTAGGAAACACTTGATTAGTTAATCTATGAACGCTTTTCACAGCAGTACAAAATGGTATATATATATATACATACATCATGATACATTAATTTGTAGGTCCGTGTGTGTGATGATTGTATGTTTAAAACCCTGAAAGTTTGTTTCTAGCAGCATTTTCTAGCCATGGAATCCCAATATATTTTCTCTTTTTTTAATCGTTTTCAGAACTGGAAAATCCTCCCTGCCAACAATATTGTAAATGTCGAATTGCGTATAATTCATCCAACTTCGATGGCTATAGACAAACGCATATAGTTTAGCTTGCTAGTGGTGGCGGTGATTAGAATAATATTTATTGCTTTGGATATGCTGTAATGTATTAAGGTATTAGGTCACCATATTCGAATTACAAAATCAACTATGCTATCCTGGTTCTAATTTAATGCTATATATATATAAACATGACTACACACAAAGATGTTCTGTTATATTCTGGCTTTCAGTTGTGACCCTATATGATGAAGATGACGTACTGCCCTGACAAAATACACTTTTAGATTAGATGAATTTTATCATTTGAAAAAAAACAAAAAAAAACGATTGTTACTGATTAGCGATTGGCTTAGCAGATTTATAACGAAAATTTCCAGTCATGATGATCGGGCATTTATTTTCGGAGAATATGCATCCATATCTATATTATTCAATGTTTATATTTGCTTTTAAGATGACATTGTTTCAATTGAGAAAGAGTTGGTTATGGCTCACGTGTTGAAAGATTTCGTTGTGGTGCCTTCTGGCAGGATAAATCTTAAACGGTATTTATAATGGAACCTTTGATTTCAGTTATCTGTGTGAAGAAATCGGAAATGTTCATGACATCAAATAGATAGAAATTGCTATGACGTGGTGTTAATGGGTACAGAGAAAGTCAAATAAGAAGAATTAGGCACAGATAGATCGATGTGTTTAAAATAGTAGGAAGCAAGAAATGTTGCATGAATTCGAATGGCTTTACTTCAGGTGTTATCAACAATAGAGTTTAAAAGTAAAATCCCCTTAACTTTGGGGTTTACTTGCACACTTGAGTTGCATTATAGTGTGATGTCTAGATAGAACATGGCGCACGAGTTTCCAATACGTGCGCACACAAACGCGCGCGCGTGCACATTTATGCAAACGCAACACATGCTCACACGTAGAAATATATACGTACATACTTATGTAGAATCATGTGTGGATACATACTCTCGTGTGTGAGCACATATCCCCATATACAATATATATATATTTGCTCTACGGTTCTTATATATTTGATATATATTTATCCTTATCGAGCCCTCTACGGATTTTAGTCTTCAAATTTATTATTATTACTATATATATATACACACACACATGCATATATTATATATATATATATATATATATATATATATATATACGCACATACATGTGTAGTCTCTATTGAGGTAAAGTGACAAATCTATGTTTCACCAGTGTAATCATATGTTCATTAGAAAACACACACACACACACACACACACACATATATATATATATATATATATGCGTGTATGTATGAATGTATCTAATTATGTATGTATGTGTGCATATATGTATGTATGTGCATGGATCTATATTTGTTAGTAACGAAAATAAGGTTTAACTACGAATTCGGTACCAACTGAGGAATTAGCCGAGTATGATATATTCCTAACAGAATAATTAAAATACTAACATATATATATATCTACGTATGTATATATGTATGTCACAAGCACACACACACAGACACATATATATATATGTGTGTGTGCATGTGATCGTGCATGCCTGCGAGTTTTTTCGTGTACATACATACACACATACATTTAAACTTTCATACATACAAACATACACGCATACATAGGTATATATATATATATATATATATATATATATATATATATATATATATATATATATATATATATATATATATATATATATATATATACATACATACGTATGTATATAGGCTTACCCCTCAATCTCAGCGGGGTTGATAATTAGATGTTACAGTGATATGAATTTAAGGCCTGATTAACGCCTCACTTTCCACACACACACTCACACAACCAAATGCGAACTCTCTCTCAGTCTAAATAACCCATATACACAAACACACACATGCATGCACATGCACAGAAAAAAAACACACACACACAAGCGTGATCTCGCTCACTCTCTCAATCATTCTCTCAGTTCAAATAACTCTCACGCACACCATACATATGCCTGCACGCAAGGAAAGATACAAATATATATACAATACACATGTTGGTGTGCTTTAATGCTATATGAAGGCGGTTTTGCTTATCTGCATGAATTAGCATAAACGGTCAATCTCTTTGGCTCATGTGACGGTGGTGCTTTTTGTTGTTTGGTTTTGCTTGTTTATTTGTTAGTTTTCAGACAAATAGATTGGGGAGACAAGTGTAAATATTGCAGTTGTGGTGCTGGTTGCTTTGATAAGTAGGTGATAGTGGTTGTAGTTGTAGTTGTGGCTGTGGTTTCTGGTGGTAGTCATAGTGTTGTTGCTTACAATCTGTATGACAAAAAGAAACATTGATCGGTGAAACAGATGGTAACACATCTGCCAAGAAGAATAAATGAATGCAAAAAAGGACATTGTAACAAATGGCCCCAAAAGCAACAACAGCAGCCGCAATGAAAAATGGTAATAATAAAATTAATGGTAATAATAATAATGATAATTATTATTATTAATATTGTTCCAATAATGTTAATGAGGATTTCTTTATTGGCCACAAGGGCGTATTATACAATGCTAAACATCTAATATGGTTATTGATATGAATATATTGCCGGCAACAAGAGCAATGAAAACAGACAGACCTGCAGATATACATACACACACACACAGTTATACATACACACACATGCATATATATATATATATATATATATATATATATATATATATAGAGAGAGAGAGAGAGAGAGAGAGAGAGAGAGATACTTACACACGCATACAAACACAGACACACACATACACACACACACACATGCATATATATATATATATATATATATATATATATATATATATATATATATATATATATATATATATATATGTATGTATATATAGATAGATAGATAGATAGATAGATAGATAGATAGATAGATAGATAGATAGATAGATAGATAGTGAGACAGAATGGGACACAGAGTGACAGAAAATAGACAATGATGGTCGTATATAATATCTGCGATTTTTATTCTTCTACTTTTATTTAATAGTGACTTTCAAAGAAAAGAAGTTTACACGTGCGGAAAGAGCGACACGATGTCTGCATATTGCAAGAGTGACACCTAACGAGTGCTTTACACAACAACAATGCCGGCTGACACGTAAGCGACGTGTGAATAGGGGGCAAACTCTTCATGTAAGTGGGGACGGTTCAAATGCTTGCTTAGCCTTTACAAACGCACGTGTAAACTGTTGTTGGTGTGCATGCGTGTGCAAATGCATATATATATTTATATAGACAGATAGATATAGATATATATAGTTATATATTGTCTGTTTTTTTTGTATTTATGTACTTTTGATTGCTGTAAATGGTTGTTATTATTATTATTATTTGTTACTTTAAACTTGTTTGTAAATATATATGTACGTATATTATCTATCTATCTCCTTCCATCCATTTATTCTTACATACATACACAGATATATATACATACATACATTCATACATGCATACATAAATACTTACATACATATATACATACATACATGCATACATAAATACATACATATATACATACATACATACTCACATACATGTTGCAAAAGTAATACACAATGGGATCTATAAGAAATATAACCAAGAGTAAACCATTGAAACATCTTTCTGTTCACTATACTCACACAATCTTCAGCACAGAATATTTGTGATGCATTACCATAATACTGTCCACCAAATCAAATATAACAGGTAAGTGGCCGGATATAATTGTATGAGACGGAAACGAAAAATTGTATACATTTAAAGCGGTTAGTTTCCTTGCTGACGTTGACATAGAAAATTCTATGATAAATAGAATATTTATTGACAAAGCTTCAAAATCAATAGTTTATTTACCTACATTCTATCAGTCATTATTGATAGACATAGTTATTCCAATATTTAATTTATAACCTGGAAATTCTTTTTTTTTTTTTTTCAGGCGAAAAATACATTACACCATTTCCATCATAAAAATATATACACTGGGATTAACTGGAGAAATCGGCAAGTCTTTTAAAAACAATTCAATCTAACAGTTACTGGTAAACATATATCATACATACAAATGTACATTTATTTATGCTAAATATTAACAAAACCATTTTAGATTACTGGTCAGAATACAGCAAATACACCTGGGTTCAAAATGGATGTTACGAATTGCTATTTCCAGTTACCTACACTTATATAGTTTTTTTAGATTTGGGGTGTTTTTGTTTTTGCAACACAATAGAAGAAACGATATTACCAAACAAGAAAAACCTGTCATACACAATCTCCATTTAACAAGTGAAAATCGGAATGACAAGTGTCAGGAAAACGTTTATATGACAGCCGTGTATGTAGTTTAAAAGAAAGACCGTAGGGGAGGGGGTATAAGTAGTGTCACCTGCTACATGAACACTTAATAAAAAAAAGTGGACGCTCGTATATTTCATGTTGTAAGTCAAAACATTAAATAAAATGTAATATAAATTTAGTGATTGATAAGAGTTATTTTAAATTTCTAAATCTGGTCAAAGAGCAAGGGGAAACAACTATGAATTTGTTAGCATTAATTAAATAAGTAATGCAGTGGAAAGTCTGTCTTATCAATCCTCTTCATTGTAATATTAATAGCAGATTTAATTAATCGATTTAATCGCTATTTCGGTGTTACCTTCCCTGCCTCGTTGAGCTGACCACATATACACACACACACACATAAACGTGCATACATACATACATCTTCTCGAATTTGTGCGTGAATGAAGCTATAAAAATGCGGATGAGAAGAGAGAATTTGTTTAGCTTTAAGCTCCAGCGAGAAATCTTTTAGTTTAATAATTTGAACATATTTAACTGGTATCAATCCGATAAAGCAAATACACAGAAATTTACTAAAGTTATAAGGTTTTATTCAAGTAGCAGCAAAGAATTGATAAATGTGTACGAACACGGAAGACCCGAACTCCCACTGTCAGCGCCTCCATTTCTCTCGCCATCCCCATCTCTCTGTATTATGAGCAAATGGGGTCCCACGTATTGGTCGTCCCTCGGCCTCAGCGGATAGAATGGAGAAAGCGTTTCCTCGGAGGATGGTAAGGGACTTGCGCTGGAAGAGCCATTCCACCTCGCAAGGCACACAACAGCGGCTAGCCAAGTGGATATAGCGAATAATGAAGATATTAATTTAGCAGATCTGTATGCAGTACATAGTGTATGTCTGTATGTTAAACACACTTATACATCATGGGGCTCTGTGTTTTGTTTTCCTCAAGTTATCTATTATTACAGGGTGGCTTGTGTATTCATGACTTAAATTCTGCTTATCTCTGTATACAGATTTTTCATATTTGGAGAATTTCTCCATTTGTTTAAGAGATATTGTCATTGGATGGAACCGATTAGGAGGCTTGTCTATTCCTGATAGATATTGAGAATAGTATCGGGTCGATTTATCTTGCAAACTTGTTTACGTGTATTGGAATATCCCAGTGAATATTTGCTTTGTCACACTCTGATAACTTTTCTGGTTTATGACTACATGACCTCTTTTCTCTGGGTATAAACAGGCCTGCGACAGTCAACAGTGCTTTCCACCATTTTGCGTTCTATATAATAAAGTACCATTAGACCCCATTTGGCAGTATCGGTAGAGGGTTGGACGCCATGCTTTCTAGCATAGTTACGTCCCTTTACGGTCTGAGTTCAAATCCCGCCAAGGTTAACTTCGCCTTTCATCCTTCCGGGGTCGATAAAATAAAGTACCAGTAATGTACTGGATAATTGCTGGCCTTGTGCCTAAAGTAGAACAATTATTTTGAACAGTAATAGAATATAGAAGCAGATGTGACACTTACTACTACTACTACTACTACTGCAGCTGCTGCTGCTGCTGCTACTACTACTACTACTGCTACTGCTACTGCTACTGCTGCAGCTGCTGCTGCTCCTGCTACTACTACTACTACTACTACTACTACTACTACTACTACTACTACTACTACTACTACTACTACCAGTTGCATTCTAAATATACAGGTTGCACTGACGCAGTTGTTGATGTTACTACGTTTATATTTAGCTGTTTGTACTTTGGAAAAAATGAGATGAAAAAATAGAAAATCAAGAAAAACTAAATGGGGAAAAATATTTTGTAGGAAATTCGATGCCAACAAATTTTGACACAGATTTGACTTCTAGTTAAATAGTTGGCTATGAAGATTTTTTTCACAAGAGAAGTTCCTGGTTGTCATTTCCCTGACCGTCTCACTGTCTCTCTGTATTTCCATGTCTGGCATACTCTCTCACTCCTCCACTCTCTTTCTTCACTCCTTCATTATATATATATATATGTATATACACACACACACACACACACACACACACACACACACACACACACACACACACACACACACATATATATATAAATACATATATGAAGTCAAGTAAGAATATTTTCGAAACAGCGAGTGGGTTTGAAATTATTAGAAATGTAAGCTATCGCCGTATTTTGACTAAAGAAATTAAAGAAATTATTTAGCCTGATAGTGGGGTTAAGAACCCTCGGAGAAATGAAAAAAGATGAGTATTGACGTACATGGGAGTCGAACACACATCTTTGGTTATCCGGATCACTGTGCTACCATTTACACCAACATGGTAGCACAGTGGTCCAGATAACCAAAGATGTGGGTTCGACTCCCATGTACGTCAATACTCATCTTTTTCCATTTCTCCGAGGGTTCTTAACCCCACTATCAGGATAAATAATTTCATTAATTTCTTTAGTCAAAATACGGCGATAGCTTACATTTCTAATATATGAAGTCATATGAATGTGTATACAATAAAAACGCCCGCATACGTAAATATATACAAAAGTAGCGATGTGTATATATATATGAGTGTGTGTCTATGTGTGTGTGTGCGTAAAAATACTGCCATCCAGTAGGAATGCAACATGAACATTTATGACTAAATATACATTGTTTCTTTTGATATAGTTTCAGTTGAAATACATATGATTGATTAATGAACGAATATCTAAATATATTGGAATTATAATTCTTTCTACGTTTGGCACAAGGCTAGCAATTATCCCAGTGTATTACTGGTACTTTATTTTATCGACCCCGTAAGGATGAAAGGCTAAGTTAACCTCGGCGGTATTTGAACTCAAACCGTAAGGGGATGTAATACTATTCTGGAAAGCTTGGTGCCTGACCCTCTACTGATATTGACAATCCACCGCCTTTGCATAATACATAATGTATTCTAATTATTGATTTATTATCAGAAATAATTGCATTTTAATGAATGAAGCAATTATGGATTCGATTCACAAACCAGACATTATTTATCATGATGGATTATTCGTTTCTTTTTATCAAGTCCAGCTATTTTGGGGGGTTTTCTCTATATTAATGTGTGTCTGTATGCCTCTCTAAGCGACTAACTATTTATATCTCTTTCCCCCGGTCAAGAGATAGTTAGATAAATAGGTACAACTTTGTAGCAAAACAAATACGCTATCTACAAGACAGCGAGTTCGCGTTCATGTATACACATATATACACACAAACGCACACACATACACACAGGTACGCGCGGCGCGCACGCACACAGACACACACACACACTTATATATATATATACATGTGTGTGTGTGTGGATATATATATATATATATATATATATATATATATATATATATATATATATATATATAAGTATATACATGTGCTGCGCGACCCAGTTGTTAGAGCGTTCAAATTACAATCGTTATGGATTCAATTCACAAACAAGTGGCATATTGTATCCTTGAGCAACACAAATCACTTACGTCATTAGTGAATTCACGTAACCAGTCAACTCACCACACATACAACATCATTTGTAAATACTTCAAATCTACCCAAGTAACATATTTACATGCATAAACACACGTCTGCTCTAATTCACATGTGTTAAAATATTTATGTATAATTGCATTCATGACACATGCAACAGCCCATCTCAGTGAGTGTGTGTGCATATGTATTTGAATTCGTGCTTCTATTCATGCATATATATGCATGCTTGCATGTATGTATGTATATGTTCTTTTGGTTTTATAATTTCACAAATGTTTACCAATAGAGAGAGAGTCGGTTTCTAACATAGATACAAGTCTCTCTCATTGGAATTTACACATCAACTAGGTAGATATGTCTGCATGTCTGCATGCATGCATGTGCGTGCAGTTGTGGATGTTATTGTATGTGTTGATGTGGATGTTTCGAGTTATATGTGTGCATGTGTGCTTTATATCTGTACATGTGTACATGAATTTATTAGATGCAGAATGTTTGCAATGTTTTACATAAATTTACTGTTCATTTAACGTATTGTACTTGTAATTTTCTAACTCGTCGTGTTCTTTCTGTTTCTGTATGTATGCGTGTATACATGTATGTATGCACGTATATATGTATGTTTATGTGTGTGCGTGTCTCCCTGTGTGTATGCGAATGAAGTCGCATGAATTAGAATTTAGCTTGTTTGGTTCGATTCCTGACGGGCCATTGAAACTTTGATCAAAGCACTTTATTGCTCTAGTCCACTCATTTGGCAAAGATGTGTTATTCAAAAGGTGATACTTAATACACACTGTGTCATGGTAAATCTCGCTGACAACTATGTTAAGGGCAGACATGTCTCTAGAATGTTCAGACACTTGCATGTTAATTAAACAAGCAAGCGTATGTCCAAGATATACTCATACAAATACTTGGATGCATATGTCTGTTTGCTAATACTTGTATATTCATATGTATGTATATATATAGAGAGAGAAGAGAAACAGTGAGTGAGTGAAAGTGTGAGGAAGAGTTAACTGACATGACAGAGGGGGAGAAACAGAGAGAATGGGGGAACAGTAAGAGAGAGAAAAAAACACAGAATCGCAGTGGTAAATATATGTAATAAAATATAAAGAAAAATACTGCAGGTAGCACATGGATAACATGTAATAAAATGAGTCCCTCATCAGTGATTTGCCGACGATCATAGATATTTCATTGCATACACACATATGTATATATGTATGTATGTATCTATGTATGTATGTATGTATGTATAATATATAATATATTTATATACATATATATATATATATATATATATATATATATATATAGTGAGTTTCATTTCCTGTTTACAATCCGGCGATGAAGAAGTCGCTTCGTTCTAAGTATACTTGCTTAGTACTATATTACCCATCTGAAACACATTAAATGTTATATTTGTTGAGTTCTCTGCACGAA
>OZ024740.1:345368990-345373990 GCA_964016885.1 Eledone cirrhosa
ATCGAGATGATTGACGGAAAACCATTGAAGGCGGTTCCATGGTATTGGCCGGAGTCCAATTATTGAAACCAATAAAAGAACAGTGATGTATATATATATACATATATATATACATCACTGTTCTTTTATATATATATAAATATCACTGTTCATATATATGTTTGTGTGTGTGTGTGTGCGTATGTGGTTGGGTGTGTACGTCTGCATATGCACATACACTGATGCATGCATACATACATTCGTCGGAAAAAAGCGCGCACACTCAGAGTGGGATTTAGCAGCCAGTCCCAGTCTGGCGGAGCTAGTAGGGCGTGCCAAAGCATCCGTTTAGGCAAGCATAAGAAGCAAACATATAAAGCCAGCCAGCCACAGACAGACAGACAGTCAGTCAGTCGCTGAGTCGTGTAAGCAGACTGTCAGACACGACTGACTATCAGTGAATGATGAGTTGTCTCACTGATAGTTTCTCCTGTCCCCTTACACTACCGAGATAGCAACCTGTTTTCCACCTCCCTCATTTTCTCACTCCGTAATGCACGCCGCACTTATACACACACAAGCACATGGAAACACACATACACATATACGCGCACGCACACACATGCACACAAATATATGATATATATGTATATGCGCATACATAGATGCATGCTTATATACATACATCGGAAAAAAGCGCACACATTCAGAGTGGGATTTCACGTATATATATATATATATATATATATAAATATATATATATACGTGCCACATGAGAGCGAGCTCTGCTACTAACCACGACTACTGAAGCTAAGCTGGACACTCCTCCTAATGGCTGTCAGATTCCAACGACGATGCATTTTATTTGTATGTATGAATGGTTGGATGGATTGATAGATAGATAGTTGGAGGGATGGATGGATGAATAAATGGATGGAAGGATGACTGGATAGATGGATGGACGGATGGATAGTGATAACGATGCCTTAGATGGATAAAAAAATGGATGAATGGATAGTTAGAAGTATCGATGCTAATGTTTTGGCTGGCTGCTTGTATGGTTGGATGAGATGCTTAGATGGAGGGTTAGATGGAGGGACATTTTAAATGCAAGCAGGGTGAATGGATGAATGGATGGATGGATGGATGGATGGATGGATGGACAGAGAGATGAACGGATAATGAGAAAGATAGATAGCTAGGAGCTTGAATGGATCAATCTGGATGCAGAATGTCTTCAGTGATGGATCAAGATATATTTTGTTACTTCCCACAGGCATGACTAGTCCATTTCAGAGTAGTAGATTTTGTATTGTAGTTACTGTGGTGCTGTAGTTATTGTTGTTATTATTTTTGTTGTGGCGGGGGTTGTATTGATGGTGGTGTTGGTGGCGGTAGCTGATGTTCTTTTTGTTACTGTTGTAGTTATATTTTTAATAGCTAAATAGATTGAACTCTTCTCACTATCACCAACATATGAAACGTATAATGTCTGAATCAATCACAGTTAATCAGCTTGTCACAGATGCGCAAGCACACACAGACACACACACACACAGACACACACACACACATACATACGCACAATCAGACAAAATCAAACACAATAACGTACACATGCTCTTACAATGATCATGTACATACACATATGATCTTACAATGGTCATATACACATACATAAACACACTAGCGTATGTAACGGTTTCTAGCTATGCGGGAGTGTCTGAGTGAGTGTCTGTCTACTGCGTCTGAAATATGCGTTTGTAGACATATATCTGAGCAGCTCTGTGGGTATGACAGAGAGATAAAGAGAAACAGAGAAAGAAAGAAAGTCAAAGAAAGTGAGAGAGAGAGAGAGAGAGAGAGAGAGAGAGAGAGAGAGAGAGAGAGAGAGAGAGAGAGAGAGAGTGTGTGTGTGTGTGTTTGTGTGGGTGCGTAAGGATGTGTGTGTTCTGTATATGTGGGTTACATGTAAGTGTGTGCTTGCGTAATTTATAATTTGTATTATTAATACATACTGTTGGAAGAATCAGTAAAGTGTCCGGCGAAATGCCTTGCGGTATCTTGTCGATTTGGCTGGAACTGAACTCATAACATCGGAAGCAGATCAAATACCGAAAGGCATTTTGTTCCACGCTCACCAACGATTATGGCAAATAATAGATTCTAATTTAGACACAAGGTTAGCAGTTTAAGAAAGGCTAAAGTTGACCTTGATAAAAAAATTCACTACCCTGGGATTAGAATTTAGAGCATAAAGTGCCAAATGTTCAACACCACCACCACCAGTACCAGTACCAGCAACAAAATCATCAACATCAACTTCACTACCACCCTAGGAGTACCAGCAAAACGAAAATACTCACACACGAAAATTCTAAAAATAAAATAACACACAAACATCCGGAAAGACGGGCAATTGTATATAAACCATGAACAATAACATTTTAAATCTATACATTCAAATATAAAACACACATATATACATGCATATATATATATATATATATATATATATATATATATATATATATATATATATATATATATATATATATATATATGATGGCTGCCAACTCGATTTCGAGTACGGCCACTACTTTATATCCATGTAGGAGAACCCCTACCGATGCGCTGAACAAGTGTGACTTTTTAGTCCAGCCAGCGACTTGAAAACTCTGGTACAAACACTACACTTGTGACAATTATTGACACATAGTGCTGGGCCCATGGTACCATGTGACGACAAGTGCAGAGAGATCTCCAGATATAAAGCAATGCCACTGCCGTGAAGCTTTTATAGTGAGCAATGGCACCGCACAAACCCAGTCCCACTCTCTTAACCAAGATGATATATATATATATATATATATATGTATATATATACATACATATATACATTTACACATATATACACATACACACATACATACATACATACATACATACATACATACATACATACATACATACATACATACATACATACATACATACGCACAGAAAACTTAAGCCAGTGAAGAAACCTCTATCGAGTCGCCTGATCCGCTAGAAACACTAATGAATGTACCATTTGATAAATGTGTCCGTCAATACCAGAAATAAATCATAGTATCATCATGTCAGTAATCAGTTTTGTTCATATGTCTGATCGATCAGAGATAAAAAATAAAAATCACACACACACACACTAACACGCAGACAGATATTCATGCATACACACACAGACAGCATAGAAAATAACCTGTCCACGGGAAGGTTATATAAGGCGCGTGGCTGAATGGTTAGAGAATTGGATTCACAATCGTAAGGTAGTGAGTTCGATTCCCGACCGGGTGATGTGTTATGTCGTTGAGCCAGACACTTTTGCCTGTAGTTGCGACCGACAGATAGTATTAGCAATTGGAAAGACGAATGGAAGCATTGTTTCCTCGGTTCGAGTCGGTCGACTGTCGTTATATATATAAATGATACTAACTTACAGATATCTTTCTATTTCATCTTTTATTTCTCACTCTATATTGTAATGAAGGACTAGTGTCCGAAACGTAAAGACATTTTCCCTACTCTATCAAGCGTTAAACACTTCGTTGATATCACATCATTGTATTGTATCGCTTGCTTTGTTGTTATCGTTTAGCTTTTTGGCACACACACGCATATAAATATATATATATATATATATATAATATAAGATCAAAAGATGGTTAAAGGAGTTCCATGTATTTTATTATGCGCATTTCAAAAACAAACATTATCATGCAATAATATTTGTGTTTTCATCAGATAAAACAGGAGAACATGATATGAAGGCTAAAAAACACTTGTGGATAGTGCAGTTTTAAATCAACATATATGTTGATTTAAAACTGCACTATCCACAAGTGTTTTTTAACTTTCATATCATGTTCTCCTGTTTTATCTGATGAAAACACAAATATTATTGCATGATGATGTTTGTTTTTGAAATGCGCATAATAAAATACATGGAACTCCTTTAACCATCTTTTGATCTTATATTATGTATACTCCAGTCCTACAAACTGTAGAGTGCTTCTTATCCGATATCTGCATTGCTTTATTGTACTACAATAAAACTCACCTCCTACATATATATATATATATATATATATATATATACACGCAAAACTAAAACATATATAATCTTGTATATTTACACAACACTTGTATATATAAAATACTGAAAGTATGATGACATGTACTATAACACTTCAACACACCAATCACCACGAAATAGAAAGTGAGGTGTGTGTGTGTGTGTGTGTGGGTGTGTGTGTGTGTGCGTGTGTGTGTGTGTGTGTGTGTGTGTGTGTGTGTGTGTGTGTGTGTGTGTGTGTGTGTGTGTGTGTGTGTGTGTGTGTGTGTGTATGTGGGCATACGTACTGTATGCGTTTCAAACACGTCAGTGCGTCCGAAAAACGTGATGGTGAGGAAATAGCTAGATGCATTAAGAGAGGAGTGCATGAGTGAGTGTGTGTGTGGGTATGTGTGCGTGTGTGTGTGCGTGTGTGATAGATAGAGAGAGAGAGAGAGAGAGATAGAGAGAGATGGAAAGAGAGTATTAGAGAGTGAGACGATAGGAGAAAGAGAATGATATGTAAATTATGTACAATATGAGATAAAAATCTAACGTTTACAGAGCCTTGCCACAATAAAGACGTTTCTCTATCAAAGGATTCTTTCTTATTTTCCCTCATTCTCCTCTTCTTCATTATCATCAACACCATGATCACAATCATCGTCGTTATCATCATCATCATCATCATCATCATCATCATCATCATCATCATCATCAGTAGAAGCAGAAGTACTTTTATTTTTGTATTTGTGTGTATTGTTTATTTGGCCATTAAAAAATCGAAAGATCTGTTTATTTTTTATATTGTATTATTTATGTTTTGCCTACGAAAATTGTTAAAATAGGTACCAGTATTACACTAAAATGAATCAAGTAATTGCACTACCTCATCTCAACCAGCGATCTCAAACAAACAAAGTGC
>OZ024740.1:345378990-345383990 GCA_964016885.1 Eledone cirrhosa
ATATATATATATATATATTTATATATATATATATATTTATATATATATATATGTATTTATATATATGTATATATATATATATATATATATATATATATATATATGTGTGTGTGTGTGTCTATGTGCGTGTGTTTGTATACACATATATACACATATGCACATGTCATTACAATCAATCTCTTTACCTCTTTGCCTCAACATCTCCAGCTAATTATCTTTCAACACTCATTCTCATAAACCATCATCAATTCTTTTATTCTTCATCCCAACACTCATCCACTTAGCCTCCTTCTCCTTCCTCTCCATCTTGTATTTTGCAGTCACCCACTTCCACTCATTACCCCCTTCTTTCTCTGGTTGTCTCTGTCTGTCTCTCTTTCTTTACACACACACACACACATATATACATACATACACATATATACATACATACACACACACATACACACATATATATATAAATATATAAATATATATATATATATATAAATATATATATATATATATATACAAGGAAAGAGAGAAATAGAAAATCATATATATATAGATATATATATATTATTTGTGTTTACAACAAATTTTAACCAATCCTCTTGACAACTACAATCTTCCCAGATAAGGAAGTACCCCCTTGAAAAGTTCGGCTATTTATTCACCAGACTAAACATTCTAATTTAGTCCAGAAGTAGCCGTCGAAACGGCTTGAGCTCTGCCGTCGGGGTCATACTTTTTTCCTATTTCCCACTCTACTTCCCTAAGTATTGAGTACTCTGGTGCGTTACCACAATTCCTTTGTTTTATATATATATATATATATATATATATATATATATATATATATAGGTATGTATATATACACATACATATATCTATATATATATATCATCATCATCATCATTTCATTTTACGTCCAATTTTTCCCTGCTTGCAAGGGTGGGACGGGAACTGATTCTTGCTTGATTTCTACAGCTGGATACCCTTCCTAACACCAACCTCATTTACAGTGAGTGCTGGGTTTTTTTCCAGTGGCACCTCCACGACCACTTTGCAGTGAAATGATATGGACCCCAGTCCCTATCATCTCATTTCTACAGCTGAGTAAGGAAACAACTCATCACCCGGTCTGAGAATTGAACTCTCAACCTTTCGATTGCAAGGCCAATACTCTAACCACTAAGCCATGTACCTCCATATAATGAATAATATATATATAATTTATAATATATATATAATTATATGACTGCCATGACTAAATTATAACCCTCAACATAGTCAAGGTATGTCAGGCTTCAACTTATTTTATTTGATGAGGACGTACTGTTTAAATAGCTCAGTATCTCTGAAATATGTATAATAAAATATATTTGATCACATGAATGTTTATATTTACTAATATTTTGAAGTAATATTATATATATATATGTATATATATATATATATATATATATATATATATATATATATATATATATATATATATATATATATATATATTTTCTAATATAGATGAGATTCTACGGGACTAGAATTGTTTCATTCCTGATGATTTCTAAAGAATGAAACAGTTCTAGTCCTGTAGAATCTCATCTATAATAAAACTTTTATACTCTGCTATGTATTGAGTACCTTACTTACTGTGGTTACCTCCGATTCAACCCGGAATAACGTATATATATATATATATATATATATATATATATATATATGATTTTCTATTTCTCTCTTTCCCTGTGTATCACTCAGATTCTTGGTTTCTCTTATTCGATCTCCATCTCCACAATAGTATCTCTCTCTCTTTGTCACTTGTATTTCGTTTTTCTTTCTTTCTACTTCATCCCAGTTCTCAATCTTTCTCTCACTCCGATCTGATTTTCAATCTTCCTCTCCAAATCCCCCCCCCCCCCCTCTTTCTCTCTCTCTCTATCTCCAGTTTACTATTTATCAGGCTCTCCCCACCAAATCTCCACCGCAACTACTATAACTCTATCGCTTACACATTTTTCTATTTCTATCTCTCTTCGATTCTTTTACTTTGCATTCTCTATCTCTTTGCACTTTCTACACACATGTCTATCATTCTATCACGCCCCTCCCCCCTCTCTCCCTCTGATATATAAATATGCATGTATATATGTATATATATATATGTGTGTGTGTGTGTGTGTGTGCATATGCATGCGTATGTGTGTGTGTGTGTGTGTGTGTGAACAAGGTAAACAGAAATAACAAAACAAACTACACAGTACATGAAAGTAATATATTAGTTTAACGCTTTACATACAGACATACATACTTATATATATATATGTCCGTCTCTCTCTCTCTCTTTCTCTCTCACACACACACATGTATATATATATGTGTATATATATATATGTGTATATATATGTATATATATATATATATATATATATATATACACATATACATATATCAGACTAGATATCTCTATCTCTCTTGTAAAACTCATATTCTCTCACGCTTTATATATACGTATATCTTATTTTTTTCGTTTACTCTTTTTCGATCCAACCCTCTCAATCAACGCCCCCCTCTCTCTCTCTCTCTCTCTTGCTCATTCTCAACATCTGTTTTTTTTTCTTTCTTTCGTTCTCCCAAATTCTATAATTTCTATCCCACTTCTTTCATTAATTTTATTTCCTTCATCTTATTCAATTATTTATTTATTTATTTATTTCTTCATTTCTTCATTTATTTATTTATTTATTTTCTAGTCTTCTCCTCTTTCAACTTCTCTACTTCCTTCCTTTCCACCGCCCACCCGTTACCTTCTTTCCTTCCTGATGATATTCCTCAACCACCACCACCACCACCACCACCACCACCACCACCACCACCGGCAACACCACCACCACCGCCACCACAACCACAACCATAACTACCACTACATGTAATGAACCATCAGTCACGTAACGGCATAATGAGTGAGATACTTCGTGTTCGATTAACCTGCAAGAAATAGCAGCCAGAATCCTGGAATAAGCGCCTTAATTGTCTTAAAACTAACGTTGTCCTACCCATAAAACGATGGAATGTCCACGACTGGAATATTTCTGTAAAACAGTACTCAATACATATTAGTCTGTTGTGTTTAAATACTTTAAAGAAACCTAACTTCTACGGTCAAATTCAGTGACACTAACAAGTGAAAACCCGATGGTAGGTGCTTTTGCGGAAGACATACAGTCACCCATGTATCCCACTCTTCAATCTCCACGTCACCGATGTAGTCCAAGGGAAATAGTAAGGTCGAAACAGCTCGGCACCAGTGACATTGCAACACATTTCCAGTTGATTGAACCGGAGTAACGTGAAATTAAGTGTCTTGCTCATGGACACAATGCACTCCGCCCGGTCCGGGATCGAACTTACAGCTTCATGATTGTGAATCCAACTCTCTAACCACTGTATGTGAGGGTTTTGCAAGTCATGTATAGAGGTACACTGAATAATAAGCTAGTTGGCTATGAGTGCACATGGGGGTCTTCCCAGGTTCAATCCTCAGTTCTCTTCTGTTTAACTTTCTACTCTAGGCAACAGCACAGCAATTTCAAATCGGCCCTCCATGGAAACTAGTCTTTGTAGCTGAATCTCTGGAAAAGTTAGTTGTGAAATTCCAGACATGGAAGGATAATTTAGCAACTAATTGCAAAATATATATAAGCCTAGCTAAGTCTAAATACTGCGAGGTAGAAAAGAAGGCATAAGATTATATTGTTAGGGAAATGACCTTCTATACGTTGAAAAGATTGTGGGCAGAAATTTCATACGATGCTCAATACAAATAGTGAGATTGCATGCAGGTTAATGAAGAAGACAAACATTGTACGCGTCAGATGCACAAGAGCCCACGCGAAATAAATTGCTTTATTATCTCAGGATATTTCTTAGACGTTGTTGCCGGATTTTAGTACCTAGGAGACCTACTCAATGAGGGTTGGGAGGAAGCTCTGAAATGTTAGTTGCCAGAGTAAAAACTGGCTGGAAGACGTTTAGGGAACTAGATCACCTGTTGACATCAAAGGTCTGTCCTTCAGATATGAAGAGTAGACTGAATGATAGCTGCGTGTGAACCGCAATGCTACGTAGTGGTGCAGATTGTGCGTTGACTGCATAAAATAAGCGATAACCAACTCAGTATGCAATAGAGAAGACCACGACTGTATGGGCATGGGATGCTCATGGAAAATGAGAGCTATTTAAAGAAATACAAACACATATCACTGGATGGGTCTTAAGAGTGAAATAGATCTAGGAGAAGACAGACCCTAGGAAGCAGAATTTCAGAGATGACAAAGAACAGCGAGGATTGATGACAAACGAGACCGGAAAACACTCGCCGGCAGAAAATTGTGACCAGACATCCCCTACCCATCGTCGACATTTAGAAACTACTCTCACCATCAGGGAACAACCTCCCTTCACCCAGGATCACACCAATCTCTCAATACACTCTCAAACTCCACCACATCTGTCATAAACCCATGACATACTTTCTGAACCCTTCAATTCCCTCGCCCCATATCAACTCTTGAAACATAGACACCTGGCCTGCATGCCTGATATCGTACTTGTCACTCTCTTCCAACTCTTGTCACTTCTCCGTGATATGCTTATCATCCTTCTTCTATCACCAGCATAATACACCCTCAAGTCCCATTAGGATTGAGAGAACCCTTCTGGAGAATCTATAACCGATAACCATCCTAGTGCTGGTGCCACGATATAACATACTAACTACTCTCTGTAAAATGGTTGGTAATATGAATGAGATCTAGTCGTTGAAAATCTACTAAACAAATGGTCGGAATAACTGTTCAACTATGTCAAATACATGCAACATCTCTAGTGCTGGTGCCACGATAGCATGCACTAGATGCACTCTGGTGAGTGCATGAACATATGTGAGATGCGGTTTTCTAGCTAGCCCGTGAGGTCAGTAGATTCGATTAATTACTGATTTTGTATCCGACCTCTCC
>OZ024740.1:345396490-345403990 GCA_964016885.1 Eledone cirrhosa
GGGCGGATGCAATGCTTTGCAGCATAGAGTTATGGCCCTTTATGATCTGGGTTCAAATCCCGCCCAGGTTAACCTTGCGTTTCATACTTACAGGGTCGATAAAATAAAGTACCCGTCAAACACTGGGTTCGATTTAATCGACTTTCCCCTCCCCCAAAATTGCTGGCCTTGTGCCTATATAAGAAACCATTATTATTATCATAAAATATGCGGATTGGTACATCGTCGGAAACCATGCTTCGTGGCTTAGCGTTATGGCTCTTTAAATTCTGATTTCAAATCCCGCCACATTTAGCTTTGCCTTTCATCCTTACCGGGTCAATTTGAATAAATACCAGTAAGGCACTGGGGTCGATTTATTGGACACCCTCCTACAAAATATATTATTGTCCGTGTGCCTAAATCAGAAACCATTATTATCATTATTGGTCGATTGGCAGTATCGGTAGAGGGTCGGACGACATGCTTTGCAGCAAAGAGTTACGGCCCTTTATGGTCTGAGTTCAAATCCCGCCGAGGTTAACTTTGCCTTTCATCCTTACGGTGTCGATAAAATAAAGTACCAGTAATACACTGGGATACAATTGCTGGCGTCGTGCCAAAAGTAGAAACAATTATTATCATTATTGTTTTTATTATCATCCTCATCACTTCAAACACGACCATTTCCATCATTTTTATCTATTATTTTTGTGCTTATCATTATTTTGAGTATTATTCTCTTCACTCTGGGTGATGTCATGTCTTTCATAACATTTTTCAAAATATTTTAAAACATTTTATGATATTTTACGCGTTTTATTCCTGTCTACTCTGTTAGTGAGGTTTATTTAGATAATTCCTGCTCATTTTAAGGTATTTCATTGAAGATTATATATTTTTTATTTTATTTATTTATATATGTATTTGCTATTGTTCGACTTGATGCCATTTGGATATAAACACCTGCTTCGGAAAATGGATTAACAATTATACATGTGTTGAATTAATAATTTTTACATACAAAAATAATTTACAAGACAAGAAAACTTTATTAATTTGTTTCCCGAAGAAATATTATTGAACATTATTTGAACATTTTGGTTTGTTTAGGTTCTACGTCGAATAATGCCCAGCGAAAATGAAAATGGAATACATAGACAAACTATTCTATGAACACGAAGTAAACAATTAATATATATTGAAATGTAGAGTTTTTCTCCATAAATTATGTCAGTGATTTAAAATCAATCATCATTTTCTTTTAAAAAAATGTGTGAAACGCAGCAAGGCGCGGATAATTCGGCTAGTATATATATATAGTACTAAATGACAAACAAACAAACAAACGCAGGAGTGAATAGTACATGGTGTTATTAGCTTCACGTATATATATATTTATATATATAATAAGTCCCAAGGCTCTGATACCATCAACACTATAAACACAGAGCCGGCATATCTAAGAACTGACTAACTGCCTGATGAGGTCATAGCCATTCAATGGCTATCATCGAAATATATATAGCAGTAAATAAAGGATTATGAGTTCACTATATATATATATATATATATATAATGCATGAAAAATTGAAAAAAATTATTTTTTATAACATATCAAATCAAAATTACATTATTTAATCTTATTTTTATTTTGTTTCTTGTAAATCATTTTTTTTCAAAATATCAATTCAAAACTTTTGTGAATAGGCATCATATCTTGTCATTTTCCTATGGTTTAAATTTCGTATAAATCGAAGGGCAACAATTTTCAGCGGGGTTTTGTGCCCCCGTGAACCCTTTGATTAAAATGAAATATATTTATCCAAGTACCCTGGGCAATGCAATTTCAGAATATATATGGTTATGGGGGTCTATCTCCAAAACCATAGGAGGAGTTCGTGAACAAACAAACAAACAGACAGGAACTACAAATTTATATATATAGATATATAACATAAAGAACCTATTTTTCGTCAGTCTTACGTTCATTAAAAGCGAAAAATCGTTGCATTTTCCTAAACAAATACTACTTCATAGAGCGTTTCTAAGAGAACAACAAAACTGAAACAAATAGATTGATCGGAATGGACCTACACCATTTTCGCCTTTGATTATTCAATTGTTCGACCAAAGAAATATACAGTTCACGAAATTAGCATTTACGATACTATGCATTTCATAGTCAGGGGTACGTTTAATTTATTTCGCAAGGACATTCAACGTGATGCAGTTGAATTTCAGTTACACTCCATCTGATGAACTTATAAGTTAATGATTGCGAAACAATCTGCATAACACACAATAAAAAAGAAGAAACAGCATTAATTGCATGCGACAGCAGCAATACAAATCCCACATAATTTCTCCAAATATGAACGTGGTAGTGTGTGAAATAGAACAATGGAAAATTGCATAAATAAACGCTCCATCTTGTTGCTGAAGAATTTATTCAGAAGAGGGTAAAGGGGAAACAGATCTTCCTTCATTTTAAGAAGGACAGAATGTAATTTTTGTGTGTCCTTAAACATCAGCTACGGTACACATTACTTGACATTCCTAGACACCAGAAGACACCGAGCATGAGCTCTCTCCTGCTCCAACCACATTTGCCACATCCATCGTTATGCAATCGAAGAAAGAATGTAGGTGAAAATTACCGAGTAAAACAGGAGGAAAATATCTAGCAGTAGAAGAAGAGTGATCCTGACCTAAAGCTGTGTTAAACAGAAAAAGATATTGATGACAGTAACTTCAGTGATGTTCGAAATTCGAATCACTGCGAATAACTTGCGAACAATATGGTGTAAAAATATGGGCTTCGAAATAGTTTCTGGGAAGTGCTGATTTATTTCAGAGATAATATATAATTTTAAATTTGGTAACAAATTTACACGACAATGTATTTTTCTGAATAAATAGTACACACCAACGGACTTGTTGTATAATACAATCAGTTACTGTAGTTAGTCATGCTCCACGTCATTGCTAATTAAGACAAATATATGATCTAATTTATTCCAGTCGTGATTTATTTTTCCTCTTCAGGTAATTCATGTCGTCATTATTCAGATGTTAGGTTGTGGCTTCTGGGAATTTGGTTGCTATTTCTAACCACGCGAATGACCTCATAAAGGCTTCATACATGCTTTGTAATCTATCGACATATATCCATTATACTGTGCAGATATCGACACATTTACAGTGTAACAAATATTCCAATTACTAGAATGCAAAGACGTGTATTTCGTGCACTAGACAAACTAGGACATGTTATAACGTAAGTTTAAAAGTCACGCAGCTGATATGGTATTCAGACATGAACATATTACTGTATACAGTCAAAGGTATGTCACGTTATACAGACGTATATCTGTTACAGTATTTAAACATAAATCTATTCCAGTGTACAGATGGAAACCAGTTACAGTGTACACACGTGGATCTATTACAGTATATATCCAAACATAACACAGTGTACAGATGTGGACATGTTACACCTTAATATATTGAAGTACAAAACTAAGTTCATCTTGTATTTTAAAGTACAGTGGACATCATGAATAAATGGTGGTTTCGAACATATTTTAAAAGAACTTTAACAGCTGTTTCAAATAGGCCGGATACCCTGCAGGTGAAGTCATCCTTACAGCTCTTATTACGCGGTCGAAGAAGTGCCGGTCAAGTACATGGGTTGATATAATGAACTGTATTTCTCATCCAAATATCTGAATGTCTTTTTAATAAAAAAAATACCGTTATTATTATTATTATTACCAGTAGTAGTAGTAGTAGTAGTAGTAGTATGAAGAATAGCAGCATCTATTGACGTTGCAGATGTCATCCTCGTTGTTGTCGTCGTCGTTGCCGTCGGCCATAGTGACTGCAGCGTTGTTGTTAATGCTTTGCTCTTATTTTGTTGTTATTACTGTTGCTGCTGTAGACTGCCTAAAGGCGGCCGTTCTGTAACAACAAATCACAGCCGTGCACGTCGATATATCCGGATGGAGAGGGACAGGCGGATAATAAATGGTCAGCAGAACCACAGCAAACTTGTGCATCATACATATGATATATGCATGCATATTATACATACATATATATATATATATATATATATATATATATATATATATATATATATATATATATGTATATATATATATATATATAAATATATATATATGTATGTAAATATATACATTATATATATATATATATATATATATATATATATATATATATATATATATATATATATATATATATATTTATATATGCATATATATATATATATAATAAAAGTGCCTTCTCTTTTTTCCTCTCTCTCATTCATTATTTCCATCCGACCAGTCACAACAAATACTACAACAAACACCACAACAACAATAATAATAGGAATAAAAGCAACACCTTCCACTACCGGCATCAATACCACGAAAACGAACTAACTATATGAATCACCACTGGCATTTTCGTCATTATCGTTACAGTATCATACTATCATTATCATCATCCATAGTTCAGATATTGGCCTGTTCCTCTGTGCCTTTCTTCTTCTTTTTCCATCTATGCCTCTATTTTCCTACTTCGAAACTATTATCATCGTTGTGCACTATAACAAAGGCATTTGCATTGGGTATGAAATGCAGCAAACACGAAGCGGCATCAATGATATTGAGTGATATTCATGCCTTTCAGGAATGCTATTGGCTATTTAGAATGTACTGCCATGAGAGAAATATTGTGTAAACTTGCGGTTTTGTCTCACCAATATTTAATCACCGGTACATCTATAGTACTGTTGTTGTTGTTTCATGTTCGTTTATATCTAGCAGACCTATGACCATATCATTCTATTCACGACCCCATCCCGTCTTGTGCCAAGATGTATGTATGCCGATTTACTTTATCTAATATGTCATTTTCAAAGACAGAATAGTATGATTTCGAGAAAAATTGGGTGGTATTTTAACATGTCGAAAAACCACCAGATGAGACCTTCTTCATTGTATATATATTCACCTATGAATACGGATACGTCTAATGTACATTACGTGTCAACCAAGGAATATTTGCGCACTAGTGCACTGGATACTCTGCAAAATTGTGTTGTGTGCATGTTTACATTTCAGTGTAGAAATATATACACCAAATTATACAAATCACGGAAGTCGTTTTATGAATCTTTTTGAGAAATGTGTACAGATGGTATGTTTAAATATTATAAACTAACGCAGTTTTATTCAATCATATCCTATCACACAAACTCACACAAATTTAGGTGTGTCCATTATGCTCACCGTCAGACCTTCAAAGTAATATAGAAGCGCTGCATAAAGTTCTTCTCGCAGCCAGATGGTTCAAGACTCGATGATATTTCGTTTCATCTTGGAGGTGTGACTATAATATATATTCGACTCAACCGGGAAATGTTGGATGAATACGTAGGGGAGCATTGTGCTATTTCTATTTACGAACAATTACTTGTTTGTAAATTACCAAGAAAATAAAAGTACAAGAAAGTACTAGGATACATCCCAGTGATCCACATTAGTAATATATAGCCTATTTTAATTTGTGTCATAAAATAGTGTGTGTATGGATCAATAAAATATATGGTATGGTTTGCGTAGATGCACCATTTGCATTCATACAGAAAGACTTGTAATGTATACAGAGACGTGGACATGGTACAGTGCACTAACATGGGCCTGATAAAATGTTCTGACGCTGATAAAGGTTAAAAGCATGGACATATTACATTGTATAAAGAGTTACATATTTCTGTGCAAAACTTAACACATTTTACTTTATACAGACGTGTATTTGTTAGAGCCGAAGAGCAGTTACAGTGCATAGATGTTGGTATGTTAAAGTGGACAAACGAATGCATGTTACACTCTGCAAACACACATGATAAATTGTACATGCACGGATATGTTACACTCTGCAACCATTCATATGTTACAGTGTACAGATAGGGACCTGTTACACTGCAACCATATATATGATGCAGTGTACAGATATTCTCAAGATATATTACACTGCATATGCATCATAGAATGTACTTTTCAGAAAATATTACACTGTGCAACCATATACATGCTACAGTGTACATACCGGGATTGGACCTGTTACACTGTGAAACGAAATATATATTCTAGTGTGCAAACATGGCCGTGTTACAATATGCAAATATACACATGTTACAGTGTATATACTTGGGCATATACAACTGTGGAACTATACATATATGACAATTATACAAACTTCCCGTTGTTGTAATATGCAGACATGGAATTGTTTCAGTGTTTAAAAGAGAAATGTTGAACCGAATAAAGAAACGAAACTGTTGTAGTGTAAATGACTATACATATTATAGAGTATTCAGAAAACAAAGACCTACTATAAAATGAACAGTTTTGTCTCACGTAATTCAGGTATGTCGGTTATACTGTTAAGGTGTTATGTAGTTATGCAATAGATACGTTGGATACAGATACAATGTAAAGCCTTGTTACACTGTTGAGACATCGCTGGACTATAGATACATAGTTGTACTGATTGTAAATTACATTGTTAAACACTGTTACAATATTGTAATTCTTAAATATATTAGATATATTATAGCATTTTAAAGAGCCAGTTACAGTGTGATGTGACAACTATACTCGGGTATACTATTACACAGTAAAAGTACTGTTGCATTATAGAGACAGGTTTTTACAGTGTAAATATATGTTATAGTCGAGAGATACATACACAGGTGATATATTACACTATAAAGACTGTTACATTCTAGAGTGGGTTCTATCAGCGTACACATACTGTTAAAGTGTACAGGCGCTATTACACTGTAGATTAACACTAATCGATTATACTAAACTCTAGAGACATCAATTATAGTTCACGAGCTCACGGACAAAATCTCAATTGTTGTATAGAGACAGAGCAAGATATTGTATTGAGCACAAAGAGAGTGTTACATTGTGCATAAGTAGAAGTGCTATAAAATATAGGTGCATCTGCTATACTTAAATATCATTACATCTTTTCTGTAGTGCTCCTGTTTAATTTCACATTTCAGACATCATTAAAAGAGACAAAACATACCACAGACACACTCGCAGAAATGCATGCTCCCACACATACAGAGACATTTCTATGTGTTACGATTGTTTTACAGGTATTCAAATATACGACATCATGTTAGATGTGTTAAGTTTTGTATAAGAGAGATTTGACCACAAGCATATTAATAAGCATGTTAATTGACGACCACATATTAACTGTCACTGAAAGTCTTAATACACATGGAAATATATATATATATATATATATATATATATATATATATATATACACAGACATGCATTGCATCATTACATATGTAAGTACATACATATATGCGTGTGTATTTGTAAAATCAGTATATCTGCATCGAAATATAGTTATAAAAATTTCAATTGATATCTGTCACTATCTATATCTTCCACTTTCTACTTGTTCTACATATAT
>OZ024740.1:345416490-345421343 GCA_964016885.1 Eledone cirrhosa
TTGTGCGTGTATCCGCGTTCATATGCGTATGTGTGTGAGTGTAAAGACAAATTCCTCTCCATAATCTATCACCTATTTTTAATGTGAGTTCCAAATCATATTGTCACAAAGATAATTAGTAAAGTATCGGAGTATTATACATTTGCTGTTTGATTAATTATGTACAATATATATGCATACATATATATATATATATATATATATATATATATATATATATATATATATATATATATATATATATATATATATATATGTATATACATATATATATATATATATATATATATATATATGTTGATTTAAAACTGCACTATCCACAAGTGTTTTTTAGCCTTCATATCATGTTCTCCTGTTTTATCTGATGAAAACACAAATATTATTGCATGATGATGTTTGTTTTTGAAATGCGCATAATAAAATACATGGAACTCCTTTAACCATCTTTTGATCTTATATTATATATATATATATATATATAATAATAATAAGTTTCAGAAGATCCCGTTAAGGGTGAAAGCACCGATTCTTAGCTTAAACTTTAATCTGTTATTTTAATAAATATATATGTACATATATACGATATGAACAAATGGAAACTATATTTATAAAACCATATTTATTTCATTATACATATTTCAAGGACACCAAGTTAAATTATGGTGTACTTTCATCAGATAAAATATAATATAGAGCAGTTTTATAAATAAATATTGATTTATAAATCTGCTCTATATTATATTTTATCTGATGAAAGCACACCATAATTTAACTTGGTGTCCTTGAAATATGTATAATGAAATAAATATGGTTTTATAAATATAGTTTCCATCTGTTAATATCGTATTTTTACTCCAATTATATGTTGTGTGCTTTATATCAGTTATAAAAATATTTGCTTGTTGTATCCCAACAATTTAAATAGAACTTTTACATATATATATATATATATATATATATATATATATATATATATATATATATATATATATATATATAGTATATATATATATAATATATATTTATATATATATATATATATTTGTTTCTTTATACACACACACACACATATATATATATATATATATATATATATATATATATAGTAATAATAATAAATATGAATACTAAAATCCAAAGAGGGCTCGTTAAGGGTGAAAGCAGCGATTCTTTGCTTAAACTTTAATCTGTTATTTTAATATATATATATATATATATATATATATATATATATATATATATATATATATATATATATATATCCATGTATATATATTACTCAGGGTTTTAAGTCCTTCTGTTGGTATGTATTTATATACACAGACTATGTATATCTCTAATTGATCATGTGTGCCTGTAGGTGCGGATTCGAGGCTCAAAACACCTGTTCCTAATATGATATAAAATGAACTGTTCCCGACGGATCTGGTTTGTAAACTGCAAGAATATACTTATAAATGTACAACATATGTAATTTTGTGTGATTGCACACGCACGCATACCTGCACGCCCGAACACCCACATGTGTACACACACACACACACACACATATATATATATATATATATATATACACACACATATATATATATGCATTTGTATGTTAGTTTAGTGAGTCTATATATATATATTTATATACACACACATATATATATATGCATTTGTGTGTTAGTTTAGTCAGTGTGTATATATATATATATATATAGATCCATATGTACATGAAAATATGAATGCATATGTTTATATGTGTTTTTATAATTATATATGTATTTATCTATGATGTACTATACGAATATACGCCTTTCAGCGCCCGTGTAATACATCTTATAAATGTTCTAACTGTAAGTGAAATTCTGTATAATTTAAATTTACTAGAACGCCCCTTGTTTGTTTAATTACAATTTACTTTACATGGGTAAAAAGTAATATTCGAAGTTTGTATCTACGAGTTGGAAAGGGAAGTGTGTGGGGGTATTTAATTATAGGGTCTCCAGTCATACCAAGAAAGAGTGTATGAGATTAAACAACATGTTGAAAAAGAAATCACATCATAAGGCCCAGCAATCGAGCCCACGATGCGTTACACCTCCTATCAAATAGAAAACAAACCATATATATATATATATAGGAAAATGTTCAAGACCCCGACGGCAGAGCTCAAGCCATTTCGACGGCTATTTCTGGACTATGGTCGGTCCAACTGGTTCCTTACCACAATTCCTTCGTTATATATATATATATATATATATATATATATATATATATATATATATATATTTACATACAAACAAACAAATATACATATACATTTAAACATTTACCTAAACATATATATATATACATATATATGCATTTACATATATATATGTATATATATATATATATACATATATGTATAAATACATATATATATATATACATACATATATAAATACATATATATATATATACATACATATATATATATATATATATATATATATATATATATATATATATATATATATATATATATATATATATATATAGTAAAAAATTGAACGGGAAAAAAACAGAGAGGAAGTACGAACAAAGGTTTATTAGTTTCACGCTCTTGAGAGTGGGGTGGTGGTGTATATATATGCGTGTGTGTGTGTGTGTGTGTGTGTGTGTGTGTGTGTGTGTGTGTGTGTGTGTGTGTGTGTGTGTGTATGTATGTGTATTTGTTTGTGTCTGTATGAGTGTGTGTGCGAGAGAGAGAGAGTGTGTGTGTTTTCGTGATTGTTTGCGTAGGGTGATAGGTTTATCTATATCCAAATCGATAAATTGAGCACCAGACTAATATACGAAACAAGAATCCACCTGAACAATTAAAACATTTAAGAGTTGCTCCACATAGTGGCAGTCCCTTTGTTGTACCCAGTAAAATTATTAGAAAGAATAATACGAATAAACACAATAACAAATGAACAAGAGTATTAGTGATGATAGTATTTTATTATTGTTTATATTATTATTGCTCCTAACTTGCGGACAAGGACGGAAATTTCGTGGGAGTCTTTAGTATTTGATCATTGTTTTACTGGATCGATGTACTAATTGGAAATTACAAATTACATCAACCAAGATGTTGAGACACTGCTGTGACATGAAATATACAGCATGTATGTATGTATGTATGTATGTATGTATGTATGTATGTATGTATGTATGTATGTATGTATGAATGTATGTATGTATGTATGTATGTATGAATGTATGTTCTGGTTTTATTATTTTATAACTTTTCACCGATAGAGAAATAGGGCCGCTTCTGGGCTAGAAACAAGACACAGTCATTGGAATTTAGACAGTAACAACTTTGTAAATACATATGTTTCCCTCTATGTATTAGTGTGTGTATGAGTGTGTGCAGGTATAGGTGTTATTGCATGTGGGGATCTATATGATTTTAGAAATATGTGTACACGTGCACTTATATATGTGTAGTCGCATCCATTACATGGTGAATTTCTAAAATGTTTTACATATTTTTGTAGTTCCATTAATGGACTGTACTTGCAACTTCCTAACTAGCCGTGCCCTTTCTGGTTCTGTGAAGCCCAGTTTCTTAAGATTTGTAGTAAGGCGGTGAGTAGCATATCCCTGATTCCCAATTATCACAGGTACAAATCTAGTCAGGGTGGAAACTCAACATGTTCCTCATTAGTTCAGCATATAAGTTCTTCTTCTCCTTAATCTATACCATTATATTGACAACTACTGGGCAGCTGATTTCCATTATTGTGTATGCTTTCTTTTTCTGTCCCATATCTCGATGTTTGTTCTGTTAAGTAGGTATGTATGTATATGTATGTATGGATATATGAATATATGAATATATGTATGTATATATGCATGTATGATTATTTATATGTATGTATTTATGTATGTGTGTGAATGTGTGGGCTTATGGAGATCCTATCATATTGGATTTTTATGTATTCACTTTAATAACATTAAAATTATAAGTTCATTGTTATTTTATAAGCCTGTTTTATAACTTAGATCGACTTCGAAATAAACTTGTTATTGATTGAACACCAATAATGTGGAGAATATAGACTCCGAACGTTAAACAGAAAGAAAAACAAAAAAAAACAGAAACAAATGCCACAAGGTATTTCGACCCGACGCTCCAGCGATATCGACAACCAACGGTGCTAGTCCGGTGCTTTATTTATCGGGCCTGAAAAATGAACGATAATGTTGAACACAAAGAACAGGAACAGATACCGCAAGGCATACAGACTCAATTACACATACACGAACACACAGATATTGTGTGTATGCGAGTATATATATATATATATATATATGTCTGTCTGTCTGTCTGTCTGTCTGACTGTATGTATGTATGTATGTATATATATATATATATACACACACACACACACACACACACACACACATATATATATATATGTGTGTGTGTGTGCATGTGTGTATATATATACACACATATGTATATATGTATATATATAAATATATATATATATATATATATACATGTGTGTGTGTGTGTGTATTTATGTCTATATATATATATATATATATATATATATATATATATATATATATATATATATATATATAAATATATATAGACATATATATGAATAGCTTACTTGGTGTATGGCTGTATTATTTTTAGTAATACAGTGAATATGCAAACAAAACAAAAATCAGATTGAGAAATCTCGAATCTCACCACAACAGGCTTCATTGCATTTCACACACGATCCACCACAATTGTGTCTGGACAAGACATGCACAAACGCACACACACAGAGAAAGCCAGTAAAAGAGACCGAATAATGAGTGTGTGTATTTAC
>OZ024740.1:345424043-345429043 GCA_964016885.1 Eledone cirrhosa
TGGAAGTGGTTCTAGCGGTGATAGCGAAATATCACCAAATAAGTGTTACGATGATTGCATAAGAAACGGATTTTGATAAAAATGCAGTTTATCAAATTTTAACAGACCATTTGCACATGCGAAAAATTTGTGCAAAACTAGTGCCGAAACACTTGTCTGTGGAGCAAAGAGCGAACTGGTTGCAAATTAGTCAGGATTTACTAAAAAAAAACTCGAAATTAATGATAAAGTAACAAAAGGAGATGAATTATGGGTGCTCGAGTACGATCCAGTGACAAAACAGTAAAACGAGGTCTGGCACACGAAAATCTCTCCTTGGGTTTAGAAATCACGCATGGGCATTTTGAGAGTGAAAACAATGATTATCATTCTTTTTGACAGCCGTGGTATTGTTCTCAAAGAAATATTTTCCTTCTACAAAGACATTTGGGAAAGACTTCGAAAACGGTTCAAGAGTGTCCGAAAGGACATTGCAGAAGATTGGATACTGCACCAAGATAACGGCCCTGCTCACGAAGCACCTTCATTAAGAGAATTTCTGTCAAGAAAATCATTTCCACTCTTACACATCCTCCCTACAGCCCAAACCTAGCTCTTGTGATTTCTATTCTATCTCTTCCCTAAGTTAAAATCGAATTTAAAGGGTCATCATTTTGGGACTGTGGAAAACATACAAGCAAACTCATAGAAAATGACTTCCGGTACTATTACTATCAATGGAAAATATTTGGATACCACTAAGTGACTTCGCAAGATTTTAAGGAGATAATTTGTAGTTTCATGTACGTCTAATATGCATTTAAATAAAGCACCAGTACCCTTATTTTGGGGACATAATATACTGCACACATATGGGCGCTTGTATATATTTGACTCGTTTTAATGTGACAAATTTCAACCTTTTCCTGTGAAACTCATGGATGTATGCATGTATGTATTTATTCGTTTATAGTATATGCGAATACATGTGTGCATACATAAGCGTGGGTGTGAAGGAAATACATATTGTGTCTGTGTCTTTAGATGTGTGTGGCAGAGTGCGTGTCGACAGTCACGCCCCGTAATTCACCAAATCATATGCACGCATAGAGACAGATACAAGTACAATCTGGCGCATATAAACGCACATATACATATCCACTGACCGATTTGTTTTCTATCATAATGTGGAAGTGCCCACATACATTAACACACGAAAGGGCGCGCACACACCCACACGCTTTCGCTTCTCCCTCTCATGTATGTAAATATATACATATACGCATTTACGCTTTGGCCTTAATTAGGATTCTACGCATTTTCAATATACCCTATATAAAAGCATTCAATTCAGTTACATGCTAATGTTTAAATATACATATACAATTTTATTAACAGGGATGGTGTCAACCCGAGGTGAAAATAAAAGGCACTCGCCTATGATGACACACAGTGGCATTGAACGTGCGATCTCGTGACTGTAAAAGGAATTTATAAGTAACTCGGTTATATATGCTCCCACCACAACCACCAGCATCATCATTGTCATCATCATAATCATCATCAATTAACGTTTATCTTCCCTGCTGGCAAGAGTTGGAAGGATATATATATACATACCTATATGCATATATATATACGTGTGTGTGTGTGTGTGTGTGTTTGTGTATACATATATATATATATATATATGTATATATATTATATATATATATATATATATATATGTATATATATATGTATATGTATGTAAATGTGTGGGTGGGTGTGTGTATATGTATGTAATACATTATATTATATCTAATATGTACAGTAAACACTATCGTGAGATTATATGGGCAGTCACATGTGTTAAATGCCTTTATGTATATTTTATAGCATGTCATATGCATATATAAATAGTAACGTCAACGACAGAAGCAGTTAGTTGTGATGGATTCTCAGCTTTGTTATTTGACGCCACTCAATCTGCTAGAAATAGAAGTGAAATTTCTTTCAAATCACATCTTAAGAATAAACAGAGGGACATACACCAAAAATGTTTACATATTTGACTTACTTAATTTATTTTTTTTATATATATATATATATATATATATATATATATATATATACATACATACATATTGATAGAGGGATAGATATTTATGTTTATATATATATATTTATATATATTTATATACGTGTTTCTGTATTTGTGTGATTGTGTGTGTTGTTATAGTTGCGATGGTGATTGTGGCGGTATTGGAGTTAATGTTCACTATTATATCACCTGTCAAAATCATTAAATTGGTAATCAGTGACACTGCTTCTGATGATAATTCTCCTAATGGTGCCATTGCTCGTGGTAATTGATGTTTATGGTGATGTCGATTTTTATATAATTTTTGGTGCTTTACATAGAGGGAAGGGAAAGTATGCGTAAATTTTTCATCATGGTGAGATTAATGCGGTCGATGTTCAGTTTCAGCATCTGTAATTTCAATTCTGCAGAAAAAAATAAAGTAAATGTGTACGGTAATAAGAGTGTTGCTCTAAATAGATGCTCTACATGATTTAAATAAAATGTTATTATCTAGGGTAAAACACTGAATATTGTGATATTAGTTGTACTGTACCTGGATAGAATGTGAAATTGTCAAACCTGGAAAGCCTTTGAATATAGCTCTACTCAACCAGAGCCTACATGGATCTAAGCAACAACAACTATAGCAATTGAGTGGGCAGAAACGTTCTTGTGGATTAAGATGCTGAGGGGATAGATTGTGTTGCTTGGGGAGTTGAGAAAGACACTCTATATGGGTGTCATCATGATGAACGACGATCATTTTGGATACGTTGGGTGAACATGGCATTCAACTATCCTCTTCAGAGCAGATGCTGTTGTAGTAGGGGTACAGTAGGTAGATTGAGGAGACAGCGAATCTGTGGGATAGATGTTTGTTTCTATTAATTTCGTTCTGGTTGTTGTTTATCCACAGTTAATGCATAAACTAGTAAAGTTATTATCAAACATACTACAGCCATCATATTCCCATCACTTACATACGTGCTGGGAATGCAGGAAAATATTAACTAAACGCCCCTCTATCTTTAAGTCTGTGGGGCGGGATTTGAAATAATAAATTGACATCTATTTCTAGCAGATCTAGTGATCATGATGAGGTTCCCGCGTTTGTTTGTGAGATGGTAGTGATGATAAACATAACACCAAGGCTGATGATAGAGGTGGTGCGATTGTCATCACAAATGTTTGCTGCCAATGAATTGAAATAAAAAAAACATGATACAGAGAGATGGGTAGTATGATTGAGTGTTGAGTAATTGGGATTTCATATTTAATAGTTCAAATACTGCCAAAGTCAATTTTACCCATAAAAAAAGTAGTAGTTCTATCAGAATTCTTAACGTCGGATCAGAACAGTTGTGGTATCTCTTCAGGTTCCTTGCGTTCTATATTCAAATTCTGCAATCTGTATAAACCACACTTGACCATATAGAAAAGACTGAACTAAAGCTAGCATGTTTCCTCAGATTTTATCTTGCAGTGCACTTAGTAAAGGAAAATATGTATATGTATATGAAATGATTTCTAACCCAGATAAAAGCTACAAAGCTTAAACGAGGATATTAAAATCGAAGAAGTTAGATGGTTAGATGGTAACAAATTACTGTTACGCTGGTGGGTTTCAGTAATATAGTCTGATACTAAAAGTAAGGTCTATCCAAATATATGATCTAATTTAAACTCTATGATGAACACGAGATCAAATTCAGCCGCAACACACTTATATTTCCAATTTCAGTTGCGATGGAATTAGTACTAGAGTCGATAATATCGATGAACACATCGTACTAATTTTCTAAACTAGACAGAGGGATCATACTGTGCTCATGGGGTGCGTACAACATTGATTTGGGGGAGTGTAGGTCATCACAATGGCACTGTTAAAAGTGATTTACATGACAATAAAAGTGCATGCGTTTGTGTTCTTGTACATGAATATACACAGGTATTATCTATATATCTATCTATATCAATATCCATCTATCTATCTATCTATATCCATCTATATCTATCTATATACATATATATACATATATACATATATATATATATATATATATATATATATATATATATATATATATATATACATATAAATATATAAATATATAGATAGATAGATAGATAGATTTCTTTATTAGCCACAAGGGCGCAACAAGAAAGGGGACAATACAAAGACATGCCGGGGATTTTACATACAGTCGTGTAAAAAATATAAAAACAAACAATTTCAACAATCGAAATCCCCAATAGGGGGGAGGCGCCACAAATGGGTTGTTTAATACCCCGTCGATAGAACAACCCTCAACTCAAGGAGCGTGTTGTGCAAGTGCTCCTTTCTTCCTTTTGCTCTCTTCCTCAACCTACAGGCTTATAAACAGAGAAGGCCCAATCACTCGGGCCATTTTCGCTTCATTCACCCACCTTTCAGTAAATTTACTGGGGTGCAGTGCCTCTCTCTCCACCCTGATTCTCCTTCTAAAGTGATACTTAAAGAATGGAATCAATTGTTGTCCGGAGAGAAAGGCATCTGTCCTCAGTCCTCTCAACCTCGTCCACCATATAACTTCTTTCACCATAGCCACCGTACAGAGGAAAACTGCCTCTCTTTCGTTTTTGAAAGAGTCTGGCGGTTTGATCCTTACTATGGACTCGGCAGTCAACTGTATTTGTCCCATACGCGACAGCAGTTGTTCTGCATAGTTCCACAGGTCGCTTACGCCCGGGCAGTGTACAATTGCGTGCAGAACTGTTTCAATGTCCTGCGCACATCTTGGACACGTCCTCTTGGAAGGATCCCTGCCAGGGCGTCCGTGCCTGTAGATCTTGTCACGAACCGGTAGAGCTCCTCAGTAGCACTGCCAGGCCAGGGACCTCTGGAAGTTGTCCATAGGTCCCGGGCGGAAAGTCCTACCAAACATACTGGTGAGCTCATCGTCTTCGACGCCCAGAG
>OZ024740.1:345434043-345441543 GCA_964016885.1 Eledone cirrhosa
CAAATTTTATCACTGCAACAAATGTGCAACCTTCATGCAGATATGTCCTGCTGTTCTTTAGAGGAGCTGATGCCTGATATTGTATTTTTTTACGAAAAGTATTGATCTGGAAGAACCATCTCACCATTTAATAAAAAGTAATTTACTTTTCATTTATTTCTTAATAGTATTGTCGGTTATGAAGTGTTAAACATTCCGTCGCAATTGCTCTTTATCGCACTTTGCCCGAGTCCACTCACCTGAAAATGAATATCAGCAACCGTTCGATTCAGTTATTGAACGACCGTGACACTAGGAGACATTTCAGTCTCCATAATACTCCTACCACTATGAGAAAACGAATGAATATATATATTTTCATTACGTTTATTCAGGTGTAACGTGCGTTTCGCGACTGATCAGCTCAAGGTTCGATCTGTATCAATCGGGCCCGACTCGTGAATCAAAATTTCATCAGACTTCCGTTAGCGCAATGACGGAATAAGATATATATATATATATATATATATATATATATATATATATATATATATATATATATATGTATGTATATATAGATATAGATATATATACATATATGTGTGTATATATATATATATATATATATGAATATAGAGGTAGGTTGTTGGAAATGAACAAATAAAACGCAGCCGATAATTTTTATATATATATATATATGTGTGTGCATGTACGTATACATGCATACGTATATGTATGTATACATGCATACGTATACGTATATATATATATATATATATATATATATATATATATATATATATATATATATATATATATAAAAATTATCGTCTGCGTTTTGTTTGTTCATTTCCAACAACCTACCTCTCTCTCTCTCTCTCTCTCTCTCTCTCTCTCTCTATATATATATATATATATATATATATATATATATATATATATATATATATATATATACATATATATATATGTATATATATATAGAGATAAATATATATGTATACTACATACATGTACATGGGTGTTATACTGTGTAGTTATGTGCATGCATGTTTGTTATATGAACACATAATGCATGTCGACACATGCACATTTGAAATCAATTTGATAAATTCACCAGCTCAATCGCTTCATATATTACCTCAATTAAAATACACAGATATTTACTATTACAAAATATAACCTACTCATTAAAACGATAAAACCAAATACAAATACACAAAGCCCCCAAATAATGTAGACTTAAAAATAAGGGATCAAAATCAAATTAATTCAAAAGATATACCACTATAAAACTATAATATATAAATGAATAAATAATAGTAATAACAATAATAATAGCGAATCGAAATCAGGCCATATAGGACACGAATGTTTTAGTAAGGTGATTTCACAAGAATATAGATTCGATTTTACCCGATAGCTGTATAGAGATAATATTACGTTGCCGCGGGTAATGTAAGCATGGCACGAGAAAATTATGAAGAATGTTAAATACTTTTGTGGTATTTGTATATTTTTATCAGTTACATGGATATGAGCTTAGTGCAAGTTCATGTAGATATGTGTCTGATTTTCTCTCTATGAATGTGTATATGGGTGTATATATTTGTGTGTCGGGGCGGTGTGTGTGATATGTATTTGTATACGGTTCTATAAATTTCTGTGAGTATGATGGTTGTTGTTGTTGTTGTGGTGGTGGTGGTGGGATGCTTGTTTGGATCTCTATAGATGCGTGTGCGTGACAAAACAGGAAGAATTATATGTGCGAATGAGAATATGAAGAAATAAAAATAGAAAAACGAAAATGATAATGGTGATGAGGTTAGTAAGGATGATGGTGATATTCTTGATAACGGTGTCGATTGTGATGATGTTGATGATTATGATGTTGATAATCATGATGATGAGGAGGGAGGAAGTAGAGTGATGCTGATGGAGAGGGTGAAGAAGAAAAGGATGGTAATATATATGTTATATATTATAACACTTGTAGGTTATACGAAATATAAAATATAATTCGATAATTCTTTACTTTTGAATAAAATATAAACAGATATTTATATATACATATAGGTATCTGCATCTATCTATCTATCTATGAATCTGTTTACCTATCTATCTATCTAGGTTGAGGAAGATAAACAGAGGGAAGACGGGAACACCTACAAAACGTGTTCCTGGTGAAGGGGGTTGTTCTATCCACGGGGTGTAAAACAACCTCGTAGTAGCATACCCCCCCCCCTATTGGGGATTTCGATTGTTTTATTTTATATATAGTTTATTGTTATAATTGTTAAAGATTTTATGTAAAACCCCCGCCGTCACGTCTTGTAATGTCCCATTTTTGTGCGCCCCTGTGGCAAATAAAGAAATCTATCTATCTATCTATCTACTTATCTAACTAACATGGTATCTGCCGATCTAGTGTGTTTTTCGGGAGATAAGATGCATCCATATTTTGAAGGTGTGTGTGGGATATACAAATACAACTATTGTTTGTGTATAGAACGCATATATAGTATGAACCTCGGATAAAATGTAAGAACCTCGTATAAAATGCCATTGCATTATTTGTTCTGGTTCTTTGAATTCGGAGTTCAAATATAAACGAAGTCAACTCTGCATTTCATCCTTCCAGGGTAGATAACCTGAAGTCCAAATTCAAGTACTGTTTTCATTCACTGTGCAGACATACTGTTTTTCATATCAAATATTTGTGTTAAAAGCTTGCGTCTGATACACAGACAAACTCGGTATCTATTTATGTATTTTAGCACCTATATGTATATAACTATGTATGAATGTACGTATGAATGCATGTATTCATATACAGTATAACATGCACATATTTATACACGCACACACGCGTATATATGTGTGCGTGTGTGCGTATAAATATATATACAAATATATATATACATATATATACATATATATATATATATATATATATATATATATATATATATATATATATATATATATATATATATATATATATATGTATGTATGTATGTGTGGTTGTATGTATGTATTAAAATGGCTGACTGAACGAAGACATACATCCCTTACTCTAAACATTATTTTTGCAGTTCATTCCTCTTCTCCCATTACTTACTATTCCATCTTTTATTTCTCATTCAAGTTTCTGATGAAAGACCAGTGTCCGAAATGTAAATAAGATTTTCCTACTATATCAAGCGTTAAATTAATATTTCCATTGTAATCTGTTGTCTAGTTTGTTGTTTCTGTTTAATGTTTGTATGCATACACACACGCGCGCAACCACACACACACAAACGTATATATATATGCATGCATGTATATATGTATATATTCATATTATGTGTGTGTACATACGGTTGTTTGTGTTTGAGTGTGAGGGTGTATATGTTGGTAACTTACCAATCAATCACTTGTTCGATTCATTATGTATATTGTATATGTATTATGTAATGTGTTTATGCTCAAATATAGATGCACGCAAAAAAATACAACCGTCATACACATATATGCAGGGCTTATGAGATGGGGGTCCAGAAGGTACTTTGTTCAAGAGCTAAGAAGGCCCCACTGCAGCCATGCAGCGTCCATTTGGGGGAAAACCTGTTTCTGTTTCGTGCCCCATGGGGGTCTTGTACCGCCTTGCAAACTTTCTCATGCAGGCCCTGCATACAGGAACTCAAAAATATATTTATGTACACATACATTAACGAAGGACCAAACAAACATACACAAGCGTTTTTAATATGCTTTGGACCCCATTCGATACTGTCTACGATGGATGATACAGTTGATTTGTTCAACGAAACGGCTTACTAGTGAAATTACCCTGCAAGTGGTTAAGCATTCCCTAACCAACTATTCCCCCGAAATAACGACGTGATATATGTGAAACATGCGCATCATAGGGTATCGAACTCATGAACGTACATCTGTGTATTAAACATCCTAAGAATTTAGCCACCCGCAATAGCAATGTAATTATATATAAACACCCTATCAATGAGCCCAAAATAGTGAGTACTGTAAGCGGGAACTTAATGGTCAATGTGCCCTCAAAATCTTGCAGGATTTGTACATGAAACATAAATTTGCATTCCCTAGCACGTACGTCGCCAGGATTATGTTTGATATATACATACATACATACACACATACATATATGTATGTATATATATATATATAAATATATATATATATATATATATATATGTATATATATATATATATATATATGTAAATATATATACACACACACACACATATATGTATGTATGAATATATATATATATATATTATCAATATATTTATACGTATAAATACTGCACTGCGTGTGTGTATATGCGTGTTTATTTTTATGTTGGTATGGTTGAGGGGGGATTGTTACTATATTAGAAGAATGTATGCATTTAGTTATGTATGTAAGTATTATATGTATCTATATCTGTATATCTACATATGCAATATATATAATATATAATTATACAGACATATATATATATATATATATGATATATATACATACATTTATATATATATATATATAAATGTATGTATATATATATATATATATATATATAAATGTATGTGTATATATGTATGATATATATATACATACATATATATATATATATATATATATATATATATATATATATATATATATATATATATATATATATATATATATATATATATATATATATATATATATATATATATATTTATATATATATATATACACACATGTATATGTATATATATATATAAATGTATGGATATATATATCATACATATATATATATATATATATATATATATATATATATATATATATATATATATATATATATATATATATATATATTTATATATGTATTCATACATATAAATATATCGAATCTAATGGTTTTAGACATTTCGTGTGTTTAGTCTAGACTGATTCCCTGCTGGTTTATCATATCGTAGGGATTTATACAGACATATCGAAGCCAATGTTTATTTTTGGTTATGAGTATTATCGAACAGTTTTTATTCAAACATAATGTTACAGAATAGACACACACACCATACACACACACACGCGCGCGCGCGCATACGAGGATATATCTATTTATCTATCTATCTATTTAAATATATGTATGTTTTAGTGAAGTTTGTTGATAGTTCGGTAATCTTCTTCGGAGAAGATTAGTAAAATATCCTAGCGCATTTATCATATACGTACATTTATGTATACATACATATATATATATATATAAATATATATATATATATATATATATATATATATATATATATATATATATATATATATGCGTCTGTGTATGAGTTTCGAATTACCATAATAACAGTCGATGGTGTATTAGTAAAAATAACACTTCAGGGACGAGCCGTTTACGACATCATAGCCACCTCTATCCGAGATTTCTCTTTTTCCCGTGGTATCTTATACATAGAAATCATCATCTATTATATATAGTCTTGTCTGGACCAGCACATCTCAAATTTCATATTTTTTCAATGCTTCATAAGTCGACCGATTTGCATGTATGTATGTATATATATATATATATATATATATATATATATATATATATATATATATATATATATATATATATATATACATGCATATATATATATATGGACCATCTGGTTCCTTACCACACCTCCTTCGTTATATATATATATATATACACACACATATAATACGTATGCATATATTCAGAGTAGAACACAGATATATTTTCAGAATATCTGTTTCAAAGTATCTCTCTAGATACTTCTCTCTCTCACCCCCTTTCTCCCATCTTTATACTTATATTTATATATATATGGGTATGTATGTATTATGTATAGGTATATATATGTATACAAGTATATACACACACACTCACACATATATATATATGTGCATATATATATATATATATATATATATATATATATATATATATATATATATAGGGCCATTTGAATAGGTAAATATTTATATTATATTTTTTAATTTCGATTAATTTTAATTGTATATTAATTTTGATTTATTTTGAAAAATTGGTTGAATTTTACTTGTTCTGCTTATCTTGTTATATATATATATATATATATATATATATATATATATATGCAGATATATATATTCGGCGAGCTGAGACAAATTCAATGTGTCTAGTTCGTTAAATATATATATATATGCACACACACACATACACACACACACATATATATATACATACATATATATACGTTGAAAGCAGCGATTCTTTGCTTAAAATTTAATCTGTTATTTTAATAATAAATAAATATATAAATATATATATGTATATATATAAATATATTTATACGTATGTGAATATTTGTGGAAGAAAGTTGAATGTGTGTGTGTATGAGTATATGGGGAGGCACAAGGATACACTTTTAGGGTGTTCGGATTAATATCGCAATGTTTTGTGTTCGCTTAGCGAAATCTTAGGAAACAACTAACATCATTTGCAAGGATGTTCCGAAGTGATCTTTCTAACATGATATTGTCTGATAATCACAGACACAGGTGAATATGAAACATAAGTTTCTCTGTGACACGATGACATATGACAACAACAACTACGATTCAGGTGGCAAATATTTGAATGGGCACACTTATGTATGTGTGTATGAACGTATATATGTATTTATGTATGTATATATGTACGTATATATATATACTTAACTTGGTTAAGAGAGTGTGACTGGCTTTTTGCAGTGCCTTTGCTCACTATAAAAGCTTCACGGCACAGGCATTGCTTTATATCTGGAGATCTCTCTGCACTTGTCGTTACATGGTACCATGGGCCCAGCACTATGTGTCAGTAATTGTCACAAGTGTAGTGTTTGTACCAGAGTTTTCAAGTCGCTGGCTGGACTAAAAAGTCACACTCGTTCAGTGCATCGGTAGGGGTTCTCCTACATGGATATAAAGTAGTGGCCGTACTCGAAAACGAGTTGGCAGCCACCATGTACGTATATCTGTATGTTTGTGTATATGTATATATATATATATATATATATATATATATATATATATATATATATAAATGAGTGTGTGTGCGTATGTATTTATGTATGTTTGTATGTATGTGTGTAAGTGTGTATACATGCACGTATTTATATATAGATAACTATTTAACTTTGTTTTGATTTTGAAACTAATACGGCTATGTTAATGCATCCTCTAATTTATTTGTTTCTTACGTATGTATATACGTATATATACGTATATATATATATGTGTGTGTGTATATGATACACACACACACACACACACATATATATATATATATATATATATATATATATATATATATATATATATATATATATATATATATATATATATTTAATGTAATATATGCGTATATATATATTTATATACATATGTGTGTAAACAATCTATATTTAGAAACGTGGAGTTTTGAATTAGTAATTAAGATGAATCACTCTTTCTTTGACTATATAAACTAATTTAAGTAGTCA
>OZ024740.1:345466543-345471543 GCA_964016885.1 Eledone cirrhosa
TCAGCAACATAGCGGTTCGACAGAAAGAAATCAATGAAATAAGCTCTTGGTCGATACGATCGAGGAAATTAAGGTGGTGCCCTGTCACAGCTGCAATTGGAACCAGAAAAATAGTAAAGTGTGTGTGTGTGCCTGTATATATATTTTTCGAATATTAATAATAACATTCGATTTGTTTTCAATTATGCAAACAACCCTCAATTGTATAGCCATGTCAGTAGAATGAACACTTCATTCTTGCTCTTTATATATATATATATATATATATATATATATATATATATATATGTGTGTGTGTGTGATGGCTTAAAACTCTGCTAAGAGTACTGCATTCGCTTGTCAGGTTATAGAGTTTGGTGCACGTGTAGGCTACGGCCAGTCACATGAACCTATAAAATATCCTGAACAAGCAATTCCTGAGCTTTCAAGGTTTTTTAAGTGGCGAAAGGCCTTGCACTCGACCAATCCCACGCTCCCTACCCGAAAAGGAGAATGGTCCACATCATCGGATGCTTCCGCAGCCACAGGTCTTTTATTTCAGAGTTCCCCTCTCATAGAAAGGTGTTGTGACAACTGGGGGTCATACTTTGGTCCAAGCAGGTTGGTATATAAGCCGTAGCTCCAATAATGATGGCTATGAAGCTAAAGGTGTATCTTGGATACTGGATTTGTAAACTCCTCATCAATGGTCCGTAGATGTCCTCCTCCTGTATTTTTCTGACGACGTTTACATCAAGTGGGCAGCTGATCTCCACAACAGAACACGTCTTCAATGTGTGGTCCCAAACAACAATATAAGGCCGGTTGTGCTTTAATTTGGTGGCAGTTTTTATTTTCAGGTTCCACCTGTATTCCTTGGTGCCATCTGTCTCAATATATTCTTCCTTGTTTGTTGTTAATTTTGTTTTCCGAAGTGCGTATGTATGTATGTATGTATGTATGTATGTATGTATGTATGTATGTATGTATGTATGTATGTATGTATGTATGTATGTATGTATGTATTTATTGGTGCTACTGGTAACATGTATCCCAGTACAACCTGTCTCATGTTCGGGTCGTTGGCGACTAAACTGGCAACCCCACCAAGGTGACTTTGGACATCCTGCAGGACTAAAAACAAAACCTGTCAAAGGGCAAAGGAGCTCTTGAGAGTCAATGGCCATCGAAAATCACCGGGAGAGATGACCCCGTAGCCTTTGTCAAGGCAGAATTCTAGGAGAAGGAAAACTCTGATGTAACACCTGCAACCCTGATGGTATCCAATGATGTTGACTTGTTCTTCTTTTTGGTAAATATCATCTTGGTTAAGAGAGTGGGACTGGCTTTGTGCAGTGCCTTTGCTCACTATAAAAGCTTCACGGCACAGGCATTGCTTTATATCTGGAGATCTCTCTGCACTTGTCGTCACATGGTACCATGGGCCCGGCACTATGTGTCAATAATTGTCACAGGTGTAGTGTTTGTACCAGAGTTTTCAAGTCGCTGGCTGGACTAAAAAGTCACACTCGTTCAGCGATTGCGTAGGGGTTCTCCTACATGGATATAAAATAGTGGCCGTACTCGAAAACGAGTTGGCAGTCACCATGTATGTATGTATGTATGTATGTATGTATGTATGTATGTATGTATGTATGTATGTATGTATGTATGTATGTATGTATGTATGTCAGGGCACTCTCGAGTGCTACCGGTAACATGTAACCCAATACAACCTGACTCATGGTCGGGTCGTTTGGTACTAAACTGGCAACCCCATCAAGCTTGGTTGGTGAGAAGGGTGATATTTGGACACCCTGCAGGATAAGATAAAATACCCGTCAAAGAGTGAAGTAACTCAACAGAGTCAACGGCCATGTATACATATTTACACACACACACATACACATACATATATATATATATATATATATATATATATATATATATATATATATATATATATATATATATATATATATACATATACATATATATATATATATATATACATATACATATATATATATATAGAGAGAGAGAGAGAGAGAATAGTTGAGCGCTCTATGATGTAACCGATATGGTGGAGAAGAGAGGAACCAACCACGAGCTACCCCGGAAATTCCCTCTACCATGGGGAGGAAAACCCCTGACACTGGACGGACATAATAGTAACTTTCGGCAGGATAAATACGCGGAAACAAAAAATAAGATAAACCCCTATTTTCCTGCACCAAATCGCATTTGAACAGAAGCCCCCTCAATTCAATCTATACATGGACAGATGGACAATCATATGGATCATTTTGCATATATGTACTCTGTGTTTTTGCATTTATTCACTATTGGTTCTGTTCTTTTCTTTTGTGTACTTTATGTCTGTTTTTCTTTGATTTTGTTCCATGTGATGGAAATTATGACTGTGTACCAGATTGACTAATGCCATGAACCCTGTAGTTTGCCCTCCGTTATAATGTACGGCACTGTCGTTCAATATGTGGATAGAGTAACTGTGACACTAGAATCCCTCTCAGAACTTATTACTTAAACATCTCTCTCCATATTATTTACTCACTTCAACCTATATTTTTACTCAATCCGAATTATCACTTGAAAAATTTCTGAATTTCGAATTTTTTAATTTTTTAATTGTTTAATTTATAATCTCTGATATTTGATTTAGGATTTCAATTTTTAATTTTTATTTCCAACTCCCACTCTTAACTTCCAATGTAAAACCATGATACCTAGAATTAAGTTTATTTTCCCTTATGAGTTGATGGTCAGTCTTACTGTCAACGCTTAGTGAAAGGTAGTTTTATGACCTATAAAAACTAACACCCTCCCATCCCCTCTGGCTTTCGGCTGTCTGCCACAGTCGTGATGGGTAGCAGTAAACTTTGGTAGGGCATAGGTGGGCCATTGTTTTGGCTGAGAGGGGAACTGACTAAGCGAATTCCGTTGAAATCTGCGGTGGCTAATGGTCAACTTCCTTCGGACATGCGCTTGCGCAGACCGGTGGGGGTGAATTGGTACTCACAAGGGAGCGGATGAAAAACCCAAAAGTACGAACTTCATCCGTTCCCATGTCGATTTAATTTGGATTGCCTCGGAAACATAACCTTATTATGTAACAAGCTGTCTGATGATGACACGACACTCGCACACAGAACAGTGTGGCCAGTGTCGTCATTGAAATATATATCACAGCATTATTATTAAAGGACTTGAACATCTGAAACTACTTCACTTTCCCTTATTCGATATTTACTCCGTCACTCCTATGTGGAAAAAGTACGTTGAGTGCTTGAATTGAATTGCATCAATGTTTACCCTAATATATATATATATATATATATATATATATATATATATATATATATATATATATATATATATATATATATACATATATATATATATATAAATTAATAAAAACAATGAAATATAAACAAAGAACAGGTTCCTTATATTGATAAAAATCATCAGTGTACGATCGTTTCTGGGATATATATGTGTATGTTGGTATGTATATCATATAAAAGATCTATATAAAAAAATATTACAAATTATCAGAGGATATATACATACCTTCACTTATATATGACATCTTATGTATATATTGTTATATATATATTGTTATACTTGGTGAGGGTCATATTGTACTAATATTGCCAGAAATAATAACAGAACACACTCACTAACAGTGAGGGTGTTCTGTTATTATTTCTGAATTCTGGCAATATTATTACAACAATATGACCCTCTTCAAGTATAACAATATTTCTTTCGACACACGATTTCATATCAAAAACCTTGCAAAACAAATTCATCGCCGTCATATATATATATATATATATATATATATATATATATATATGTATGTAAGTATCCATGAATACACACTTATATATATATATATATATATATATATATATATATATATATATATATGTGTGTGTGTGTGTGTGTGTGCATGTCAGTATGCTTGTGTACGTATATATGTATTTTAGTTAAACCGTGTGGCTCAGTGGTTAGACTATTTAGCTTACGATCTTAAGTTTGATTTCCGGCAGCTCGTTGTGTCCTTGAGTAATTTACTTCACGGTACCCCAGTCCACTCAGTTGGAAAAAGTATGTCGTGTCTGTTTTCCATTTATCACTTTGTCTCCCGCTGAATATCCGCTGAAGTTTTATGTCAATGGTGCAGATACCAGTGGAATGATCAGCCATGTGCTTGTTAAGTTTAAGTGCAGGCTATTACGTTGAAAAATTGGAACAATTGTCTACAGTGGTCATACGTACGTTTCTATATGTAGACAACTCATACCTGAGTGTTTAAACATTTCGACACAACCATCATATCCCTAGTTCAATTCCACTCTGAATTATTTTGGGTGATGCTTTTATTAGTGTCAAGGTTCGTCTTAAGCACTGTGAGGGATATTGGGTAGACGGAAAATGTATGGAGGCCCAACTGGCGAAGCATACCTGTAATTCAAAAGCGAAACATGTCATATATTTTGCTATGCTCACTGGACTTGGGAATTGTGTGCTTGGAAATTACGTGTTGTGAAATACGCAATCACTAACACGTTAGTTCATGAGTTGGATATTAAAGTTACCAAGCAACTGAGTACTAGTCATTAAAATGTCTGCGGACCCATCATTCATGTGTGTACACATATATCTTTGTATGTTTATATATATATATAGGAACGAGTAGGACCCCGACGACTGAGCTCAAGCCGTTTCGACAGCTAATTCTGGACTAATTCCTATTACCCACTCTACTGCCCTAAGTATTGAGTACTTTGGTGCGTTATGGGCCACCTGGTTCCTTACCACATTTCCTTCGTTATATATATATATATATATATATACACACACAAAGATATATGTGTACACACATGAATGATGGGTCCGCAGGCATTTTAATGACTAGTACTCAGTTGCTTGGTAACTTTAATATCCAACTCATGAACTAACGTGTTAGTGATTGCGTGTATGTGTGTGTGAGA
>OZ024740.1:345476543-345499043 GCA_964016885.1 Eledone cirrhosa
ATATATATATATATATATATATATATATACAGGTAGGTAGATATAGTATAGGATAGACATGAATAGTTGTCCAGATACATAATAATACCTCAACACACACAAACAATCACTTTTACACGCAAAATATACTGGCACAAACGCACAACCTAACAGTTTCATACTTGTATACTCACTATGAACACATAAATATGTTATTACCACATTCATGCAATCGATCTACTAATTCTATAGTATCACATTCCTATGAAATAAAACCCTATTCTTCTCCTACAACAGTCCCCATACGCAGTTCGGGATCATCGGTTAAAAACAATGGCATGCACTCACTCTAAAACATTCTATGCATAAGATGAATTAAATATAGTATATTACCAGAGGGTCATCGTATATACATACATACATATATATATATATATATATATATATATATATATATATATATATATATATATATATATATATATATATACGTTATTCCGGCTTGAATCGGAGGTAACCACAGTAAGTAAGGTACTCAATACATTGCAGACTATAACAGTTTTAATATAGATGAAATTCTACAGGAGTAGAACTGTTTCATTCTTTAGAAATCATCAGGAATCTCTTCCTGATGATTTCTAAAGAATGAAACAGTTCCAGTCCTGTAGAATCTCATCTATATTAAAACTATATATATGTATATATGTGTGTGTGTAGGCATTTAAGTAAATATACCCATATATATATATATATATATATATGTAGGAGGTGAGTTTTATTGTAGTACAATAAAGCAATGCAGATATCGGATAAGTAGCACTCTACAGTTTGTAGGACTGGAGTATAAATAATATATAAGATCAAAAGATGGTTAAAAGAGTTCCATGTATTTTATTATGCGCATTTCAAAAACAAATATCATCATTCGATGACATTTGCGTTTTCGTCAGATAAAATAGGGAGACATATTATGAAGGTTAAAAAACACAACATATGCTGATTTAAAACTGCACTATTCACAAGTGTGTTTTAACCTTCATATCATGTCTCCCTATTTTATCTGACGAAAACGCAAATGTCATCGCATGATGATATTTGTTTTTGAAATGCGCATAATAAAATACATGGAACTATTTTAACCATCTGTTGATCTTATATATATATATATATATATATATATATATATGTGTGTGTGTGTGTGTGTGTGTGTGTGTGTATGTTATATATTTATATAACTATATATAAATGTGTGTGTGTATATATATATATATATACATTATACACACACACACACACAGACAGATATATATATATATGTATATGTGTGTGTGTGTGTGTGTGTGTGTGTGTGTGTGTGTGTGTGTGTGTGCGTGCGTGTGGAGCGGTTGTGTGCGGTGGGTGTGTGTTTGTGTGTACGTGTGTTTACATCAATGAGATGACATTTAGTATTCAATGTAATCCTGTGTCTGTAGGGTACAATCATTCACCCTAAACAGCAATGTCCTCTATTGGGGTATCTCACATCTATATATATCTATTTTGTTTAATAAATAATTTAAATATATAAAACTGTTTTTTGCAATTATTCTTCTATTGGCCCTTCCAACCAGCGCAATTGGGGCAAATAAATAAATCCATGTTCAAATCCCGACGCGTTCAATATAGCCTTTAATCCTTCCGTTTCAAAATATTTAGTACTAGGCAAGTACTTGAGTCAACTTTATCGACTAATCCCTACCTGTAAATCGCTTGTGCTGTGCATAATTAAGATAGTATTATTAATATTAAAGGGCGGTGGATTGGCAGTATCGGTAGAGAGTCGGACACCATGCTTTGAGTTACACCCCTTTACTGTATGAGTTCAAATTCCATCGAAGTTAACTTTGCCTTTCATCCTGACGGGGTCGATAAAATATAGTACCAGTAATGCACTGGTATAATTGCTGGCATTGTGTCAAAAGAAGAAACAATTGTAAGTATTATTGTAAGACAACAGGGCGGTGGATTGGCAGTATCGGTAGAGGATCGGACGCCATGCTTTCCAGCATAGTTACGTCCCTTTACGATCTGAGTTCAAATCCCGCCGAGGTTGACTTTGCCTTTCATCCTTACGGGGGTCGATAAAATAAAGTACCAGTAATGCACTGGGTAATTGCTGGCCTTGTGCCTAAAGTAGAAACAATTATTGTAAGACAACAGAATTGATAAAACACTTGAAAATATATTGCTATATTTATTAACATCTCATTACACTTTAGGTTAAAGTCCTCCATTGTTGATTTTGCTCTCATCTTTTGTTCTTATTGTTGTTCCTAGCACCAGATAAGCCCTTGCCGAGCAGATTTATGAAAGGGTTTCCTGCAGTTACCATCCATAGAACTATATTGGCGTGATATTAAGGGTATTTGGCAGCTATTTCTAACAAGTCATGTGATAGCAGGTGTCCCCTCTTTAGATCGAATAAGTCGAATACTGTTGTCTATTTAAATCAATATGACCAAAATCATTTTAATATTGGAGTTGTATTTAACTAAATTAGACATGAACTACATGTCTAATCCTAGAGTTGTTTTAATTGATCTGTATTCTAAATGCCTGTCTAACGCTGAGGCCTTATTTGTGCTTATAAGACCTAATTAATAACTGTGTACCTAAAATACCCATTCTGGTTATTGTTGTTGTTGTTTAGTCCGACGTCAACCCTAATCAAAGATATTCCTGCCATGACCCCTCCTACGTCCTTTTAGTAGATTATGTCGAACTTATCCATAGACAGCAGGCTCTGATTTGAAATATTAGGCACACTAGTTGACTCACAATTCCAGAGTACAGCTCCAAATAAAATAACTTATTGTGCTTGATTGTATTTGTTTATGCTTTGGAAACATATGCAAACGGTATAGTGATTTGTACTAGTTAGCGAAATATACTATCAATTTCTTTTTCTTTTGCCCCCTCATTGAGCAAACTATGATCTAATCTATTCTAACCTGAAAAATCGACTATTTTTAGGGATAGTACATTATCTACTACAAAGGGTCTCAATTTTAGGTGGATGAGTGGTAATATCAAGAATATTTAGCTCATGAATTTAGCAAGAGGTATAACCACGTAGAGACATTTAATCGGTGAGGGTTGTCTAAAACTAACTGAAAATCGGGTTATGGCTAATGCCTATATATATATGAGTCTTTATGTGCGTTATATAGATCAGTCCTTATTTCGAGTTTTATGTCGTAATCTTTGTGTAAACGCTTTGTCATATAATTAAACACAAGTGCACACGTATGTGAATATGTGTGTGTGTGCATGTGTGTTTCACTGTGTTTGTGGATATGACTTATGCTTCGTTCCTGCCTATTTTGTTTCTCACGTTGTTCTTTTTCTATTCTCCATCTATTCATTCAACAAATATCCGTGGATATTTATTTACACTCACATTTACATCAACACATATGTGGACAAATCCAGATATTCATTTCTTATACGAATGATTTTTGGTAGCAGATACGATTTACCTCTAATAGATCTGAAAGATCAGATGGCAACGATACCATCGTTCTTATGAAGCCCTTTCATAATCCCCAAATAAAGAAGCACATTTTTAAAGGTACAAGATGTTCAATCGCAAAAACTCTGCAACCATCAGAGCAAATGTTGCAGCTTACACAAACTGAAAGAACTCCCAAATTAGACTCGTTCACCAACTGCCGGAATTATCATTCACTACATAAAATTCGCGTAATGCTTTCTGTTTGCAGCATCCCCAATGTTTCCAAAAATCGCTTCTTCGGTAGTTCCGACTTGTTACTGGAATTTGGTGGATAAAACGTGTGCGAATGCGCACTAGATATGATGAGGTTTACTGAACTCACAATTCGCTGAAAATCCGTGGGCCTATCGTACGAATATGAATAAATATATTTTTACGATAACCTGATTTTAACATTGAGATCTTTATCAATTGCAGGCTAATATGATCCTCTGATCAAACACAAACACACATACACAATATATGTATATATACACATACACACATACACATACACAATATATCTATACACACACACGCACACGCACACACACCGACACACACACACACACACACATACAGACACATATATATATATACACACACACACACACTCACACGCTCGTACTCCCTCTATATATAGTATATAGTACTGGGTGATTAAAAGAAACGACACTGCATAATAAAGAAATATATTAGTTTGACAGTTGATAGAGCAGGAAAGGCCTCGTAAAGTTTCGAACCCTGGAGATAGAATGAGAAATACAAGATGAAATAGAGAGTGAGACGCTGCAGGAACGGCAGTTTTTTTTTATTTTTTTTTTTTAAAGCACACGTCTGTATCCAGGTCAGTGGGTATCTTAGTTACCAAAGAGGTTAGAGAAAGGATGGTATTTATTGTATATTTTGAGTGTGTGTGTGTGTGTAGTTTTCTTTATTCGTGCACAACGTAGTGAAAATATATATATTAAGTATTCGCAAAGTGTTGATAGGTAAAGAACTGACGCTGCACACCAGGTCCGAACGCAGAAGAGCCGAACTCCCACTGTCATCGCCTCCATCTCTCTTGCCCTCCCCGTCTCTCTGTATTATGGGCAAATGGGGTCCAACTTGCTGGCCGCCTTATGGCCCCAGCTGATAGAATGGAGAAGGCGTTACCTCGGAGGATGGTAAGGGAGATGTGCTAGAAGTGTTGAATAGAGAAGAAGCCGGTAGCGGATAAGACCGTTTCCTTATATATTTCATTTCGTTTTCTGGCCGTGAGAGAAACTGCTTAGCTTCTAATTCACCGATACGGTGGTACATCACAAACATCTGATCTACGAAAGTGAAGTTACTACGTACATAGAGGTGGATAGAGCCGGGATATAGTAGGGGAGAAATTAACGTTTGGAAACATTCAACTCCGACGGCACCACAGCCACGGTACTGGGTGCCACGGAATCACAGGCGTCTGAAAGAAAAACAAGCACACAAACGAGAGCCCTGGGATGTTATTTTCTCGACGGAGTGTGGGCATGCGCACATACGCAAGCATGCATCATAATGTGTAGTGGGAGGGGAGACTATGTTATAATGATCGTGGATGTAGATATATGGTATATGATGCCGCTGTATATGTGTGTTTGCAGGTATATGTGTGCTGGGTGGGATATACTAGTGTTTATTGTGTAATTGATGGAGTTGTATATGTACGTGTGTTTCTGTGCGAAAGCAAAGATATACGGAAGTTATAGAAAATGTGGGGGAATATACATATGCATTTATGGTCCCGTAACTCCTAATGGTATCGTGAGGGCAATGTATTGACGGTGTTTTGGGGGCATTTAAAACCTGGTTGAATCCATTATTCTCCAGGCCTGAGTACAGCAGATTTCTTCAAGAGTAAGAGGAAATAAGAAAGAGATAGGGAAGAAACATCGATCTCAGTACTAGACTTGTACATTATTTGATTGACCTCGAAAGGATGAAAGACAAAGTTGACCTAGTTGGGATTTGAACTCAGAGATCAGGGAGCCGGAACGAATACGATAAACATTCTATCCGACGTTCTTACGTGTGTGTGTGTGTGTGTGTGTGTGTGTGTGTGTGTGTGTGTGTGTGTGTGTGTGTGTGTGTGTGTGTGTGTGTATACTATATGTACATAAAAGATATATGTATATAGTATATATATTGTACATATATATAAAATAATGCACGTCAAAGGTCAATCGCAAACAAGTTATAAGGAATGACATACCTTGACTAATGGGCTCGAGTAAAAAAGCTCAAAATATATTCTCTCCAACGCGGCTCTGAACGCTACATTATCTGCTTGATGTGGACAAGATTCCATCAATCTTGCATAAATGATGTTAGCATCATCATTAAAATACACCTAAGAAATGGATGACGAGCTATCCGACCTCAACAAAAATGAAACTCGCATCTCAAAACAACATAACGGTACAACTGGTCTTTAACATTACACGAAAACACTTAAAAACAGAAACAGATCCCCTAAAATTCACAAAGGCTTTGGACAAATTCCTCCAAGAAATCCCGGATAAACCTCTGACACCCCGATATGTCTCCGTAAACAATAACTCTCAACTTGAGTGGGCTATGGTGTCCAAATCCTGATCTGAAAGACTTCGCCATTAAGTTAGATATGGCCTAGACCATTACTGACCGAAAGCTATCAAAGTTATCGAAATTAATATATATATCAGCGGCCTCCTGGCCTTTACCACGGTCTGTACTCTGCTCAAATCTATTCATAAGGCACCTATTGTTATCTGTCGTAATGTTTATTTTCCTCAGAATAAATGTGAACATTTATTTGAATATTGCATAACATAATTTAAAAACTATTTAGAATATATGAATATAGAGAGTAATAAAGAGAATATTGGAAAAATGTTTAGTACGAAAATTATAAAACATTTGGAGCACTGTATATATTAGAAGTGGGAACCTTTTCATGTTGAAAGGCCTTATGATAATAAGGTTGCATTCAATATATCATAATTATATATTCATAAAATCTGCATGAATTTTTTAAAATTTAATTACTATGTACTAATTATCTAAGACTCGGAGAAGATTGGGTTCTGACCGGTATAAAAATGCCCTAGAATCACTGTATCTCAATACGGTACCCCTACGACTTCCTTGGAAGTTAGAGGGCCATGCATGTAATTATCTAAGTATCGAAAAATAAATTGTAAAGCTAACTACCTTTTAATGACTTTGTTGTAACTGTTTGTTGTGGGAAAGCATTTTGATATTTGGTTGAAATATGTAGGCCTTAATGTCCTCCTAATACTTTAATTCTTGTTGTCTGTCAGTGTAGATTATTTCGTTGTGTTTTCTTTTATACTTTGGTATATAAATTACGTTCATCTTATGGTTTCAATTAAACTAATAAGAGATACACAAAAACATAGTAATAAAAATTAAAAATTTGTTGATAAATTTCTATTCTTCCAAAAGACCGAACAGAATAGCATAGAGAGTAGCTTCTGGACTTAATACCGCAGGTTCCCCATTTCTGGAATACATACTGTGTATTAAACTTTTTTCTTTGGAGCATATATGAAGAGTGTGTGGGGTCTTCTTAGTCTAGAATCACCTACATGCATTTAACCATGTGAGAAACAGCCTCTTCTAGATGGAAACCGACAACCTGTAGGTTTTGATCTTGGAACTTGTTAATCGTCATCGCGTAACTGAATTTGGTGAATGACTTGTTTGGGATGGAGAGGAGGGTGATTTCACTGAGATAGCTGCAAGTGTTTCACCTTCGTCTTTCCAGAAGGGGAGGAAGATGCCCTGAGGCCAGTCATTTTGGAGCTACTCAGACAACCATACATAGTTGATGATGCATGTTAGTCACTGGATCATGTTATCTCCACCCATATTTCAAGGGATTTGCGATTTTTGAGCTAATTTAGGGCAGCTCTGACTTCATCGGGGTTCCTAGAATCGAGTCGTTGACTGCATCTGTATTAGTCGCGTTGGTTAGGCAGGAATCCATTAGGACGGGTGGATGATGTAGAAAAGGGCAGTTGCTCCATCTAGCGTTTGAGGCACGTAATGACGTTCCCATTGCTATACTTTGCAAGGGCAATCTTGATCCAAGGATCTGCATGGGCACTGCGGAGTGAGTTGAACATGTGACAGCTGCCTTCAGGCTTTCGCTTCTTCTGTGTTTCATCCGTTTTGGACGTGTTACGTATCCGGTTGAACCACCGTTACACATTCATATCTCCGCATAGGCGACCTTTGCGGCGACAGTTAATTATCTTCAGCGTCTGCAGTGAAATCCTGCCCCGTTTAGGAAGAGGTCTTGACTTTACCAGGACGGCACGTACAGACTGGTTGATGCTTGCATTAAAAACATACCCCAGTTATTGGTCTCGTCCTTGGTCGAGGTTCTGAAGCGTTTGGTGATGGAGCACGCAAATGTAATGGCGATGCTGGGATCACGGAGAGACGAAGAATCAAGGCAAGGCCGATACTTGGTGTTAGGGTCCGCCCGCAATCTCAACTTCAGTAACTCGATCGATCAGCTCAAGGAGGCATTGACCATATACTAGGAAGAATCAGCAAAGATTAGCCATCAGGTGAGCTGAGCGAAGACCAAGCTGATGCATGTCACTGATGTTCCGGCTCGTAATATGTATATTTATATATATATATATATATATATATATATATATATATATATATATATATATATATATATATATATATGTATATATATATGTATATATATATATATATATATATATATATATATAAACTAATTGATATAAAATGCTCGGATCTATTCATTGGAATATTGGAGTATATTATACAGTGGATATGGCGCATGTCTCTCTGACATGACACCCTTAATTTAATTTTGGATATATACATGGCCCCTTAATTGTAGAGCTAACTCAGTTGAAAGGAATCGGCTACTATTTCTAGTTGTCGATAACCCTATTCACGCCAATGGGATGAAGCTGGTACGATGTGTGTATTTTTAAAAAAATGCATCACGTGCTCAGAATGTATTCATTGGAATCTTGGAGCATATTCTACAGTGGATATCGTGCATGTCTCTCTGACATGACACCCTTAATTTAATTTTGTATATATATATATATATATATATATATATATATATATATATACATGTGTTTAATGGTAGCTATGGTGCTTCAATAGGCAGTATGCCAGTTGAGCACTCTATGTTCTTACAGAGCAGAGTGTGATATAATATAAAAAAACGAAAAATCAGTGATGCATCTAGACTCAGTTTCTTGCGTGTTATAATTGTTTCGCCGGCAGATATCTCGAGACATGATCATTGTATGGATCTGCCTGATTCTATAACTGCCGGTTCTTCGGACACATGCAATGCTTTCAGAGCAAATTTTCTCACTGGGGTGTTAGCTTAAAAAAACACCTTCAAGAAACATCTTCCACTCTTGTCTTGCCATTGGCTGTTGTTTTTCTACGTCATCATAAATTCTGGTCAGTATTTGCTGCCACACTGGTCATCAGCTGCTCTCCGTCCGACACACTTCAATGGACTCATGCTGGGTTTGGTATTTCACAAGTCCGCTCACACGGATAATGATAAATGACAAACACAGAGATGCAAAAACAATTAGTTTTATTAGATTCACGCTTTGGATGAAAGAGAAAAAAGAAGTTCAACGTATCGGACGTTAGTCCTTTGTCTTGAAAGTAGCTATACGCTATTTACGAATAAATATGTTTCCATTGTGGAACACATACGGCTGTTTCTCAGCTAAGCCAAACTGAGAAATATTCTTCTGATATTTCAACATTTGTATACAACAAATATTTTAGGACGTTTTATTTTCTGGCAGAATTCTTTTATTGCACATGTCTAAGTTTCCCATTAAATGTATATCATTTTTGACTATCAATTCATTAGTTGTTGACGCCTATACGTGATATAATTTGTAAACAGCCAAACTGCCATGAAAAGGAACTTTTATTGTGTCAGTGCATTTATAGTTCATAGTTTAGTTGGTAATATTTGAAGTCGTATTTTTTTACTGTTAATTTTAGACCAAAATGTAGCTAAATCCTAAGTGATGGAAGAGTTAACGTTAATATAATTTGTGGCCTTTGGACGTTTCAGTGTTTATATCAAAACACAAGAAAGTATTATACCATAACACCTATGGATTTTCTAAAGTAAGATGCATGAGACAAAAATGTCACCACCACCATTTCCACCACGAACTTCAACATAAACAAGAATAACTACTATTAGTACTAGTACTACTACTACTATTACTACTACTACTATACTACTACTACTACTACTACTACTACTATTACTACCACCACTACCACCACCACCACCACCACCACTACTACTACTACTACTACTACTACTACTACTACTACTACTACTGCTGCTGCTGCTGATGCTGATGCTGATGCTGATGCTGCTACTGCTTAAATCCCTAATCAAAACAAAATACATAGTTGGTATTTGTTAATGACAAATATTTCAGATGGGTGTTGCATCCTTATTTTCATAGATTATTTATCTTTTCTCGTATATTTTCTCTTTTTTTTTTGTTATATTACTGTGTGTTTTATTTAAATGTTGTTTATTTTTTATATTTCAACTAGAGAAATAAAGTTCACTGTTTTAACTCCGATATATTTTTGTTTACATACACACCCAGTAAACATAGATGGATTCATACACGCGCACATATATATTTGTGAACAAAACACAAAGCACCATCCATATACTCATATATATATATACATATATATATATATATATATATATATATATATATATATACATATATATATATATATATATATATATATATATATATATATATATATATATATATGTATAGGTCTCTTTATATATATATATATATATATACACAATATATAAGAAAAAGACGAGGAAATTTCGTTAACTTCCTCGTTCTTTTTTTTCTAATATATCCACTCTACCTGAGCTAGAGTGGATATATTAGAAAAAAAAGAACGAGGAAGTTAACGAAATTTCCTCGTTTTTTTCTTATATATTGTGTATATATATATATATATTATATATATATATATATAAAGAGACCTATACATATATTCTGGTAACATGTATCCCAGTACAACCTGCCTCATGGTCGGGTCGTTGGCGAGTAAACTGGCAATCCCACCAAGGTTTCTTGGTGAGGAGGGTGACTTTGGACATCCTGCAGGACTAAAAACAAAACCTGTCAAAGGGCAAAGGACCTCTTAAGAGTCAATGGCCATCCAAAGTCACCGGGAGAGATGACCCTTAGCCTTTGTCAAGGCAGAATTCTAGGAGAAGGAAAACTCTGATATAACACCTGCAACCCTGATGGTATCCAATGATGTTGACTTGTTCTTCTTTTTGGTAAATATCATCTTGGTTAAGAGAGTGGGACTGGCTTTGTGCAGTGCCTTTGCTCACTATAAAAGCTTCACAGCACAGGCATTGCTTTATATCTGGAGATCTCTCTGCAGTTGTCATCACATGGTACCATGGGCCCAGCACTATGTGTCAATAATTGTCACAGGTGTAGTGTTTGTACCAGAGTTTTCAAGTCGCTGGCTGGACTAAAAAGTCACACTTGTTTAGCGCATCGGTTGGGGTTCTTCTACATGGATATAAAGTAGTGGCCGTACTCGAAAACGAGTTGGCAGCCACCATATATATATATATATATATATATATATAAATATATATATATATATATATATATATTGCCTCTATATATATATATATATATATATATATATATATATATATATATAGAGAGAGAGAGAGAGAGAGAGAGAGAGTGCGCTCCGCACAGGTGTAGACAGGGGTGGAGGACGAATTTCGTGCAGAACATGCAAGGTTTTCATAGTTCATTATGGCATTAAGGCAGTGGATAAGGTCTAGTGAGTTTTTCAATATTAGCCACCTCACGGCGCTGAAGAGCCCACATTTCCTCGTTCCGTTGATACTGGATTTGCATCTTTCTACATTTTTGCAGTTAACGCATTCTAGGGAGTCCTCTTTCTGTTTTCAGTTTTTAACTGATGTGTTCCGTTTCTCCTTGTTAAAGAATGACACCTTTTTTGAATTGCTGTCACATAAGTGCCCATCATATCTCTTAAGGCTTCACGTGTGCTCTAGTGATTTTGCCTTGATTGTTGCCTCACAGATTATTGCCTCTGTTTTAAAGGTCCCATCTAGTTGACATGTATTACTGTTCCTACAAGAACAATTGGCTATGTTAGATTGTAAAGGTTTATTAGTTAGTAAAGTTGGGAATATAACTAAAACTAACCTTACGATTTTGCCTGTAAATTACTTCCTATTTTGTATATGGTCATTGGACACGTGTCTCAGGAAAAATGAACGTGAAATTTAAAAGAAAAGTTTTCAAGGTAATTCAGAACCGGAAGCATATATATTCTTTCATGAGGGCTAAATATTGGTATACGAGATATTAACCTGTTACGATTCATTGGCTATCATCATGTACCAACAAAAACATGATTAGTTGGCATATATTATATATATATATATATATTCATTAAAATAACAGATTAAAGTTTAAGCAAAGAATCGCTGCTTCACCCTTAACGGGATCTTTATCGAGCCCTCTTTGGATTTTACTCTTCAAATTTATTATTATTACTATATATATATATATATATATATATATATATATATATATATATACGTATATATATATATATATATATATATATATATATATATATATATATATATATATATATATTATCAGGATAAAGGAACAAAGATTCTCTGTTGCATCATACATATTTAATTAAATATTACATACGAGTCACTGTCGATAAGCTCGGGGGACGATCTATTAGTGATTGAACCTGCCTCTGGATTCGAAAGATCCTCAGATATCCACGCTCGGCTCACAGACGAGCCTGCATATTGAAGCATGTCTGAGGATCTTTCGATTCCAGAGTCAGGTTCGTTCCCCGAGCTGATCGACAGTGAAACATATGTAATATATTTTTAAATATGTTATCATGCAACACTGATTTTTGTTCCTTTATTCTAAAACTATTAACACTCTGCTCTGCAAGAGCATCGAATTCTCCCCCGGCAAACCGCCTATGGACGCAATTTATCTTGCACCTCTACACCTATATATATATACACACACACATATATATATATATATATATATATATATATATATATATATATATATATATATATATATATATATATATATATATATATATATATATATATATATATATATATATATATATATAGGCTCCGGTGGCTGATAGCTTCATGACTGCCGTTTTCAATTTATTTGGCCTCTATAACGTATGTTAATTGCTCTGGTCTTCTTTTAGTCCATTGAGCGCTTGCCGCATATCTCGAAAATTGCGTTTCGCTTTGTTTTTGACCAAAGCCGATATACTATCTCGCTGAAATTATACTTAAATATATATATATATATATATATATATATATATATATATATATATATATATATATATATATATATATATATATATATATATCGAAGTTGTAGAGAAATAGAGCAGATACCAATTGATTGAGGCGGCCACAAATCACACGATAGTGCAAAAAGTATATATATTTTAAGGCCAGAGTAAACACAAAATTAAGGAAGAGTGACACATAAATCGACCAGGTGAATGTGGTCACAGTGTTTAGCCATAACAACAACAAATACAAACACACATATATGTATACAGAAACATATACACACATAGCATATATACACAAGCATACGCAGAGAAAATATATGCACACTGATACATATAGACACACATACACACGCACTTCGCACGCATATACACAAATACTCTTCGGTGCACACACACATTTACACACAGACATACACATAGAAAGACACACTCATGCAAACACACACACGCCCCCCCCCCCACACACACACACAAGCATCTACATTATTTCATCGACAGTGATGCTTTCGAAACATGCAGAAAACTCTGTAGCATTTAAATATGAAAATCTGTGTCTGTGTGTACGCTAGCTAGATAGCCAAGGTAGTTGCGCTTTCAGGGTAGTTGCTCTTCCCTATTTGTCTCATTCAACACAACCACTATTGGTTCGACCAGCATTACAATCTACTCACTACACCATCACTCTTTCCGTCCCTCCTCTCTCTACATCTCCAGTTAAATATATAATTGTTTCTACTATTGGCACAAGGCCAGCAAATACATTACTGGTTCTTTATTTTATCAACCCCCTAAGGATGAAAGGAAAAGTTAACCTCGGCGGGATTTGAACTCAGAATGGCAAGGGCCATAACTCTATGCGTCAAAGCATGGCGTCCGACCCTCTACCGATATATATATATATATATATACTTACAGTGAGTTCAAATTCCCCTGATGTTAATTTAGCCTTTCATCCTTACGGGGTCGATAAAATAAAGTACCAGTAATACACTGCGGTAATTGCTGGCCTTGTGCCAAAAGTAGAAACAATTATATATATATATATATATATATACATTATACATTATATATATATAAAATATATATATATATTTGGTGGAGGGTGGGTTCTCGTTGTGTATGTATACGTAAATACATACACATATATATATGTGTATGTGTCCCGGGTTCAATCGGGGGTAACCACAGTAAGTAAGGTACTCAATACATAGCAGTGTATCCATATATAATATTGAAATGGCTTCTACGGGACAGGACTAGAATTGTTTCATTAGAAGGAAATCATTAGGAACGCCTTGCTTTCCTGATGATTTCCTACGAATGAAACAATTATATATATATATATATATATATATATATATGTGTGTGTGTGTGTGTGTGTGTGTGTGTGTGTGTGTCTGTCTGTGTGTGCGTGTATCTGTGTGTGCATGTGTGTGCATGTGTGTGCATGTGTGTGCATGTGTGTGCATGTCTGTGTGTGTGTTTACAAATAAGTGTCATAATTATGAATATAATGAAGATTATCTGAACAGAAATTTCTCTGTTTGTGTATGTATTGAAAAACAACATGAGTGAATAATTCGGTAAGCTGATATATATTATATATAAGAAATGGTATATGAAATAATACATATTATCATTGGTAAATATATAACGATGATGATATAGTAGGAAAGGTATCTAACATTTCGGAAGTTAGTCATTCATCCGAATACACACACACATATACATATATATATACACACACATATGTGTGTCTGTCTGTCTTTGTGTGTGTGTATATTTATATATTATTCTCTTTGGTCACTAATGACCTTTGGTTTTGCACCAAAAAAGTTCCCCTCTGAGGCACACATACCAGTCACCCATACATGTCAGTTTCCCCTATTCACCACACTGATGTTGTTCCCATGTACGGTACAGGCCGACACAGCTTGGCACCAGTGATATCACTACTTATTTCTACAACTGGATGAATTGGAACAGTGTAAATTAAAGTGTCTTGCTCAAGGACATAACGCATCGCCTGCTCTGGGAATCTAACTGACAATCTCACACACATTAAGCCACACATACACAATCGCGCACGTGAACGCACAGACACACACACAGACACACACACATATATATATACATAAATATATATATATATATATATATATATATATATATATATATATATATATATATATATATATATATATATATATATATATATATATACAGAATTAGTATATCTACCAACATATATATACAGATGCATACCTATGCTAGCAAATATATAGGTTTTCTCTTAGTAACTTTGTGGTTCAATGCAAGGGGATGCAGAACAATTATATGAAAGACGTAAAATAAGAAAATTATAAAAATTAACTTAGATGTCACGTGATTGATTCTTTTGAATTTGCCACCGACCAAGTAGGCAGTGATTTTTTTCAATGTCTTGGAATTTAGTCCACGCTTGCTTTTTTCCATCCACTGAATTATTTTTGTATAAATTCCCTGTGTTCATGCATCGCCTGGTAACTTAGCTGAGAACAGACTTACTGATGACGAAACGGCTTCTCCATGCATTCCATTTGGAAACCATGTTTATTCCCTTTCAGAAACTAATTAGTTGGAGTGAAATTTTAGTAAGGAAGTTAATTTTTATAATTTTCTTATTTTACGTTTTTCATATATATATATATATATATATATATATATACATGTATATATTTCTCTCTCTCTCTCTCTCTCTCTCTCTCTCTCTCTCTCTCTCTATATATATATATATATATATATATATATATATATATATATATATATATATATATATATATATATATATATATATATAGGCACCCGCTTTACGTGTGTTGTGTTGAAGCAAATAACTGTGTATACTCTGGGAATGTATCTTACATTGCCCATGGAGTACGCTGAGATACAACCGGTACTGGCATTGATAAATATGGTGGGTTTGTCAACACCTTATTATATATATATATTTATATATGCAAAAAGGTAAACGAAAACAACACAAGAATCAACACAGTACAGTAGAGAAATATATTAATATATATTAGTTTAACGATTAATATAATAGGAACAAAAGTCTTTACGTCTCGGACACTACTCCTTCATGAGACTATAAAATGTGAACTAAAAGATGAAATAGAAAGTTAGAGAGTTAGATGAGTAGAAGGTTTTTGAGAAATTGTACGCTTCTATTCACACACACACACACATACACACACATATATATATATATATATATATATATATATATATATATATATATATATATATATATATATATATATATATATATATATATATACTCTGGTATCAACTTATCAATTTTAGGGCCAATAACGTTGTTAGACCTCTGTGTAGTACGCAAGTAAAAATTCCAACAAGAATAGGTGATGAGAGATTTCTTGTTTTTGTAGTAGACTAACTATGATAACTTTGATTGCTCTCGGCCTGTATTGGCCCAGGCCATGCCTACTGCTTCTGATGAAGTCGGGGTGATGAATCTATAGTATCGAGTCTAATGATATGGAGTTGCATATTTATTTCATGATTAATCACTATAGCTATTAATCATTATCAAGCAAACGTCTGAAACTATCGTAAAACAATGAACAAATTAAGCACTAAGCTTCGAATATGGTTTTCATTGTTCAACACACAGACACAGACACACACAGACACACACACAGACACACAGACACACACACACACACACACACACATATATATATATATATATATATATATATATATATATATATATATATATATATATATATATATATATATATACATATATATATATATATGTATATATATATATATATATAAGTTAAAACAAAACAAAAACGATAACGAAGTGTGCAGTACAAAGTGTTAGTATAAGGTTCACTCTTGGGAGTGGGGAGGGGGGACGTTTCGGGCATAAGCCCTTCTTCAGGTGAAAAGTGGGAGGGAAAAGAGTTCCGAGGGTGTGAGAGAGAGTGGTGGAAAGACATTAAGGGGGGGGGGGGGGTTAAGGGGAAGGGAAAACAATTAAAAAGAGGGTAAACAAATTAAAATGAAACAAGTGGTGGAAGGGTGTGAGGCGTGTAGAGATGGTCGTGGAGGATGGAGGGGTGAGAGGGGAGAAGGAGACAGGGGTCCGAGCGGGGAGAACGGAAGGTGGTTTCTGTGTATGTGTAGGTGTATATGTGTGTGTGTGTATGTGTGAATGTGAGTGTGCGAGTATGGTGAAGAACGAGGTATATATATATATGGGGGGGGGGGTTAATTATGTGCACGCAGTTATGTAAATGAACATAGCAATCTTAACTGAGAGTGTGTACAGAGGTTTCAAGCCACTATTTACTAACCCCATGTGTATGGTATCCAGTTGTCTCAACTATTATCTATACTATTATTTTAAAAAATTTAGGATGAACTCATTTCATATTTCAGATTTTCTTAAAGCTTCTTCAATCAAGATATATAATTCACTATTTACTATCTTTAGAAAGTTGAAATATTTTGGAGATCTATCAGCTGTTTTGTAAATAAAGAAAATAACGATGTCTTTGTTGTTTCTGTTGTTATTCTTTGTTCTTGTATCTATAAAATGCGTTTCCGACTTCGTTTTAATTTTGTCATTTTCTTTATCTGTTACGAAATGTTGCTTGTTTAAATTGTCAGAGTAACTTGGGGGTAAAGCTGTCGTGGTAATAGAGGACCGATCTTTTTCAGCCGTTAGAAGCAATATGTGTATATTGGAATATATAACCGTTTTTAAATTACAATATTGCTGCATTCCACAACTCATTTCCACCTGTGATGGCTATCAGAGAGAAATTGCCATCATCACCCTTCAACAGCAGTTCCAGCCCTCCTACACGAAGACGACCACCAAAACTACATTCAACACAACCACATTCACCACAACCAACATCACCTACTGTACTAGCCCCACCTCCACTCACACGACTGAGCGAGACAATTATAATAACCGAGGAAGGGTTGAACTTGTCCAAGTAACTGGAAACAACGGTTAGGATTGCTATCCTTAGATATATGTGAGTTTTGTTGTTGTTTTTTGTAAACAGTAATGAGAATGCTCATCTAAAAAGTCGATGGAGGAAAATCTAGGTGAGTAGAGCAACCACCCAGGGTCAAATTGAATGATGTCCCGGATCAATCAATAACATAAAAAGGTTCCTCATACTGAGCAAAAGATTTGGCATGGTAGAGGTAATGTTCCCCCACTAAATGGAGATTGGGAGCCACACGACCAACCCAGTAAAAGTGTGGAAGTAATACTCATACAAGCTTACTAAGTATAAGAGTAGTCGCCGTGTTATCATTAATTGGCATCTGATGGCTGCTGGCTGCTATCCTGGCAAGAATTGAGAAGCTGCAAAAGTAAAATTGGATAAGTATGGTGATGGAGCTCTTGAAACAAATTGTGCAAGAGAGAACTAAGCTTTATTAATCGATCTGATTAATCAGGTCCAGATGCCATATATGTTGGGCTAACACCTATCTGAATGTTTTTGCTAAAATCAAAAACTGCCAAACCCTAAAGGTTTGCATCACCAAACAAATGTAACAGCACCAGCAGCCGTAGCGGAATGGAAGAATTCCCAGTTCTATGAACCAGGGCACGTTAATGCTTTTGAGAAAGGGTCCGAACTCTATGGACCACGTTTTAAATTCCTGGACGATAACTCTGCTAAATAGAGATTTCAGGATTTGGGCCATGGTTTTAACAATGAGGTTAGTACTTGCATTCTGTAGTTTGACTGGAGATGCGAAGAGCAGCGTGTTCCTGAAAAGCTGTATACATGGCAAACTCTACTTCGTGTAATATATCATAGAGAGGATGCTTAGGTAACATAGCACTGGAAGGGCCCTGACCAACCTATCAATCGAACATTTTCGAGAGAGCGGGTCTCCTTATATCAACCAATTTTTTTGCAGTCATCAAGGATAGTATAAGTTTGTGTGGCATCTGCTAATCAAAGTAGATGGCCATGTATCTGAAACTATCAGCATCCTGCTCTCGTTCCTTAATTCTTTTATTCTTTTCCCTACTGCATGTATTCACTCGAGAAGCGTTAGTATCGAAATTAAAAATTTTAAGGCGCAATTTGATCTCAACAGCCAATACAGGAAGATTGGGCATTACGTAGCAGATAATGTGCAGACATGCACTGAGTCTGTGATATCACCAGCAATTTGTTCATTCTCTGGTATCTGTAGTTTGGTGCAATTTATTTATTTGTTTTTAAATTTAGCATACGCATCTGTATCTCTGCAACCGGTTGCCGTCAATGTAGTGTGGCAATGTAGTGTGTTATAAACACATTTCTTTTTTTCTCTCTCTATGGACAGAAAAATGTCTCAATTTAATCTGCTACAAATATTGGGGAGAGGGAAAACGAAACATGTGTTTACATTTGTCATAATACAACCACGGCAGCACAGGTGTGTTGCGAACAAAGTGGTTTAACCTGAACTACAGTCAATATATATATATATATATATATATATATATATATATATATATATATATATATATATATATATATATATATATATATAATTGTATGAAACACATGGCAATCTGGCGTATACCTTCCTAGGTACTTTAAATTTCCCGAAGCAAGTTCATTTTACTTCGTTCGTCAGCCTTCCTCTGTGTGTAAATATATATACATATATATTTACACACACACATATATATATATATAAACCCATTGACATACATACGAAATACAGTTTGGTAACAGCAGGTCATATTGAAAATCAAGACCACTCTGTTCTCTGCAAATTTTCATGTTTCCTCGTCTAACTGTTTTCCAGTCCAGATGCGAAATTGAGGCACTGAGCAATCCTTCTATTTCATATTCACCGCACCAACTTCCATAAAATTTTACTTGCAGGTAGGAAACTACACCCGACCTTACTTCATCCTCTTCCGTTACCCTTGTATATGTGTGTTGAATGTTTCATTGCAGAATGACCCTACCTCTCACTTGCATTTATCTCTGGGGTCGTCTATAACGCTTATTTAGTTATAGTCACCAAACAAAATAGGGCCATTGATTACAAACACACACACACACACACACACACACACACACACACACACACACACACACACACACACACACACACACACACACATATATATATATATATATATATATATATATATATATGTATGTATATATAGTACATATTGTGTATGATGTATGTATTGACTGATTATTTTTGGCGGAGCAAGGTAAAGTGGTTTTCATAAAAGGCTCGACTGACAGCCGGATCTGTCTCACACACCCTAGCATGTGTTCAACATAAGCCCATAAGCAGGCAATCTTTTGGCATTGGACTACGTTCCCTTACCACCGCTAATAGCAATAATACACCTTATTGTGACAAAGAGCAAATCCAACGCTGAATGAGAAGTTGTTGTCTAATAATAATAAAGCAGAGTCTTATAACGGTGGTTTAGATTTACATTCTCCTAATTAGACAATACTCAAACAACCACGCACGTATATACAAACACACACAGCCATGCACATTCACATACAAGCACACATATATATATATATCCATACATATATTCATACATACACACGTCCCGCTCCCCCAAAGCACACACACATGTGCACATGTAAAAGCAACACATCTCAAGTGTCACAAGTGTGACCAATCTACAGTTTAACATATATGGCATAGATTGCCTGTAAACAACTCATCCGGCTTGTTTCTGATTTCTTTGGGTGGTTGACACGGATGGAGGAGGTATATTTTCAATTGGATAGAATGAATTTCTATTTTGGGTAAGTGCAAACAATTTCAAAGTGCAAGAAATTATTTGTCAACATTTACAGAAAGAGCACGGAACTATTCCCAATAGCTGAGATAAAATTATGTTGTTACTGTCATTGTAGTTTAGACCTAAATTAACTTTAACAGAAAAGAACTTTAATTGTACACATTGTAGTCAACGTTTTTGTATCAAGTGACTAAACTATTGAATGCATTATTCTCACTGCTGTATGACAAACGAGCTTATCCTGGCTTGTTTCAACATGTATTAACGCATCATCAGTGTATATATATCCTTTTCCACGAACTTAATGGAAATGTTCATAGGACATAGCTTAATTGATCTGCTTATTTTGACCAATGTCTCAAGAATTAGCAATATTAATTAATAAATTGATATTAGGCAAATACGTCAATAGGATAAGTAGAAATATAAGAAAACTTATGACCATTTGTCGTTTTTAGTTGGCTGTAAAAAAGAAACTTCCTATTTAAAACAGGGAGAAAATGTTATCAACCTGTTTAGTTTTATAATGCCTCCAAGGTTAGAAGGAACTTATATCTATTCATAATATGTGAAAGCTTAGGCAACACGTAGTTGGTTTGCTCAATTTGCAGAATCATGTTAGTCTAGTTAATGTGAATTAATTATTTAATAAAAATATTACTGATATCAGCGGCATTCACCTTAATAGTTAAGCCAATAGAATATTTACTAATAGACAGATTAATCACCAGGTAAATTTTTCTACCCTCTTTCTGCTCTCCTTTTTACTTAGAACATCAACTCATTTTCGTTTGAGTAGTTTCAATAAATATACACATTAGTCACAATGCCTAATGTAGAGATAGAGATTACACACAGGTTTAGTTGTTCCTAAGGTGCGACCACGATATTTCTATTGGAAATTGCGTGTATTATACATAGTTGAAAGGTAGTACACACTCTGTGAACAAGAATGAGTAAAGAATTTATGTTAGAGCATGAATAAATACTGGAAGTCTTCAGATAAATAAATAATTCTCAGTATGTATGCGCTAAAAATTCACGTTCATAAGTTTACCATATATTTCAACTTATATCGACTCCTTCATATTTTATGTGTGTGTGTATATATGTATATGTATATATATATATATATATATGTATATTCTGGCAATATTACACAAATATGACCCTCCCCAAGTATAACAATATATATATATATATATATATATATATATATATATATATATATATGTATATATATATACATATATATATATATATAATATACATATATATACATATATATACATAAATATGTATACACATATGTATATATATGTATATATATATATATTGTTATACTTTGGGAGGGTCATGTTGCCAACAATTAACACACGCACCAGTTGCTTTCACTTCAATTTATTATATATATATATATATATATATATATATTAATATATATATATATATATATATTAATATATATATATATACATATATATATATATAACGAAGGAAATGTGGTAAGGAACCAGGTGGACCATAGCGCACCAAAGTATTTAATACTTAGGGTAGTAGAGTGGGTAATAGGAACGAGTAGGACTCCGACGGCTGAGCTCAAGCCTTTTCGACGGTTAATTCTGGAGGAAGACAGGAAGACGAT
>OZ024740.1:345506543-345516543 GCA_964016885.1 Eledone cirrhosa
CCCCTAACATTATCATTGTTGCTAAAATGAAGATTTAAAAAGTACTCATAGCATAAACTACTCTATGGTACACAATACCAGGACAAAATACACGGGATATTGACTTTTAAAATACCTTCTATCATCATTGTTTCTACTTTAGGCACAAGGCCAGCAATTTCCCAGTGCATTACTGGTACTTTATTTTATCGACCCCTTAAGGATGAAAGGCAAAGTCAACCTCGGCAATGTTACTCAACCAGGCCAGAAGTCTTGTTAAGCGACACGAAAAACAAACTTAAAATTTTCCTAATATTTAAAGAAATATACACAAGTATTTATGTGTCTGTGTGTCGGTTTCTTTTTACAAGCTGGTCGTTTACACTTGTATTCGTCAGTTTTGCATTTCATCCGTCTTCCTTTCACTCAACAGTTCGCTGATTGGTCAGCTAGCTTGCCAGCGATCCCAGTTGATGACAAACAAGGCTTGTTCACAAACTTCACAGATTCGTCTGTCAGTCTGATACAACAAAGAACGCTTTGCGAAATTGAGACGCACACACTCGAACATACACATATGTATGAATGTATGTATGTATGTATAAACTCACAGACACACACATATATATGTATATATATATATATATATAAATATATATATATATATATGTTTATATATATATATATATATATATATATATATATATATATATATATATATATATATATATATATATATGTTAATTGGCAGGAGTACTATGGCAGTGTTAAGTTTAATATGTGTGTATATGAGAGCAAATACTATATGTTATTATACAAATAAACATATCGGTGCCTTACAATCAAAGAAAGAAATATTTTTTTCATTACGGAAAAACTATTTTTCTTGCGTTTGTCTGAGAATACGTCACAGAATCTCAGAAAAAGTCGAGAATGCCCGACAGCGCTGTTTCAAGATCTGTAAATCTCTCAATGTGATATTCACTCAACCAATATCAAAATAAAAATAGATTTGAGTTTATATATGATTTGCGTGGTGAACATTTTCTGGCGATACTCATCTGCATATAACAAATATAAAATATCGGCTGGAAATGCTTATTTGCATATAGTGTGAGCTCGGTTAGGTATAAGTAATTGTTTATATATATATATATATATATATATATATATATATATATATAAATATAAGTTGAAATAAAATGAAAACGAAATTTCATTTCTCACACTTAGTACGGCACTTACTTAAATCTAAGTATGTATGTATACGTACATACATATATGTATACAGACGTACAGTAGCATGCATATATATATATATGCATGCTACTGTACTAAGATGAGAAATGAAATTTCGTTTTCATTTTATTTCAACTTATCGTTTTCGGTATGCCTGACCGATTTAACTCACTCGATATGCAAATTAGGCTGCTCAGCCGTTAATTTGTATAAGGAAAGTATATACTTTCGAACGTTCAACTATCTGGCAGAAGGGTATACGGTGCTGATGATAGCTAACAAGCTTGAAACTATTACATCGTTCCTGTGTCAGTGTTGAACAAAAAGATGACGTGGTTGCCTTAACACCGTACGGCAATAATTCAGGCTGTTCAGTTTGTTTACAAACGAACAAAGCGGCGTTGTAATAAGCGTCCGCTAAACTGATACGTGCATATATCTATGTGTACCTGTATATATATATATATATATATATATATATATATATATATATATATATATATATATATATATATATATATATACACACATATATATATATATATATATATATATATATATATATATATATATATATATATATATATATATATATATATATATATATATATGTATATATATAAATATATATATATGCATGCTACTGTACGTCTGTATACATATATGTATGTACGTATACATACATACTTACATTTAAGTAAGTGCCGTACTAAGAGGAGAAATGAAATTTCGTTTTCATTTTATTTCAACTTATCGTTTTCGGTATGCCTGACCGATTTATCTCACTCGATATGCAAATTAGGCTGCTCAGCCATTAATTTTCATAAGGAAAGTATATACTTTCGAACGTTCAACTATCTGGCAGAAGGGTATACGGTGCTGATGATAGCTAACAAGCTTGAAACTAGTACATCGTTCCTGTGTCAGTGTTGAACAAAAAGGTGACGTGGTTGCCTTAACACCGTACGGCAATAATTCAGGCTGTTCAGTTTGTTTACAAACGAACAAAGCGGCGTTATAATAAGCGTCCGCTAAACTGATAAGTGCATATATGTATGTGTACCTGTATGTATATATATATATATATATATATATATATATATATATATATATATATATATATATATACACACACATATATATATATATATATATATATATATATATATATATATATATATATATATATATATATATATATAAATATATATATATGCATGCTACTGTACGTCTGTATACATATATGTATGTACGTATACATACATACTTACATTTAAGTAAGTGCCGTACTAAGAGGAGAAATGAAATTTCGTTTTCATTTTATTTCAACTTATCGTTTTCGGTATGCCTGACCGATTTATCTCACTCGATATGCAAATTAGGCTGCTCAGCCATTAATTTTCATAAGGAAAGTATATACTTTCGAACGTTCAACTATCTGGCAGAAGGGTATACGGTGCTGATGATAGCTAACAAGCTTGAAACTAGTACATCGTTCCTGTGTCAGTGTTGAACAAAAAGGTCACGTGGTTGCCTTAACACCGTACGGCAAAAATTCAGGCTATTCAGTTTGTTTACAAACGAACAAAGCGGCGTTATAATAAGCGTCCGCTAAACTGATAAGTGCATATATGTATGTGTACCTGTATGTATATATATATATATATATATATATATATATATATATATATATGCATGCTACTGTCCGTCTGTATACATATATGTATGTGCGTATACATACATACTTATATATATATATATATATATATATATATATATATATATATATATATATATATATATATATATATATACATATATATATATACATACATACATATGAAATGGGACTGTCCATCTTTCCGTGGGTTTTCTATTGTCTTTGTCATGTGCGGCCCCTATTTTAATTCATATTCAAAATACTATTTTGACAACTATCTTATAATAGACATCACACTACCCGGTCTGTCTTCATCTATTCTCCCTTCTTACCGTTTCTACGCCTCGGTGTCTTGTTTCTTTCTCTGCGTTAGACTACAGTCCACGTTATTCTCTTCTATTTTACATTTTTTTCTGCTCTTTCTAAGCTCTCACGCACTATTCTCTCCTTTCTTTGTTAGTTGACACACTTGGGATATTTTTGCTTCTATATGTGTAGTTAACCCAAAGGCATAACTTGTCTCAACCAGTTTTGTTTTCTCACAATTTGCATTGGAATGGTCTCAACCTTGATATAACGATACCGTAAGGATTTTTAGTTTGACTGAGGCGATGGGACTGTCTTTCTTTTCGTGGGTTTTTTTCTATTGTCTTTTTCTCCTATGCTTCTGCTACAGTAAAGACATAGTCATGGGGGAATTTTTGCAACTCTCTCTCCCTACTCTCTCTCTCTCTCTCTCTCTCTCTCTCTCTCTCTCTCTCTCTCTATATATATATATATATATATATATATATATATATATATATATATATATATATATATCTATATATATCTATCTATATATATATATATATATATATATATATATATATATATATATATATTTATATATATAAATTAATAAAGTAATGAATAAACAAAGAACAGTTCCTTATATTAAACAAATGTTTTAAATTCTTATATTAAAAATTTTAATATAAGGAACTGTTTCTTTGTTTATTCATTACTTTATTAATTTATCTTGACTCTGTTTTCCGTTAATTTTCACCGAAAATAGTTTTTGAATGCATCTTCTCTTTTCATGATATCCGGATTACATTGAGTTCTTCATACGGATTGGACACTACCGTAAATTTTTGGTAGATTTATCTACATATATATATTATCATGAGTTAAAGGTCTATAGATTTTTCCCTGGATTTTACTAAATTCTGTGGATGGATTTATATCCTGATTCTCTTTTGAGATGAGTTTGAGTTATTTTTCCTAAATCTTTCGTTAACTACTTTTCCCATCTTGACGTTATAGTCGCATATATGTTATAGAATGCCGTTAGCTTCTTGCTAAAACAATCTCTATACCTCTCATTAATATATATATATATATATATATATATATATATATATATATATATATAACATTTTAACTTTATTTATGTATATATATATATATAAATAAAATTACAATTTTATTTCTCGCTCTAGCACAGCAGATACATAAATGTAAGTATGCACACGAACACACACACACACACATATATATATATATATATATACAAACACATATATATAAATACGTATGGGTTATATCGAACATTAATGATAATGTTCGATTCGTTTGTAAATTGACGGCCCGATATAAAAATGTGCTGTGCCAGTTACTGATCGTCACCTGTTTGTTCAACACTGGCTTTGAGGAGCAATCAATATGTTTCTGGGTCATTACCCTTCATCAGTTATGTATACTTCTGCAAGTCTGTTGAAGGGTTGAAAATATATAGTATTTTCTTAAGTACACATCGGCTGAGCAGTCTCATTTGCATACCAAGCGAGTTACGGCTGGCCTTGCCGAATATTAAAAATAAAATTAGAATGTAATTCCCTTGCCCTAGCACAGCTGATACATAAATGAAAGTATACACACGCACACACACACACTCTCACACAGACACACACACACACACACATATGTATATATATATATATATATATATGTGTGTTTATATATATATATATATATATATATATGATTATTTGCTCTAGGAACTTGTTGAGTGCTCTGAATCAGCTATAAACATTTATACCTTTATCTATTTATTTATTTATTTATTATTTTTCGTATTCCCAACTATTTGTTTACCCCTTGCCCCTTTTTATTTTTTATATATATGTAATATTTATGTATTTTCTTATATATATATAATCAGTGAACAAGAACAACAAATCCTGCAGCTACCATCAAAATTTGTCATCTACAAAAAGATTAATCCTATTGAGTGCAAAACGGAGCTGGAAAAGTGTTTCACAAAAATACGTTGGAATGCAAAAGTAAACAACAACAACAACTATACGGACAACAACAACAATAATAACGATAGTAGTAATATAAACAATAACTCTGAGTATAGAAATAACAGCTATAATAGTAATAGTCATAGCAATAACAATAGCAGGAGAGTGAGAAATAGTAATAATGGTAATAATATTAACGATAGACAGAACAACAACAACAACAACCACAATAATAATAATAATAACAGAAACATTAACTACAGACACAGCAGCACACAGTAGTAATAACGGTAACAATACGAATAACAACAACAACAACCACAATGGTAATAATAGAAATAATATATGTAGCAACATTAATGATAGACACAACAAAAACAAGAAACATAATAAAAGTAATAACCACAATGGTAGAAATAACAGTAACAACAACAATAACGGTGGAGAAAACAACAGCAATACATCTAACAATCAAAGCAACAATACATCTAGCAATCATAACAACAATACTTCTAACAATCACAGCAACAATACATCTAGCAATCATAACAATAATAATGATGCTAATGATAGGAACAACAACAACCACCATAATAACAATAATAGCAACACACACAACTATGACGATAGATATGACTATTCTTCAACCCAGCTGACAAAACGTATAAAATGGGTAATACCTATCCTACGAGGTTACCCTTTAAGAAAAGAGTTTGCATACCACAACAAATAGATGATGAGACAGAGGCACAGTTCACCATAGCTAGAAATAAGATTAGACAAATAGTAGACCGGTATACTAAGAGGCAGAGCAGACCAGAGGTCCAACAACTTGGGAGGAAACCTGTAGAAGTCTTGGTTAGCCTCAAGCAGCGCACAGGGGATGGTGAGGTAGTATGTCTACCCACGGATAAGTCTGGTAGGATGTCAATAGACAGCATGCCAATCTACATCAAGGCTATGCAACCCCACATCACCAACACGGGTGAAATTGCACAGCAAATACAAGATGAGAGAGAGAAAATCCTCAACGCTATCATGATGATGTGGACCGACTTCCTAAAGCCAAGCAGACGCACTGCCAACAACTTCCAGGCGTCTAACAATGGCATACCACCTTTGTATGGGCTCCGCAAAGACCACAGGACAGTCAAGACCCGACAACAGGACCACCAACAAGACCTGTATGCGGAGAAAATATAGCTAGCAACTACAGGATCTCCTACTTCCTCTCAATGGTTATACGCCCCATAATCAAGATGTCCCCAGATGTATACGACAGTACAGAGGACCTCCTCAGCAGAATCAGTGAGTGCAACAAAAACAGGAACCTATCCAACTGCATAATAGGCAGTATGGATGTGGTATCACTGTACCCATCCATTAACATTGATTTTGCTGTGGAAAAATGTGTGATGATCATTGAGAGTGAGGTGGAGTTCTGTGACGTCGACACAGGCGAACTGGGCCTCCTACTTAGACTTACTTACGACACTGATAACCTAGACCGCCATGACCTTAGACGTTTCTTCCCCAGTAGACCTATAAGAGGTAGACCCCCCACCATAAACTCAATGGCAAAAAAGACTCCCATGGGAAGGTGGATTGAGTGGACCAAAGCTATACGGACCCCCCAAAACAATGATCAGGTAAGAAAAATGGTCGCACATGCAATAGGGGATAGTATCCTAACTACCCTAAAGGGTCACATATTCAAGTTCAACGAGAAGATCTACACCCAAAATAAAAGAAATAAGGGAGCAGCCATTGGCGTCAGCATAGCTGGTGACGTTGCCAACCTTTTTATGGTATGGTGGGAAAGAAGACTCAAAGATCTCCTTGATGAGAGCTCCATAGACCTCATCATGTACTCTCGTTACGTAGATGACATCAATATAGTAATAAGGACATCCCCACAAGAGAGCACTAACAAGTTTGATTTAGAACGTAGCACAATGTAAAGCATCCAGCAGATAGCTAATTCCATACACCAGAGTATAACTGTAACTATCGAGTACCCTTCCAAACACCCTAACAGTAGACTATCTGTATTAGACACGGAACTCTGGATTAACGCTATAGACGAGAGAGCCCAAATTCTCCACTCACACTATGCTAAACCCATGACATCCAAATACCTGATACTCAAAAACTCAGCAATGTCCAGTAGTGCTAAGTTTAATATTCTGATCGCAGACTTGGTACGAGTGATGAAGAACGTGTCCCGCATGTGCGACCCAACATAAATGGAAAGACACATCCAACACTTCATCAACCGCATGCAGTTCTCTGGCTACAACCAAAGAGACAGAATCAGAGTATACGAAGGAGCCACGGAGAAGTATATGACCCTCATAGAATTGGACATGAAAGAAATTTGCCCATTATAAAGGAGAAAATCAGGGAATAGCTTAGATAGGACTAGACATACGATAGGGAAAGCCACCTCATGGTAAGACAACCATAGATACCTGAGTGTCAAGTTTGTGGACGCTACCCCTGGAGGGAAATTATCTAACCAGTGTAGAAAGGCTCTGAGAAAGACCTACTTAAAGATTAAGGTGGTAGAAAAGCCAGGAACCACCATAAAATCCCTGATCAGCAAAACCTACCCTTTTCAGAAAATCCACTGTACTAATATGAAATGTATCATATGTAGAGTAAACCCCCGGATAAACTGTAAAACTAGAAACGTAGTCTATAGCATAAGATGTACAGAGGGTACTTGCAGAAACATGACAACAATATACATAGGCGAGACAGCTTGTAGCATAGGTGAAAGAATAGATCAACACTGGGGAGAACTAAAAGGACAAAAAAACGGTTCAGTACTGTACGAACATGCTAGACAACAACACAACGGTAACATAGACATCATAGAAGTTAGAATAATATCTAAACATAGAAATGACCCAGCAGATAGGAAAATCAGAGAGGCCAGCGAAATAGGACTTAGAAGGCCAAGGCTGAACAGAAAAAATGAATGGAATAACAACAACACCCTAACAAACAACACTGACCTAAGAGAAGTATAAATAAATAAATAAATAAATACATACACAAGCACAATAACAACAAACACATATGAACACACACTGGCAAATTAAGATATAATACATTAACCTATACACAGTCACCCAAACAAGAACACACATCAAACAAAACACTATACACACACGCAAACGCATGCGCAGAGAAGACGAAAAATAAACAAATAAATAAATAAATAAATAAACAGACTAAATAAAGATGGCGTAAGCATACAATGCAACGGGAGGAAACATAATAGCAACACTGATGATGTCGCAGATGTGCAAAGAAAGAACTTTGATAGACTATATATATGTGTTTGTGTCTATAGTGTGTCTGTATTTTTGACCGTTGCTCAGCCAATGGCAACATTGAGGAACGAATAAATTAAATTAACCGATATAAAAGTCACAGAAGCGAAAACCAACCAAACAGTGAGTGTGTTCTGTTATTAATTCTGGCCATATTCTTACACAAATATGACGCTCCCCAAGAATAACAATATATATATATATATATATATATTTCATTTCTGAATTTGTTTAGCAAGATTCTTTATCTGAAAACGTGTGTTGAAACCGATATTGTTTTACTTTGGGAGGGTCATGTGGCCAATAAGAAACACACGCACCAGTTGCTTTCACTTCAATTTATTATAATAAATTCATAAATTTAGGAATTTATAAATTTCCGGTTGGTTGGTTGGTTCCACAACCAGATGATTTTTTATATATATATTGTCAAAGTTCTTTCGTCACACATTCTGTGACATCTTTAGTGGCTGGGGATTCTTTTCTTTGTTTTTGTGCCTCTCCTTTGTTCTGTCCTACGCCATCTTGTTTGTGTGTGTGTGTTGTCTGCTTAGTTTGCGCATGTGTTACATCCGGGTGTCTGTGTGTGTTTATATTCCATGACTTCCAAATATCTGATCCACCGAAACTCAGCTGTTTGGGACCATACCAAAATCAACATACTGATTGCGGATTTGGTACGGGTGATGAGAAACGTGTCCTGCATGTGCAACCCCGAAGAACTAGAAAGACACATAGAACACTTCATCCACCGTATGCAGTTCTCTGGTTACAATCAGAGAGATAAAATCAGAGTATATAGAGGAGCCAGAACCAAATGGGAAAAAATGGTAAATAATGATACAAATGGGACCTGCCCCTTGTATAGGAGTAAATTTTGCAATAGAATAGAAAGAACTAGGAATAAGGCTAATATAATAAACTCATGGTATGATAACAATAAATACCAGAGTGTAATGTTCATCGATACAACCCCTAGAAGGGCCCTAGATAAACATAAACTCAATATTAAGATAGTAGAAAGACCAGGTACCTCCATAAAAACACTTACATACCCTTTTCAAAGACCTCCTTGTATAGATAAGAAACGTATAATCTGTAAATTAAGCCCCCATATTAACTGTAAATCTAGAAATGTAGTATTTAGTATAAGATGTACTGAAGGACAATGTAGAGATAAAAAGATAGTGTACATAGGTGAGACAGCTCGTAGTATAGGAGAACGGATAAATGAACACTGGCAAGACCTTCAAGATAGTAAAGAATCATCTGTACTCTACCAACATAAGGGTAAATTAGAGAACATAGAAATAAAAATAGAATCTACACACAGAAAAGACGCAATGTTTAGACAAATCACAGAGGCAATAAACATAAATGAACTCCAAACAAAATTAAATAGAAAACACGAGTGGAACAGCAACATCACAACTTACAATTAAGGACAAAATGAAAACACACACGCACATAGAACAAACAACCAACCAGTA
>OZ024740.1:345519043-345579043 GCA_964016885.1 Eledone cirrhosa
AGAGTGGGTAATAGGAAAAGAGCCAGGACCCCTACAGCTGAGCTCCGGCTGTTTTGACAGCTAGATCCGAACTATATATATATAGTGGTAAGAAACTCTCGGGTGAGCTGGAGAGCAGAAGGTCTCCAGAGAAGAAATATATATATATATATATATATATATATATATATATATATTTATATACGTGTGTATGTGTTTATGTGTTGTCATTCATTACCCAACTTTCTATTAGTTGTTTCGTTTTTTTTCTCACTTTCATCCTGCCAGGTTTAATTATGTGTCAGATATCCGACAGTTCTCTGTGTAATAAACAATCTTCTACCTGCTTTTCCTTTCATCGGCTAAGCAACACTTCTTTCCCCATTCTTATTTGACTCCAGTGTTGCCATGTAAAATACCGACGTTCAATGAACACGTTTATATTTGTGTGGACCGTTTTTTCACAGTCGTGATGCCTTCTAACGCCTCTGGCACAATAGACACAATGAACTGGACACCAAGTGTCCAGTTCATTAGGCACTTCCAGATATATTCAATAACTATCCACCTATGGAATTTTCCTCGTTCTTCTATGTGGAGTGTTTTTTAGGACCCACGCTGCTACGATTAGTCCTTTACAATAATTCTCACTCATTCTTTGTTCCCCTTATTTACTGATCATATAGTTTTCAGTCTCCTCGTGGTTTAGTATCAACTAATTACTATTTTTTTTCTTACATGGAGTCTTACTGAATAATCGTCTGATAGAAATATATTTTTCAATATTTATATGCTGATAAATAAATAAAGGCTATGAAATGAAATTAAAATACAAGGATAAATTCAGACAAAATAGAAAAACATTAAAACCATTTTAATGAAATAAACAGTTATAGATATAAACATATAATGTATATTTTTAATTATATTTATATAAAACACATATATCCTCATCATCATTCCATTCTGACAAGTATTGGATCAGTATGTGATTGATATGCAGATATTAATAACAAATGCAGAATGAGAAAGTCTACTGCAGTATTTCAACAATTATAAAGAATGTGATCGGGAAAATATTGGATAACATCACAATGTAATTGTACCATATCGTCATGCTACTAAAGTGTTACATACAAGCGAAATGTTATGGAGGTCTTTCACAAAAGGTACATGGGAGAAATCCTGAAAACTTTGTTTCATGATATAAAAATCTCGAAGAATCTATGAATCCTAAATAGTGCTTTGAGTTGAATAATACGTTGTGAGTGAAATTTGTTAGACGGTGACTGTAAAATCCCCAATAAGAGAAGGACTTCAGCTATGAAAACATCATTTCTCTTTGTTTCTTTGTCTAACGATATTGTGTCACTGGGTGTGTGATTTAACCATCACGTAACCACGATCTTCATTGAAATACCACAGCTTTGTTAATAAAAGATTTTTAAGCATCTAGATCGAACTACAATATTCTATGTAAACATACTTGAATCCTAAATATTCCTTGATCATCTCCTTGTCACCCCTGTCGTCGGCGTATTTCAATTTATATTCATTTAAATCATACACTTATTTTCTTCCACACTTAATTTTTATCAATGTCAAACATATAGCCAAAAATGTATATCTAGCAGATTCGACTTCGCCACCAGTATAAAGGCTCAATCACTGATGATAATTTCTTTTCCTTCCATTCCTTCTAAATGTCTCGGGGACCCTAGAGACCGTTATAGGCTTTTCCTTTCCTTCTCAGGTAAATTCATTAATAATAAATAAATAAACAGGCAACTGCTGATACCTTGTGCTTCTGCTAAATTCTTAATTAGAAACTGGAGATAACATGAAGAAACCATAAAGTAGAGTTTCCAATGGTATCTTGGAGGGATTTCTTATTGGTCAGCGAGCAGTATTTAGCAGTTGTTATAGGAGAAACTATCTTAACTCACTATGACATATTCCACTACAAAGTAACTATTTGGATTTTCATAGGAAACTCAGACGCAGAAAAATAACTGTAAAATGCAGTTGCAAAAACTAGACGGAAAATAATGCTTAACAGTCGATATGAAGAATCGAACTCCATATCTTTCAGAGATAGGCTAACTGCTCAGCCTACTGAGCTAAACAGCCTAAACAACGCCACCGTCTAAATTAGAAGCTAAATCACACAATTTTGAAAATCTTAGCAACATCGTATGCAAACTTTAATCTCCCGAAACACTGAAAGATTGTGAGTTTTATAGAAAATGTATAAAAGATTTAGGCACAGAAAAATGACTCTAAATAGAGTGGGAATCTAAATATAGTTTGCAAAATCACGTAAAGAAACTGATAGACGGGAAAAAGTGGTCAACGGTCACAATGAAGAATCGAAGACCATATCTCTTCAAATACAAGCTAAATGGTCGAGGCATTGAGCTAAACGGGCCCTGAAAACGATCTCCATCTAAAATAGACTCTTCATCACACGGCTTTAAAAATGTAAACAAAATCGTATGCAAAGTTTGAACTCTTGAAATGCTACTTCTGAACTAAGCAATGTTGTTGTTTTTGTTGCTGCTTCTCTTGTTTTTCTATGCTGCTATTTGTGTGTCAACGTTGTTGTCTACACTTTTATCACCTTCCTAACTTCTGGGAGTGGTTGAAACTATTGTTATAAGAAACTGGTTCATTGTCAAAATGTGGGGCTGCATGTATCGTAGTTCTTATGTATGTGTCTGCGTGTGTGAATGTACAGTTTATGTCAGTAGGGTGGTTCTTTTATCTTTTTGTTTATTTTCCTTGTTTTATTCTTGTTATTTTTGTTGTTGGTGGGGGGAGAAGAGGTCTTTTGTGTTGCCTGCAGTGCTGATAGCGGAAGCTGTGAATGACGGAGGCTAGTGAGGGGCTGGCGGTGTTACACTTAGTGTTGATGTTGTTAGTAACTATTGTTGGCATATTAGGTGTGTTGCTGTTGTTGATTAGCCTCAGGTCAGCTCTAGCAAAGCCATGGTCGAACACATTCCAGGCGTGACCACCTTGCTTTTTCGTGATATCAATATTATACACCGTGTCCCTTTTTGTAGATGTTAGTATTTGATTTGAAGAGAGAGGCTCTTATTTCTAGCTGGTAATAACGATGGTAGTAGTTGTGGTGGTATTGGTAATAGTGGTATTATTGTTGGTGATATCGGTGAAAATGATTATGCTTGTGATAGTGAGTATGTTGGTGATAATGGTTGTGCTGATGATTAAGGTGTTTGTAATTATGGCGGTGTTGTGATAATAGTGCCGTTGCTGATAATGGTAGTAATAAGCATATTAGTAGTTCTGTTTATAGTAATAGTGATGGTGATAGTGACGTTATTGTTGAAAATAGACGGGATATTTTCGTAACAGTAGTAGCATTGTTGATCTTGTTGTTTTTCTCAAGGTAGATCTGCTTGAGCAGGCATATAAACACAAGCGTTCCTTCCATGACCATCACCTATTGTAATAAAGAATAATGTATTTATACCTACATTATTTAATGTAACAGAACTAAACATTAAGAAAATCAGAAGAACTGCTATTATATTTAATGAACAAGCCCAGCTCCAGCAAAGACATTACTTCATATATTGCAAGACTAAAACAGGTAAAGCAATACAAATGATTTGTACATAACCATGTAGACTTTAAAGTAAAATGTACTGCAACAAATAAGATTGTCATAATACTTGTGAGATTGACTTAATCCTTCGATTGGTTTAAGACCATCACTTGACACTTCGGTACCTTTAAGAAAAGATCACACAGGCAAGAATTGAAACTAGGTCTCTAGTTTGAGGATATTTTCCTCCTTCTTTTCATCACACTCACCAGTCTCAGTGACCATGACAAAGACAATGCGCTCTGTCCTTTGCACCTTGACTGAACACTAAATATATAAAAAATAAAACACTGGAAGTGTTGAACATAAACACGATGAATTTGCAATAAACTGTGAATTGATAACAGACAACCTTTGGTAAAATCATCAGAGCGCCAGACAAAATGATTTGCAGGATTTATACCGAATCCTTTCTGAGTTCAAATCCCGCTGAGGTCAGATTTGCTTGTCATCATTATCATATCGATAGATAAAGTAAAAGTCAAGAGAAGTGGACTGGCTGAGTCGTTAGAGCACCAGATAAGATAACTTGCAATATATATTACCGCTATATGATTGTGGTGATAGGGTAGTGTTGATGATGGTGTTTGTCTTTGTCTGGGGCCAGTATAGTGGTGCCAGTATAGTGCTGGTATCACAGTGGTAGTAGTAGTGTTGATGTGGTAGTGTTAGTGTTTGTGCGACAGTGTGGTGGTGGTGGTGGTGGTGGTAGTAGTGGAGGTGTTGGTGGTGGTAGTAGTGGAGGTGTTGGTGGTGGTGTAGGTAGCGTAGCGGTTTTGCTGTTGTGGGTGGCGGTAGTATTTATATGATGATGGAAAGGCTGGTGATATTAGTAAGGTTTGTGGTGCTGCAGGAGTTGGTGAGCTGATTTTGTTGTGGAAGAGGAGCTGATGTTGCTAGCAGTAGTTGTAGTAGTGTTGGTGGAAGTGATGGGGAAATGTATGGTGGGGCAGAATGTGTGGTAGTGGAGCTGTCAGTGTTAGTGGTGGTAGTAGTTATGGCATTGAATGGTGAATAAAACCTGTCTTGATTTTAAACTCACGTCACCAACACCATCACCACTACAACAACCAGCATCTTCACAACCACTATTATTGTCAGTCCCACAAAATTCCCGCTACTAACACCACTATCACGACGACAACGATGACCATCAACACCACCACCATCACCAACACCACCACCACAACCATCGCTATCTCCCTACCATTAGAATTAACATCGCTTCATATCAACATGACCATCACTACAACCACCACCACCACCACCAACAACAACAACAACCCTCCTACCATCCACACACCACCCCAATCAGCATGATCGTCACCACCACCACCACCACCAATCTCAAGTTCCCACCAACACCACTAACACAATAATGAATAGCACAATCAACATTACCAGACCTTATCTATTCACCATCACCAACCACTATTTTTTTTCATCTCTTATCAACGTTACTATCTCACACCCTTCAGGCATGATTGTTGGTGGCTGGGTGGGAAGGAATGGGCATGTAATGAGGGCGGCGTCTCTGGTGGTGATGGTAGTGGATGGCATCAGTGGTAGTGTTAGGGCTATGATAGTTGTGATGAGTAAGCTGCTGAAGCTGTTACTGTCCAGCTAGGGTCAGAGACTACCGCCATCAGATCGAACAGATCTCTGGTTCGTAAGTTGTCGCGCGATAGTGCAGTATTAATAACAATAACAATAACAATAATAATATTAATAATGATTTCTGATTCAGGGGAGGGGAAAGTCGGTTAAATCGATCCCAGTGCGTTACATGTACTTTATCATATCGACTCGTAATGATGAAAGTTTAAGCTAACTTCGGCGGGAATTGAAATCAGAATGTTAAGGGCCATAATAATAACATTAGTTATAATAACACTTTCAAGGCTTTTAGGCGGTCATATCATCATCCATAATAAACATTTTATCGAGACCATTTGGCGAGCTGCTAGCTCACGGGTAGACGTAAACGCAGACATGGAGGAACAAATAAACACGCGCACACACAGATGCATTCATACATATATACATATTTTATTCTATACAGGTACTTTTGTTTTTGTTTTAATACTCAAAGGACTGACTATTTTACCAGACCATCCAAGGTCACAATTGACCATGGTTAGACCAGCAGTACCGGCGTTTGGGGTTGAAACAGTGTAGATCCATTTCGATAGCCGATAAAGAAAGATCTCATTTTTACTTGCTCATAATCTATACATAATACAAAAAAAAAAATATTTGTTCGTTGGTTCATTTGCGCCTCACACAAATAATTCGAATTAGGGTATACATAGGAAGGTTAATTGTTACTAATTTTGTAACACCAAAGAAGAAAAACATTCCGTGTATGCTAACAAACCTGACTACTATTTCTAGCAGGTTGAGAATCAACCATAAGGTTGGTACTTCCATCATCCTTTTGAGAAACGTGACCAACCACGAATATGCAATGACACACGCTTTATAGACAGGCGGAAGGTGAACCATTTCCTAGGGGGTCACTCACTATTCGCGGAGACAATAATCAAGGAGAAAGTCCATTTATTCCAAAGATTCCTCTTATTCCATCCTCTACCGAGCTGCATTTGAAATTCTCATGACTTCTGTTCCCTGTTAGAGCCAGTTTTGCTATGACCATACATACAGCTTAGGCTCAGAGTTTCAAAGTTGTCAGATTGAATACAGGAGAATCAATGTTTACCCAAGGACAGTTATATTAGAAATCGCCATATACTATGCATGATCAGTGAAACTAGGAGCCTGGTGTATCTAGTAGATTTAATACAATTTTTTTGTCACTCACACGCCACGGTCTTACATCATTCTGTAAACCAGACAAACATCCAATGCTCTTCGCTCTGCCTTCTCTAATCATCTGTTTATCCGAGTGAAGCTGGGTTCGTCCGTCAGCTAGTCAACAATATACAAAACTCTCTCCCAATCTCCATTACTCTCTCCGTTAACACCAATCTCTTACTCTCTCTCTCTAACTATCTACACCCATCTCTCTCAATCCCCCTCTTTTTTATCTGTTACCACGAAACTCTCTTTCTCTATATAAATCTGCCACAAGACACTATTTTGTTATCCCCCTCTCTACATCTAACACCATTTAACCCTCCCCGTCTCTATATCTACCATTCACCCATCACTCCCAACACCTCTCTCTATATCTACTAGCACCAATCTCTCCCCTCTCTATCTACCACACGGACTCTCTCTCATTATCTTCATCTCTAAATCCATAACCACTAATCCCCCCCCCCCTCTCTATATCTACCATGAACCTATCCCTCCCAACACGCCTCACAATATCTGCTGCCACCAAATTCTCTCCCTCTCTATATGTACCACACAACACTCTCTTCTAATACCGCTCACTCTATTAATTACCCCTAAACTCTTCCCCTATCTATTTCAACCACACGCCACTCTCTCATTATCTCTCTCTCTATATCTATTACGACACTATATCTCCCAGCAACCCTCTCTATATCCATTACCACTAAAATCTCCCCTCTCTATATCTACCATACACATATCTCTCCCAACAGCTCTGTCTATATCTACTACCAGCAATCTCTCCTCCTCTCTTTATCTACCACACGGCACTCTCTCATTATCTTGCTCTCTATATCCATAACCAATAAACTTTCCTCTTCACTATACCTACCATGAACCTATCTCCCCCAATACTTCTCTCTATATCTACCATACACCTACCTCCCCCAAATCTCCTCTCTCTATATCTATCGTACCCCTCACTCTCCCAAAACCCCTCTCTATATCCACTACCTCTAATCTCTCCTCGTCACTCTATCTATCTGCACCTATTTCTCCCAACACCCCGCTCTATATCTACTACCACCAAACTCTCCCCCTCTCTTTATCTACCACACGACGCTCTCATGATTTCACTCATAATATCCAGAACCACTAAATTATCCCACTCTCTATATCTACCGTACAGCACTCTGTCCCAACACCACACTTTATATCTATCATCTTCAAACACTACGCTTCTCTATATCAACCACACAGCACTCTCTCTATATCCCCCTCTCTAAATCTAACACAAATAATCCCCCCCCCCTCTCTATTTCTATTACGACACTATCTCTTCCCACACCCCTCTCTATTTCCATCATCACTAAACTCTCTCCTCTATATCTATCAAACTCATATCTCTCCCAACATCCCTCTCTGTATTTACTACAGGCATTCTCTACCCCTCTCTCTATCTACCACGCGGCACTCTCTTATTATCTTGTTCTCTATATCCATAACCACTAAACTCTTCCCCTCTCTATATCTACCATACATCTACCTCTCCCAGCAGCACTCTCTATATCTACTACCACCAATCTCACCCCTTCTCTATATGTACCATACAACAGTCTCTCCCAACAAGCCTCTGAATATCGACTACTACCAAACTCTCCCCCTCTCTATATCTATCACACGGCACTCTCTCATTATATCACTCTCTATATCCATAACCACTAAACACTTCCCCTCTCTATATCTACCGTACAACACTCTCTCCCAACACGTCTCTTTATATCTTCTACCTTCAAATTCTATCCCTCTCTATATCTACTATACGGCACTTTCTTCTAATTCACCTCACTCTATTCATTACCACTAAATTCTCCCCCTCTCTATACCAACCACGCGGCAATTTCTCATTATCCTTCTTTTTCTATATAAAACCAATAATCTCCTTTATATTTATATTGTTCAGGAATAAAAATCTTCATATAATATACACGAACGGTAAAACGAAGTATCTGGTGTATCTGTAAGATTATATACATTTTTTTGGTCACACACACAGACACATACACACACACACACACACACGCGCGCACACCACAATCTAGCCTCATACTGTAAAGGAAACAAATATCCAATACTGTCAATTCCTCTTCTACCTGTCTTCTATCATTTGTGTACGCGGGCGAAGCTGGGTACTTCAGCTAGTATTATAACATACCCGTGAGGTACGTGATTCCTTCATACCCCCCTTATTTAAGCTGCCTATATATATATATATGTGTGTGCGTCCGTGTCCGTCAGTCCATAAGGCCATTTTAATGTTGCACAATAAGTTACTAGGGTATTTATCTCAGGGCATCTTCAATGGAACTATCGTCGCTTAAATCCCAATCACACCTACATGTCTTTTGTTCCACTGAAGATATTTTGACACAAATTGGTAAGTCTTTTATTTCATGAGACTAAAACGATCGAATAGAATAATACTGATATAGCGATAGGATGTGTGTGTGTGTATATATATATATATATATATATATATATATATATATATATATATATATATATGTATATATATATATATATATATATATTGTTATACTTTAGGCGCATCATGCTGCCAATAAAATTCGATTATATTGGCAGCATGACCCTCCCAAAGTTTCATAATATATTTTTCAACACACTTTTTCAGATGAGAAATCTTGCAAAACAAATTCACAAACGAAGTATATATCTATATCTACATCTATCTATCTATCTATCTATCTATCTATATATATATATATATATATATATATATATATATATATATATATTATTAGAAATGTAAGCTATCGCCGTATTTTGACTAAAGAAATTAAAGAAATTATTTAGCCTGATAGTTGGGTTAAGAACCCTCGGAGAAATAGAAAAAGATGAGTATTGACGTACATAGGAGTCGAACCCACATCTTTGGTTATCCGAAAGATGTGGGTTCGACTCCCATGTACGTCAATACTCATCTTTTTCCATTTCTCCGAGGGTTCTTAACCCCACTATCAGGCTAAATAATTTCTTTAGTCAAAATACGGCGATAGCTTACATTTCTAATAATTTCAAACCCACACGCTGTTTCGAAAATATTCTTACATATATATATAGATAGATAGATAGATAGATAGATAGTCCATCGACAAATCCCAGGCAGAAGGAGCACGTGAAATAAAATGTCTTGCTCAAGGACATAATGCATCATCCGGTCTGGGAATTGAAATCACAACTCCTCGATATATATATATATACATCAGGAGGGAACGACTTTACTAGCGGCATGTCAGCATACCAACATAACTATTTCATATAATTGTGCTACCATCTGATGTTATCACATTGGTGCCTATTAATGATCTAACAACCATTGCATAATTAATAACCAACATTTCATTGAAATATCTATAGTTCAATAAAATAATTATCCGACCACCATCTGTCTTAACATTATTTCGTATATAGGGTGCAACTTTGCTTTTCATAATTAATCAGACAATAGATACATCTTGAAATTCAGACACAGCCATACAAACATATTATAAAGGTACTTAATTCTACACAGTGTATTAGTATGGTTACTTCATATGTAAATATACTTTAAGTTGTTGAACTGACGTTCCAACGAGTATCCTCCACCACCAACTAACTTTCCTTCTGCCTCTGGGTATAGGCCGAAAGGATGGAGAATGCATTGCCGTGGAGGACGATGAGAGAGACACACTGAAACAGCCACTGCATCTCATGTGGCTCACACATACGGGCGGCCAACTTCACCCTGATAGCAGTGAGTAAGGGGCCAAGAACGCTGGAAGTCTCCACTGCCACAATCTCTACCACAAACCTATCCGCTAGCGGCCGATAGTTGGATTGTAAGCCTTCTTCGGCTTGGCGGGCAGCAGAACCTGAGCAAGTAGCCGAACGCTTAAGTTTTGCAATTTGAGTAGTTGTTCAAAAGTTATACATACATTCTCATGAAAAATCATTTATTTACAAAATATACTATTTAAACACATAATCAAATCCATACCTATCCCCTTTTCAAGGACAATGCAAACCCTTATACCATTAGCTTAATATTTTATGTTTTCCAGTATTCGTATTTAATATAAATGTCTCTTTATATCATTTTAGGTTGCCGCCAATATATTTAGAAGGAAGCATATCCCTGATGCACATAGCAATTCTAATATTCATACATGGTAACTGTCCCCTTAGTTTCCATTGTAGCTTCTATTTTCATTAGTTATCTCCACATACTCTAATCCCAAATTCCATCCCACATTCGTTAAATCTATTTATTGTTCCTAATAAATGAACAATTTGATATTCATTCTTTGCCGGCAGTCTCAGTTCATATATAAAGAGAAGATAATATACTTCATGCTACCTACTCCCAATTATGAATCCATTCCTTTTCATTCTGAGTTGCCGTGTTAATCGTATACTGCATATCACAAAAGCAAAACAAATCCCCACAAAGAAAAAAAATAATGATAATAAATATGACTAACACTAAAATATTATTCACTTGATCTTTATATTTTCTCTTCACCAAAATAGTTTTCTGCATTTCTATCTTCTCCTACCCTTTTATAATCATGCTTCATATGTTATCTGCTATTCCTACTACCATTTTCTATCATATAAGAATCAAGAACAATATTAAAAGCCTCTTTATATTCGGTATATGCCACTGAGATTTATATGATAATTATTACCTTCAATCTTCCTTCAGTAAACCTTTCTGCTCTGGTAGTAATATATCCTTGTTAAACGCATATCTATGTATACGAACGGGTAAATGGCTTTCTAAGAAAGGAGAATCCAGTAATTTCCTTTCTAGATGCTATGGAATCAATTGGTTTAAATCTTAATTATATACATCTAAATTGATAATACGCATAGTATAATAATTGGGAATATATTCGTCTCCGTTGATCTTCGAATATTCTTCGAACATTCAACTATTCTGCTATTCTGACCAACCACTGTGATCGATAGACTGTTTTCAAGTGCTTTTATGAAAATCGAACTGCTTATTTATAATGAATGTAAACGAGAAACTGTTTACAAATGTATAGTTTTCTCTCAGGTGTGTACATCCTAAAGTTTATTCATTTTTTCATATTAGCTATTATAATTGTCAATGAGTTCTATATTATTAAGAAAAACGTTATCAGTCTAAAGAAATTCAGAAACGTTGCCGTTGTTTCGGCCTTTTAAAATATAGAACAACTATAGATTCTGTAAGAGCCTGTAAAAATTTAAAAGTGTCATGTGCTGAAGTCGGCTCAAACGACAATATTTCTCCTTAATAAATATTGCTAGCTTAGTTCATCCTTTGGTTTAACACAATTACTTAAGTACTACATGGCTTTAACCTAGTTCATTCTGATGCAAAAATTCTGATCAGATACCAGATGTGAGTATCACTTCCACCTTCCTGCCATTAGTCTCTGGGGTTGTGAAAATGATCACATATACCCCCCTTCCTCCTTTTAATACACTATAAGTTGTGAGAAATTCTTAAGTTTATCAACATTTTGTGGCCAATAGTATAACGCATCAGTCAAGTAATGGAATCCATATAATCGATTTCCCGCTCTGTACAAAATTGTTGGTCTTGTGTCTAAATCAGAAACAATTATTATTGTGTCTCGTTATCGAGAGAGCATCGGACACTATGCTTCCAGCATATTGCTACGTCTCTTTACGTTCTGACTTCAAATCCTGCCGAGCTTAATTTTGCCTTTCATCCTTACGGGGTTGATAAAATAAAGAATCAGTAATGCACTGGAGTCGATTTAATCGACTTTCCCTACCCCAAAATTGCTGGCCTTGTGCCTATAGTAGAAATCATCATTATTATTATTATGTTCGTTCGTTTGTCGACACCTGCTGAGGATCGCTCTTGTAAGTTTGTTGTTATTCCTATTTTGTTTGAACATGTGATGTTGTTTTATAGTTAAACTAACCAGTATCTTCGGGAGCTGGTTACTTTCTCTCTTCCTGAAACACTCAGGGGTTGTATCAGTATTTGTTTGCAAAACATAAACCTCTATCGGTTTTCAAAATAAGATGCCGGAGGACTAAAATTCCTCCCCTATACTCAAAAGCTTTCTTTCCACAAGACAGAACAGTCACTACTGTCAAAACCACCGCTACAAGCAAGACCGACAATAACAGTAAGTTTACCAACAACAGCAACAGCAGCAGCAACAGTAACAACAATAAATGTACCAACAAGAAAAATAGTAGGCTGTCTATAAGATTGAACAGCGACAACAGTACATTTACAGCAATGGCTATCAAAGCAACTGAACAACTGAACAACATGACCTTGGCAGAAAAGAAGACATGTTTGGACCAAGCGGCCAAGTAAATTAATGTAGAAAAAGTCTTGGGCTGATCCCTAAGGAATAGCAAAATATCCACAAAAACTGATCTACAAATACGTAGAAACACCACTACAACCACCATGAATGGACAACGTAAAAGGACACAGGGATCTCTCAACGAATATCTCTATCACTCACTCCCCACTTTATTTCTCTCTCTCTCTCCGTGTCCTCTAATCACAAACACACGCGTAAATACTGATATAAACACACACACAGTCACCCATATTAGAGACAAAACCCACAGACAGGAGTACCTCCTCATCTGGAATTGAAGATAAAAGGTAACCCCAATATACCCGAAACAAAAAAAAAAAGAAAACAAAAAGATTCATCTTCCACACACTTACAAACACACACCAAAATACATAGAAAACACACCCACAACAAATAGACACATCTAAAACATCACCAAACCCACCAAAACCATAACCTTTAACACAAATTTACCAGTCTCTTCAGGAAAACTTTCGATCCTCAGACTATGGTCGACTTACAGAAATCCCTGGCTTGGCAGAGCTACTGGGAAAAACTGCTGGTTTCAGACAAATTCTACAGGCAGGGAAATGCTGTTAGACCAGTGGTGACAACTGGCTACAAAACGACTAGAATGGGACATTAACAAATGGCTGTACATTTGCGGGAACATGATTGATTGATAATTATATAATTGTTTCTACTTTTTGGCACAAGGCCAGCGATTACCCAGTGCATTACTGGTACTTTATTTCATCGACCCCGTAAGGATGAAAGGCAAAGTTAACCTCGGCGGGATTTGAACTGAGTTACTGCAATAATTATATAATATTCGCTAATAACATATTACATAAATAACATTTCAACAATTTTATATTTCAAATGTTCTTGTTTTAACTGTCATTAAAGTAATTTTAAGACAAATACTGCGAAGCACCATGTAAGAAACATTTGATAATTGAATGCGAAACACCATTTTAATATGATATATTAATTTTGAGGAACCAGGCAAATAGACTTCGTCCAAGATCGCAGATTGCCAGCGACTCTATAATTTTACAGAAATCATATTTTGTAAATAAAAATCTGTATTTCAATTTGGATACAATACATTATTTAGTGGAACAAACGGTGTTGTGTGAGAACAAAATAAATGGGTGTCCTGGACCACGTGATTTCAACGTGGCACCCCCGTATCTTGTGAATGCATATGCGAAACACCATGTACAGAAACTACGTGTTATTTCCGAAAACATCCAGAAAGTGCACGCAGGAACGGAGTTTTAGTCCTAATATTTTATTGATGGTTCTGTTCGTGACATCATCGGTTACTAAACGTAGCAGCTCTAGACAATGGCATCATCACGTGACCTTCTAAAGAAGAAGGCTATCAGGGCCGGTCGATAGAACTAATCACACTAAACAGCTTGAAAATCAGGCCAGAAGATATCAACCAAGTGTGTTTTAAAAACAAAAACAAAAACAAAATAAACAACAACAAACAAACAATCAATCAAAACAAGCAGTAGTGCATAATATATTGAAATCGAATTAATATAATAAAATATATAACATTCAACTTACGATCCTAGGCAAATCCGTTACTGGGGCGAAGTAAATATTAATTTTAAATAACCAGACAAATAGAATTTGTCCAAGATCACCGTTTGTCAGTCTCTCCATGATTTTACAGAAATCGTAATTTGCAAATACAAATCTGTGTATCAGAATGGACACAGTATGTTACATAGTGGAACAAACGGTGTTGTGTGGGATCGCAATAAATGGGAGTCCCGGATAAATGAAAATAAAAAAAAGTTTTTCATAAAACTCATGATTATTTTAGCAGTTAATTGGAGCACACAGCGGGTGTATTTTAGTTAGAACAATGAAAATGTCAATATGTTTTAATGGAAGTTTTGAATATTAGGCAAAAGTAGGATTTTATTATTTTCTCTAGAATGAGCCAGCAACAACTGAAGTACGGCTATTAAGCTCATGTGTGTTTAAAACAATAACGATTTGTATACATTTGGAGATCTGCGAAAATTCATCCTCAAATAGATTGGATTACTGTTTTTTAAGTAAAGAACTCGCAGGTAATTGAAAGGTTTAATTAAACACATAGTAAAGGAAAGATTTAAGCAGTTTGGCAGTATCGGTAGAGAGTCGGATGCCATGCTTTCCAGCATAGTTACGTCCCTTTACGGTCTGAGTTCAAATCCCGCCGAGGTTCACTTTGCCTTTCATCCTTATGGAGGCGATAAAATAAAGTACCGTAATGTACTGGGTAATTGCTGGCCTTGTACCAAAAGTAGAAACAATTATTAAAAGGAAAGTCGAGACAGAGATGTAGGCAACTGTAATACTGGAAGCTAAAATCTAATTATTAATTGAAGCACTAAACAAAATAAAATCAAATTATGAATAATATTCCAAACAATGAAGAAGAGCAAGAGAGTTTGGTGCAGTTTATACCAACAATAAAATAGAATGCTGGAATAAAGTTTACAAAAAAATTATAATTTGAAACGAGAACAAAAGAGGACAATAACTTGAAAATAGTAAATGGAAGAATGACACCATAAGCTTTCTATCTTTTAGTGGTTTTGCCTTTTGTTATAAAAAATGTTAAACGAACCTGATTGTGACGTTATCTGTATTGAAAAGCTGAGGGTTAATAGGATGATCGTCACATCTATTTGCATCAGAATGTTATTAGATTACAATTTAGGACGAAAACAAATCTATATCAAATAACCTGAAACAAAGATATGTATTTACGTATGAAGAAATCCTGTGATGAATGTATGACCTATACGTTAATTGACCATATTCCTTCAGAATGACATGCGGATATCTTCCCCAAAGGAAAACAATTCCTTTCATTAACATCACATTGAGATTGATGATGATGGATCGTCCGCAGGTTTCAATGATGAGCATTCATTTGTTCAAACAACTGAATTAACCGCTCTTTAAATTTATGACCGAGTATTTTATTAACAGACGTTCTCTTAACGTAATGTACCTAACAAATCAGTAGCATACGTCATCCGTGATATGGTTAGAGTTGCAATCCATCCGAATGATTTCAATATAGATTCTGTTTAGAAAGTGTCATAGATAAAACTTGCGATGAAAGTAAAATATAGTTCTGAATGATGCAAACAGTGAAATCAAACACAGGACATCATGATTGAATATGCATATTGAAAAAAAAAAATCATGCATACACATTTGTTATTGTCGTTGTTTACACACAAATCTGATCTTATGAAGTTTCACAAGACCCAAGACATTTCAGCAATGGGTAATCTTACTTTCAGAGGTACGTTTCATACGAATAGTGTAGTTTGCATGGCTTAATTGCTAGTTGTACAAGAGAGTCTGATTATATAATTGTTTCTACTTTTGATAAAAGGCCAGCAATTATCCCAGTGTATTACTGGTACTTTATTTTATCGACCCTGTAAAGATGAAAGGCAGAGTTAAACTCGGCGGGATTTGAACTAAGATCATAAAGGGCCGTAGCGCTTTGCTGCAAATCAAGGCGTCCGACCTTCTACCGATACTGCCAATCCACCGCCCTCCTGATCATATAATGTCTCCATTGTTGGGTCGTTATGATATTATACTAATATCTGGTCATTGGCTCAGTGTATATATACTGAAGTAAGCATCAACAGATTGTTAGATAATTAACGAAACAAGAAGTATATCATATATATATATATATACATATATATATACATATATATATATATATATATATATATATATATATATATATATATATATATATATATATATATATATATATATATTGTTATGCTTTGGGAGGGTCATGTTGCCAATAAGAAACACACGCACCAGTTGTTCCACTTTAACTTATTATAACAATATCGGTTTCAACATACGTTTTCAGATAAAGAATCTTGCTAAACAAATTCAGAAACGAAATATATATATATATATATATATATATATATATATATATATATGTGTGTGTGCGTGTGTGTGTGTGCGTGTGCGTATGTGCGTGTGCGTGTGCGTGCGTGTGTGTGTATATCGGGAAGTTACTTGAAAATATATAAGTAAAAATATATGTACACTCATCGAAATATGATTTGTTATCTACTTTTGAAAAATTACTGAAAAATCGTTAGAAAGGTCCTACACAATCATCTCTCTAATTATCATACACAGAAAGCGTGATATATTAATTTATTCACATATCTGTTCAGTATCATATGTGTAAAACACTTGTAAGCAAGATCGAAGGCTATTGTTAATGTTGTTTTAGTTTTGACAACTAACTGAATAATTCTATCATATATGCTACGACAAATCATTATGTGAGGAAAATCTATTTTAACCATTCAGTCTTTGGGAAATTACTCAATAAATATTGGCTGCAGTGCTTGCAAGATTTTAACAATTTAACAATTCTGATAATTTGTAATGTCTTGTAAATGTTATGCTTACCCCATGATAAAATATCACACATCTGTGCCTGTTAATGTTGTGTGACATAATAGTGCAATAGTTTGTATAAGTATTAATGTTGTACGTTAAACTCTAGATATATTCGAAGAATAAGGTTGTTATGCCACTTTCTGAAGATCAGTATTAATTTGTTGCAAAATATTTTTAAAATGTGCCTTATTTTAAGTAAGACTTATATATGTTCTCGATTTTACTGTTATCCGCAAAAAGCTCAATCAAATAAAAAATAGAAAATGCCTGTTTTGCAAATAACAATGAAACAAGATGCTACAGAATCTGACTTGACAAAATAACTTATCAAAGAAAAGATCCTGGAAAACAAATTGGAGGACAAGTTCATGAGCCATAAATAACCATAGACACACAATTTGATCTCCTACGCCATCAACAACATCACTTTTTAAATCCAACTATGTAACAGCAGCATTATTGAACGCCGCCAGCACTATCGTCGTCATGCATCGTATTATTCGTCGTTGCGTTTGTAGGAGTAGTTTTTATAATGGAGGAAACAATTGCAAAAGTAACAATAGCAGCTAACAAAACCAACCACCAGTTTGAGGAATAACAACAGCTACAACAATACAAACTACAACAGATATAATAACGATTTCTACAATAGGCACAAGGCCAGTAATTTGGGGGAGAGGAAAGTCGATTAAATCGACCCCAGTGCATTACTGGTACTTTTTTTATCGACCCCGTAAGGATGAAAGGCAAAGTTAACATCGGCGGGATTTGAACTCAGAACGCAAAAGGCCATAACTCTATGCTGCAAGGCATGGTGTCTGACGCTCTACCGATACTGCCAATCCACCGCCATTACAACAGATATAATAACAATAGTTGTAGATATTTCTAGAACCACAAGAACGAAACAACAACAGTATTAACAGCAGCACCATAAACAATTGTAGACATTACAAAAGCCATCATTGTAGCAACATCCCCAGTTCAACAAATATTCAACAGCTATAACTATTGTAGGCACTGCAGAAGACACAACTGTAGCAACACACCAAAAGTAGCAACAGCAACTACAACAAAAACAATAATAACAGCAATAACAACACAAAAACGAAACTGATAACAGTTGTAGGTAGTAGACATTGCAAAGATGGAAATAATTTCCTAGTTAACTGTGTGAGGTCTTTCCCATCTTTCCATCTTTCATCCTTCAGCTATTTAACGTTGACGGTGTTAAACATGAATGTTTGGCGTAGTTATAATATTTGCGTGTAGGTTGTGATGACAGTGTACCACTAATGACCTGGGTGGTTTTGTGGCTATTCTTGTTACTGTTGTTATTTCTATTTGTTTATTATATATATATATGAAATAAATAAATATATATAAATGAAAAGTAGAAATAAAACCATACAAAGTAATATATATATATATATATATGTATATATATATATATATATATATATATATATATATATATATATATATATATATTACTTTGTATGGTTTTGTTTCTACTTTTCATTTATTTTATTAAAAATCATTCCAAGCAATCAACAACAGAAAGGCAATGAAAGTAAAATTGCGGTTTTTCAAGAATCTTGCAGTATTTCAACACTGTAACATAAAGCTGCTGTATATAAGGGGTGAACTTATTTTAGTCTTCTTATTTGACTTTTCACAACAATTTTATATGCATACAACATACATATATAGATAGACATTTGTGTGTGTGTGTATATATATATATATATATATATATATATATATATATATAAAATCACACAGACACACATGTATATATATATATATATATATATATATATATATATATATATAAAATCACACAGACACACATGTATATATATATATATATATATATATATATATATATATTAGTGCGTGAGTGTGTGAATGTGTTTCAAAGAGTGCAATAGAAACCAGTGGTGATTCTTATGAATTTTATGGATTTACAGACTTTAAAAAAAACAACAACAATAAAACTATAAATAAAAAAAAATTATTAAACATCAAATGATTTATGTCTGGTAACAATAAGCACGTGGCAAAAAAAAAATGCAAAATGAATGAATAGATAATTACAAATAAAACATATATATTTATCCTATGAAAGAAGCTCATCAAAAAACATTGAAAACTTGTAATACAAATATGTTCAAAAACATTACAACTTACCCGTGAATGTTTAATTTAAAAAAAGAAAAAGAAAACTGATAATAAAAATATAGTTAGATATTATCATATGCTGATACACGGTAGATTGGCAGAATCGGTAAAGCGCCTGACAACATGCTTTTCAGCATAGAGTTACAGCCCTTTACGTTCTGAGTTCAAATCCCGCCGAGGTTAGCTTTGCCTTTCATCCTTATGGGATCGATAAAATAAAGTACCAGAAATGCAATGGGGTCGATTTAATCGACTATCCTCTCCCTTTCAAATTGCTGGTTATGTACCTAAATCAGAAACCATTATATGCTGTTATAACGGAGGATTTGCGAAAAACTCCTGGACACACTCACCTGCAGGATTCGAAACCATACTTGCTGTATGCGGTATACGACAGACACGATTTTGATTAACAACAAAGTATTTATTAATATTAATATAAAATTATCGAGGCATGTGAATTTCGGTTATCTAATCATATACGGTATGTTTACGAATAAATATTTGGAAAGCGTTTTAGCTATGACGATTGAAAAGCTAAATTCTAGAGCCGTCTAGCGGATTCCAGCAGAAGTAGCCATGGACATCTGCCAACATGCTTCTTGCTCGAGCCATCATCAGGACAGTGCTTCCCCTCCTCCCTGCTGGAATTTGAAGCAGACGAAAATATACAGTTTTTTTGCCCATGTAGATGGGCTGATTATCCTCATTTGCATATGTAACTTTACAAGCCGTCTCAGCTAGAAAGTAGAATTAAAGTGTTCACTCTGACATATCTGTCTTTATATATAAGTTTGTGAATTTCGTATATCTAATCATATGCGGTACGTTTACTAATAAACACTTGGGAAGACTTTTTGCCATGAATATTGAAAAGTTGACGACTAGCGCCGTCTAGTGGATTCTGGCAAAATATTTTATTTAGTATTCCGCTGTGAGGCGATCCTTACCTGAAGTATGGTTTTCTCTGAAACGTCAGTACGCTTCAAAAATAGAATACAAGCATGAATTATTTTCCGTATGTACATAGGTGCACTTTCGGTTATCCTCTCTATATGTATACTGATATAACTATATCGCATACTTCGTCTGCTAGCACACTTTTTAATATATATTTAAATTAACCATCAACACTAGCGATAATTATATGGAAATTAGTACAACCATTTTAGAATAATGTTATAAGCAAATTGGTGTAAAACCCCATCAAATACGTGCCTTCGTCTGGTTGCTTGGATGATAGACACGTCTTCTGATGAGGGTCCATTTAGGTTTGCAAATCGATTAAATATTTTTCTCCAATTTTCAATTTACAGGAAAATTCGTCTATCTATATACACATTGGAGGCAGTCTCAGTTACTCACTCTGTATGTATACAGATATAACTTGATCTTACAAATCGGCTACTAACGTACATCTTAATATATATTTTAATTTACTCTTAACAGGAGCGCTAAATATATGCAAATTAGTACGTCCATTTCAGAATAATAGGTATAGACACCCATCAAGTATGATTACACATTGTATATACATATATATATTTGTATATATACAGATATAAATTTATATACATGTGTTTCAGGGCGCCTGTGTTTGTGTGCGGGCACATGCAACTGTGATTTCGTGTTTGTGTGTGTCACTGTACATATTATTACGTATAAATAAGCATGTGTGTGAGTGTGTGCGTACTTCTGATACACGCGTGCGTGAATTACTTTTCAATGAAAGAATTTTTAGCTATTTCCTCGTGTCCATCAGAATATCTGTGCGTGTTTGCCTTTTTACATGGCTGCTAATGAAATATAAACCGAACAAAGAGAGAGCGGTAAATAGTTGTTACATCAAACAGTGAGAATGAGAAAGAAAGAAAGAAAGAAAGAAAGAAAGAAAGAAAGAAAGAAAGAGAGAGAGAGAGAGAGAGAGAGAGAGAGCGGGAGGTTATATAGAACATTATTTGAAAACGTACACAATACCATTGTTATCCAAAGCCTTCACGTGTAGACATATGTATGTATATATGTCTGTCTGTCTGTCTGTCTGTTTGTATGTATGTGTGCGTATGTATGTATGTATGTATATATATATATATATATATATATATATATATATATATATATATATATATATATATATATATATTTGTGTAAAATAATGTAATGTAATGTAACATATTGTTTCATTTTTCCAGTTGACACCTTTCTCTTTCTCGCCCACACTATACTAGCTTTGCCCTTCCCTCCCTTCCTTTTATTTATGCACACGCAAGCCATTTGCTGTGCAGCATATTCTTTAAAATCTGAGGGCGAAATATACAAATAAAAAAAGGAAGTAAAAAATACTAAAAAGTAACAAAATGCAAAGCATTGAACAAAGTTTGTGTAAATTTTTCCCGAAAGTTTCCAGGACCAGACATATGTTCAGGAATGCAATTGCACGAGTTATTTTTAACAATATCACACTACCATATCAAATATCTTGTCTTCACTAATATGAAACTAGATGCGATGAAGCTTATATCTGATATTTATCAATCAGACGCGAAACGATAAATGATAATGTTGACTTTGGCAGGATTTGTATTCATATTGTGAAGGGATAGAAGTAAATATAGTTAATTGTAACTCAATAATAGAGTACCATGTTCTATCCAACCCACCGTTCTCGACAGAGCATATAATAATAGTACTACTAATAATAATGATAATAATAATAATAATTACACACACATACACAAACACCACACACACACACACACACACACACACACACACGCACATATATATATATACATACATATGTCTGTAAGTGAACGATTTGAATAGCATTGGTATTGGGTGGGTGTTCAAATGATGTCCTATATACACCCATAAGATAGTTAAATGGACAGTGCAGGATATCAAAATAATGGATACTAAGACCCGTAAACTCTTCACATGTCACCGTTGAGAGACTCTACTTGAGTACAGGGGGAAGATCTAATCCAATTAGAGCTGCCCTTCAAGACAACAACAAATGGCCTGCAAAAATATCTGTAGGTAACGCATGGTTGGATGATGCAGGTAGTAAAACAGCATGGAGTGAGCAAAAACCTCTACTCTTTGATAACAGAAAGCACCAAATATATGCAGGAAATAAATCTAAGTGCAGAAGAGACACAGGAAACTCCTCTTCTACCGAGAGTATCAGCAAAAGGTATCAAAAATGAAAGCAAATGAAGCAACTCTTGAGCAGAGGAAAGAAAAATGGCAAAATAAGCCACTATATAGCCAGTACTTTACTCGAATCAGACAAGCTCATTTAAAAAAAACCCAAACTCATCAGTTGCTGCGTACTACAGCACTGACAGCCAAAACAGGTTTCATACTGGTTGCACATGCCTTGCTACAAAAATTATCAGGCATACATATTGGGAAAACATAATGGCCCAAAATGCCGGTTCTGTGACAGAAATACTGAAACATTGGATCATCTTATATCTGTATGCAACTTCTGAGCGTCATATGAATATAAACATAGGCACAAGAGAATGGGACAGTACATCCTCTAGAAAAAATGTAAGACCCATTTAAAAGATGTAACGAAAAAAAACGTTAATGAACATCATCCAGACCCGGTAAATGAAAATGGTAATGTAATAAATATTGTGGCATTTTACAATTATCACTGACATGCAAATCAAAGAAAATAGACCAGATATTATAATAGGAGATATATGCAACAAAATGTACTCCATGGTACACGTGTCAATATCTGGTGATTGCAAAATATCTTCGCAAAATGTGAGCAGTACATTTTTTTCCTTTTGCACACGGTTTACCTGGCATGTGATCCAAGAGTTTGTCAATTACCTTGTTTATCAGGTCCAGTGCTCCAATTACGACTAGAATAGTGATAGTCTTCATATCCCACATTATTATAATCAAAGATGCTTGTACTTTGAGATCTTTTCACAGGGTCGTGATAAACAGGCGAAACTCCAGTGTAACACGACCCACTATTTAGCCTTAATAAAATTAATATTATAGCTCTACTTCGGTATTGAGCACTTCTTTCTCACAGCCGTCAACCACGTGCGGATATATATATATATATATATATATATATATATATATATATATATATATATATATATATATTAGAAAGTGAGGTTTTTTTTACAAAATGAAAAATAACCGAGGTGTCCTACACGAGTGGAAGTATAAAGAAAAAGGGATGAAATCGAAAATGCTACTGAAGTCTTATTTTTTTCTCACATCTGTGAGATGTGAGAAAAACCACAGACCCTCCATCTCAACTCACCTTTTGAAAAGCAGAAGAACTGCGAAACCGGTAAAGGAACCAAATAAATATATATAATTTTTAAAAAAATAAGACTTCAGTTGCATTTTCGATTTCATCCCTTTTTCTTTATATATATATATATATATATATATATATATGTGTGTGTGTATATATTTGTAGTAAGGTTGTTTGGATGTGTCCTTAGGCGGTATGCCAGTTGAGTACTCTATGCTCCTTCGGAGCAGAGTATAATAATATGGAAAACGAAGAATCACTAGACGTATCTGAGGTACTTACGAATCCAGTGTCAGGTTCGATCAACAAACAGATCGTACCTCCAACTGTTCGCCGAAGAAACTATTGTAATACGTAATAAATTGTGTTCCGATGGAGAAACTGAAATTTCATTTCTCACTCTTAGTACGGCTGATACTTAAATATAAGTATGTATACTTACATACATATATGTATACAGACGTACAATAGTATGTATATACATACATACATGCACACATATATATATGTGTACGTATGGGTTTACCGAACATTTATTATAATGCTCGTTTTTTTTGTAAAGAAACAGCCCGAATTATTAGCCGTACAGTGTTCGGCAACCATCGTTGCCATTTTGTTCAGCACTGACAAAGGAACGATGAACTAGTTTCTAGTTTATTAGCTATCATCAGCACCGTATACATTCCTGTCCGATGATTGAACGTTTGAAAGTATATACTTTCCTTATACATATTAACGGCTGAGTAGCCTAATTTGCATATCGAGTGAGTTAGTCGGCCGGGCGTACCGAAAACGATAAATGGAGAAAATGAAATTTTATTTCTCACTCTTAGTACGGCTGATTCTTAAATATAAATATGTATACGTACATACGCATATGTATACAGACGTACAGTAGTATATATATACATACATGCACACATATATATATATGTACGTATGGGTTTACCGAACATTTATTATAATGCTCGGTTTGTTTGTAAAAAAACATCCCGAATTAGTAGTCGTACCGCGTTCGGCAACCATTGTTGCCAGATTGTTCAACACTGACAAAGGAACGATGAACTAGTTTCTAGCTTATTAGCTGTCATGAGCACCGTATTCCTTCCTGTCAGATGATTGAAATGAAATTTTATTTGTTCCATTTATCGTTTTCGGTACGCCCGGCCGACTAACTCACTCGATATGCAAATAATGTTACTCAGCCGTTAATATGCATAAGGAAAGTATATACTTTCAAACGTTCAATCATCTGACAGGAAGGTATACGGTGCTGATGATAGTTAATAAGAAACTAGTTCATCGTTACTTTGTCAGACTTGAACAAAATGGCAACGATGGTTGCCGAACACTGTACGGCTAATAATTCGGGCTGTTTCTTTACAAACAAACCGAGCATTATAATAAATTTTCGGTAAAACCATACGTACATATATATATATGTGTGCATGTATGTATATATACATACTTATATTTAAGTATCAGCCGTACTAAGAGTGAGAAATGAAATTTCATTTTTCCATATATATATATATATATATATATATATATATATATATATATATATATATATATATATATAAAAGAGTTAAACAAGATTCAATGAGTACATCAAATAATGAGTTTTACAGTAGATTGGAAGCACTCTACAGTTAAACATATTTTCCAGAGTTTTTAATATTAAAATACAAATATTAATAAAATAGATGTTCTTTTGATCAATTAAATTTCATTATACATATTTCAGAGGTACAACAGTACGTCCTCATCAGATACAATAAAATGATACGTCATACCCTGAGATGTTAAATGGTTAAGATTTAATCTTAACCATTAAATCATAACCATTTAACATCTCAGGGTATGTCATGTATCATTTTATTTTATCTGATGAGGACTTACTGTTGTACCTCTGAAATATGTATAATAACATTTAATTGATCACAAGAACATCTATTTTATTAATATTTGTATATATATATATATATATATTTATATATATATAACAAAGAAAGTGTGGTAAGAAGCCAGGTGGACCAAAACGCACTAGAGTACTCGATACTTAGTGTAGTAGAGAGTGTAATAGGAAAAGAGATCGGGACCCCGACGGCAGATCTCCGGCCTTTTCGACAGCTGGATCCGAACTAACGCAGTAGTATCCCATGTATATCTATCTCTCTCTCTATATATATATATATATATATAGGAACGAGTAGGACCCCCACGGCTGAGCTCAAGCCGTTTCGACGGCTAATTCTTGACTAAAAATAGTCCAGAATTAGCCGTCGAAACGGCTTGAGCTCAGCCGTCGGGGTCATACTCGTTCCTATTACCCACTCTACTACCCTAAGTATTGAGTACTTTGGTGCGTTATGGTCCATCTGGTTCCTTACCACATTTCCTTCGTTATATATATATATATATATATATATATATATATATATATATATATATATATATACATGCACACTACGACAGTTTTTTTTACACGCAGTCCTCAGATAAATTTTCATTTCTCATTCTTCATTACCGATGATTTGCAGATGCAATATCAAAAGTACATATTCAGTTTCATATCTTTTAAAATTTGAGCTACAGGAAATATAACATTCTACGTGGACCAAAGATTAACTGAACTTGGATTCACTGTGAAAGTACGATGCTACATATTTTATCATTTTCACATAGAAGGTTTTAACAAAAAATTATTAAACTAAATATGTTTCTACTATATACTCAGCCACATTTATCTGGTACTGTGGTGACTGTTATGCTCACACATACACACATACACACATACACACACATACATATATGACGATGCGCACACATACAAATAATCACATGTACATACGTTTCTGCCACATATATGCTGTAGTCATCGAATTCCAGAGAAAGATTACATATATTTTGAGTTCAATATTAGACGCACGAGATTTGTGAATATTTTTGAAGTGTACTTTCTTGTACATAAACTGTACTCTAAGGAAAATCTACCAGATTGTCTCAAAATCAAATATGTGATGGAGTAGCTTCCTATCCATGGGGAATTTATGTACGTTTAACGCATTGAAATCTGAGCTAAACACAGACATTTATGAGCCTCCAGGGGACTTTCTAATTTTAGTATTAACATATATATTTGAGAAAAAAACTACGTAAAAAACAGATTGAACAATATATATATATATGTATATATATATGTATGTACGTATATATATATATATATATATATATATATATATATATATATATATATATATATATATATATATATATATACCTGTATATATATACTGTCTCTCTCAACTACCCACACACAAGCACTCACACTCATATATATATATATAGTTGTATATATATATATATTTGTATATACATACATATATATATATACACACACATAAATATATGATGGTGTACATATACTCACATACATACTGATTTATACACAAACAAATGTATATGTATAAATATGTGTGTGTCATCATATGTGTGTCCTTGCGCACGCGCACAGGCGTGTGTATATATATACTCGTATGTGTGCGTGTGTAGGTTTAGGTGCCTACATGTCTCTGTGTAGGTGTGTTGTACATGTGCCTGGCGTCACTATACATTTTTGACATCTAGTAAATCTAAGCTTGAATACTTGCATAAGCGAAGCGTCTGGAATTTTTGGCACTACCGTTGAGTGTGAGATGCCTGAAAACACCCCAACATACGAGAGGGATTCTTGCTTAACCATCTTCTCTCGTTGTTTTATGTACTGTTTTTTTTTTGTTATTAGTTTATTAGTTTATTTGTTTGTATATCTGCTATTTTGTTTGTTTATGTCTACGATTGTCTGTTTGTTTAATCTGAGGGGTCTCCCTGTTACTGATGTTTGTTCTTTACACCAAACAGACACAAAGACAAAGACACACATACAAATTTACATATATACTTATATATATATATATACACACACAAACATTGTTCCTCTATCTCACTATCTATCTCACTCTCTCACTCACTCACGCATACACACTCGCACACATACTAAAACACATACACGCATATATATATATACATACATATATATATATATATATATATATATATATATATATATATATATATATATAATATACATATACATATACACACACACACACACACACACACACACACACACACACACACACACACACACACACACACACACATATATATATATATATATATATATATATATATATATATATATATATCTTATCTAAGACTGTCTGTATGTTTGTTTGCATGTCTGTTAAGTTTGTGTATTTGTCAGTGCGTTTGTTCGTCTGATTCTATATCTCACTTTCTCTATCAGACTCCGTTAGTCTCTCTTCTTTCTTCTTCTCACGCAGATAGACGCAGACAAGGCAACAACTGAGATAACTGATATATACATATATATATATATATATATATATATATATATGTGTGTGTATGTATATATGTATATGTGTGTGTGTGTATGTGTGTATCTGTGTGTGTGTATATGTATATATAATATAGGAAAATGTATGACCCCGACATATATATATATATCTATATATATATATATATATATATATATATACATACATACATACATATCATACATATATATATATATATATATATATATATATATATTTAGAAAGAGAGTGAGCGAGAGAGATTGTGTGTGTGTGTGTGTGTGTGTGTGTGTGTGAGCGAAAGAGAGAGAGAGAGAGAGATTTAAACACATGCATGCATATACATATATTTATTTGTATGCATTTTATGTTTAACATGACCAAACATTAACTGGATAAGCAGAAGATACATATAAGTAGAGTATATAATTAATTCCTTCAAGGAACAATTTAACAGTGACTTCCTCGCTTTACTCGTATTTGGATACATCCATCTGCAATTTCCATAGTGGCTGATGTTGACGAAGATGTAGTATATAAAGGAGGAGGGAATTGTATTTTCTAGGGAGAAGTGAAGTTTGGAATCGGTTGTTAAACTTATTTTTGTAAAATTGCCTCAAACTTTACCACACACTATATATAGAATTCTCATTTAGCTTGCTTTTTCCTAGTTAGTAAATGTCGTTGTTATTTGGTTGTTGTCGTCGTCGTCTTCTTCTTCTTCTTCTTCTTCTTCTTCTTCTTCTTCTTCTTCTTGACAATAAAATATAGTAACAATCTAAGGTTTACTGAATTGTAAGAGCGTAGACCGAGATGTCTTGAGGTATTTCATACGGATATTTGAGTTCTGAAATTTTGGCAGACAGACTTAATACTTACACTTGGTTTAATACTTTCACCTGCTCTTATTTGTGTTTAGCATATGTTACTCTGCTGTAAGCGTTCGGTCAACCTCTTCGAGTTGAAGATAACTTCAGAAAGCTTTGGAGACAATATGCTTCCTTCTCCGTCAAAGAAGTAAAAACAATATTATTTATTTTTTACATTTTCAATGAAAATTGTATTATGAAGAGCATTTTTTTTACGTTGTATAGTAAAAGTTCAAATAAATAATTTAACAGAATGATTATGCTTTGCTTGTTATTTGCAGTAAGTATTGAAAAAATTACTATACTAGTGTACATCTGGTTTTGTCAATTAAATCAGATAGTTGTTATTGTTCCAATATTCAACCACACTGCGTTGCACCTTGAGGACTCACCTTCTTCATGATTTTGGGTTGACTCAAAATTTATGAATGAAATTGGGTAGACGGAAACTGTGACAAAGTCAGTCGGTTGATTGTGCGTGAATTTAATAGGATCGACCTTGATGCATATTGTCTTATGCTGGTTCGCCTAGCATAATTGTCTGCATCATAGGTTAATTAACGAGTTGGACTTTCAGAAGATCGAATAATAGAATGCCCATCGTCGAAACTGACGGAGGATATTTCAACCGTACCATGGAAAAGAATTAATTACTAATGAGCAAATCAATAAATCATTTTTGAATTAGTTTTTAACCTAAAGATTAATCACAGACTGTTTTCCGATTTTTGATATATGACCCAAATTCTATTATATCAGTTGCTAACTCAGCATTTAAACTAATAACAAATATTCTATTATTTTGAATTTAAAGTATTTAGCAGTCAGATTTTGTGGTACGAATACTGATTTTTTAAATGAATATACAGAGCATATGAACCTATCCACAATATGTTTACATGAAATAAATATACGGCTTACTTCTCTGAAAGTATTTAAACTTCGAACATGTCATATTTGCTTCAATAAGCAGAAAGAAAAAATGCCTTTGCATATTGCTAGGGAACAGCTATTTACTTCTTACTGCCGAAATTATTGCAAATAATGTATTTTCAGTAAACAAAAATAATTGAAGATTAACTGGCTAGTATTAATTGGGGCTAGAACTATATTAGCACCACGAAACGGCAAAAAGAGCAAAGATGTCACTCTCTATATATATATCTTATCTAAGACTGTCACTCTATTCCTAAGAGGTAGTGAATATATACATATATTCACTACCTCTTAGGAATATATATATATGATGGGATGATGAAAAAAAGGAGGTCAAACATGCAGTGATGTATTATCGGTAGAATACACACAAAGATGAGAGAATAACCACACACGCACCCCCCCCCCCCACACACCCACACACCCACACACCCACCCACACACACACACACACGCACACACACATATACACATAACTTGAGAGACGAATTAAACAATGACAATAGTACACTAGGGACTGCTTCACATAACGCAGTCCCAGTCATTCGATTGAGGCGACACAAATCCATGGCCCAAAGAATAACAATTGTTAGGAAAGGAAAATGGGGTGTTTATATCTTACGAGTTCCCATCAGTGAGACACGTATGAAAGAATTATAGAAAATTAGTTGCATTTGAGGTAAAAAATAAGGGAGATAATCAAGCGAGAATGGAAAATGAGGAAGGAGAGAAGCGATATAAATGTCACAAGGCAAATATTCAACGCACTGTGTAATGTTGAATAATACAATAAACGAAAACAATATCTTGACGATAGAACCATTCAATTACAACGAAAAAGTCATTTCCACTAATCGATCACACATTCGAAACCCGTCGTTTTTTATTTATAGAAGTGTGGAACAAAATATACCAGATCTTTATCACACTGGACATGCAAAAGATACAGGTAACTGCCTGGAAAATATGGGTCAAGACGGGAAAATGAGATAAAAGGAATGTCAATCATACAGAGATGTATAATCATTAAATTACACATGATTGAGAAATGACAAAAGGAAAGAAAAATTCACATAACCATGAAATGAAATCTACGGGACCACAAGCAAAAGTATAGTTAGAACTACTTGATAACATATATTTATGAAATTATTTCTCTCGTAATCACACTATACCAAATACAAATACTCAGCTACAACAAACACAATTAATTAATCACCATTACCCGTACTAAAAGCACTGAAATAAACAATAAATTAATGCAGGAAATATATTATACCTTCTACAACAAAATATGTTTCACCAATATTAAATATACATTAGAAAGACGAAACCATCCATCAATTAAAACGGCAACTAATCTAATACTGCACCAAACTAATCTTATCAAGAAAGAAAACCTTCGTAAGGGGCATTTTCAAATAGGATCTTATCGGAGGCACTATACTATAATATTTACTCAAAAAGTTTTGAGACTGTTTTTTCTTTTTAGGCACTTTTAATTGACCTACGTAGCTGTCGCTCTAATACATCCTTGATATGGTTATAATAAGCTAACATACCAAATCTCTTTTTCGAGTTTGAAGTTCAGGCCGCTACAGCACTTTAAACACTACCCGACATACACGTCTTGTCACAGCTGACTGGTCATACAATGCAGCTGGGACGTGAGGACAAATTTGAGGCTCGATATGCAATAAAGCTTTGTCAGAGCTCGGCACCAGGACATTTCCATTCAGGTGATCAACTAATTGGTCAATATGGCAACCAAGGTTTTCCCTCATTCTCCTTACAGTCCAGATCTAACCAGGCGAATTCTGGATATTCCTGAAGCTGATAAAGAAGCTCAGGTGTAACCGAATTAAGGATGTGTAGGAGATGAAATAGGATGTGACAAGCTCCCTGAGCCCATTCACTTCGGAGGGTTACAAGGGGGTATTTCAGAGGTGGCTGGAGCATTAAAAGAGCATTGAAGTTGGAGGGTCCTACTTTGAGGGGCACTAGAATTTTGTGTTTATCTGACATAAATAAATGTCTCTCTGATAAAAGTCACAAAACCTATTGAATGTACCTCGAATAAAAACACACACACAGCCCAAAACACAATTTTCAACATAATTAAACCACGTTACCATAAGCACGTCAACCACCAAATAATTCACGTATATTCAACAAAACGGAATATATTTCTGAACTAAATTAATTATCCACACACACAATAAAAAAAATGCCTATTACACAAGAAAATCAAAACCTTTATACTGTTACTACGAGGAAAAGCATCATCAGGCCACATTCCCCTTCAGTATTGAATTATCCGCAAGGGTTGTGTCTACTGGATAAATTAGCACCCTATACTCAGCAGTCCACTTAGTCTACCAAACCATTATGCTTGAAGGCTGTTGTCGAAACATTCCCAATGCGACAGTTCACTGTGAAAACAAAGTTAAACTAAAATTAAGCGATATTTGAAATAATCACTCCATAAACTCAGTAAAGAAAACATATTTCAGGCTAAATCGTTAAGTTAATAAAAAGCAATAAAACAAGTTTAACCTAACCACTGCTCAAGTAAGTTAAATTCATCATTCAAGCCTTGAATTTAAAATAAACTAAGTAAATTAAAATTGGAAACGAAAATGCAGAAACAGCACTAAATGCTACATGAGAAAATGTACCTATATCCATTTAGCATAAAAAGCTACGTTTCCAGAAGCCAGAAACATGACAACCTCCCCATCTCGAATATACATTAAGCTGCTAGAAGCATAAGACCTATAAAATGAATAGAAAATAAACCAGTAGTTTATCCAAAGTAAAAGAAATAATCATCGAATCCTAACCCTTTCCCCATTATATCTTATACTAAATGAAAACCATTGAGACAAAATAAATAAATTATTGCAGGCAATATATTATATTTTACAAAACAAAGTAGTAATAACACTACATTACAAATATTCTAAAAGAAAAAAAAGCACTACCCAACCCCAGTCAACCAAAGCCTTAGCTTTATTAAAACTACATCAATTAATCCCATGAAAAGAGAAGCCCTCCATACCTTCGACTTTTAGCAGGAAATCTTAGTCCACATATCTGATATATGACACTACGATGTATATGAAATTATTTCTATCGTAATATCACTCATAACATCTTAATGAAGTAAACGAATACAAGAAACCTAAAACAACACGAAGTACAATTACTCTGCTACAACTAATTACAGCTAAATAAATGAATTTATCGTCTTTAACCACTTATACTAATCACAATACTAACAAACAAAACAGCGTAGAAAAAAAATCCAAAATTATTGCAGATATATTCCCTCTACAAAAAAGTATATTTTTGACTGTATTACATACAGGCTAAAAAGAAGAAAAACGTTCTACCCATCTCTCATTTAGAACCTTAGCTAAATTAATCATATCACAAGAAAACCCTTTCGTAACAGAACCCTTTCGATAGTCAGAGGTCTGACATTATAATATATATATATATATATCAGATAGGGTGTGGTAAAAAAGCAGGTGGACCATAACCCACCAGATTACAGAGTGGGTAATATGAAAAGATTCAGGACCCCGATGGCTGAGCTCCGGCCGTTTTGACAGCTAGATGTGAACTGTACACCTTGATAAGTTCAGCTAGATACCTGCCATTGGAATACTGACACTTTAGTTCGGATCTAGCTGTCGAAACGGCCGGAGCTCAGCTGTCGGGGTCCTGAATCTTTTCATACACACAGACACACACACACACGCACACACACACATACGTACACACACACATATATATATATATATATATATATATATATATATATATATATATATATATATACATATACAAAACGTATATTATATCCTCACTCACCAAATAACGGAAGAATAGTAAATGAAAACCACAAAACTACAACATAGAAATAAATCTAAACCAAATTTAATTATGCCAAAAAACAATCAAGACTAGCCCACTACACAGGTATTCACAGAAAAAGCTTCATCTGGTCACAATCGTTCTCAATGTTCAAGTTCTGACAATGGTTATGGATACTAGATACATTACTAACTCATACAATACAGATCACTAAATCTTAAAACTATAAAACCATACACATGATTTGGTAGTTTGAAGATCAATGTAAAAAGGGTCGACTTGTGGTTAAACAACAAGAATTATAATATCACCCGCTAACCACTCTCTTTCCCACTCAATCTAGACAAGCGATGTAAGACCAACAGCATGCATAGGACAAACACTAGAGATATGAACAACCTTATTAACTCCTATTGTAGTATTTCACACTATCTCGGAAGCGACCTACAACGATACTTGTTCCACTAACTAAGTACCCGCCGCTCGTTGATTGATTTATGGTCGAACAAATAGCGGCGAAACATCATCTCGCGTCCTAGGTTGCTAACCCCCCCCTACCGATTGCTATCGGAATGGAAACGACTACTCGCAGGATTGAACCTCTGAAGATGGATGGGTTCGTTAGCGCACCTTCCTCGCCTTTCCCCGGAGTAAAGCATTCACTCTCATGTCCCCTGGACCTCTGAAGCAACAACAATCTGATGTTTTGTAAAGACATGAGAGTATTCTAGAGTATGTTACACATTTGCTGCCATAAATAAGTGCAGATGAACTGCATGTAATTCATTCTTAGTGAGCTAATCCTGTATCCGCACAGGTCAGAAACAAAAGCATTTGTCTACAAATATAGGCTTCATAAGACAGCATGAGCCTCTGTGCATCAACGTTGAATAGATTTCGTTAAAATAATTATCAAATTGAAATGAGAACTGGTGCAGTGAGCATATAATCGACGAAACTCTCTCTAAGGTTGACACAGCATTACCGCAGTCGAACAACTGTAAGTAGCAAAATAATGCACAAACTCCGTTATAACATCACCCCTAATCCATAAGCCCGTTCTTGACAAGTGTGTGCGTATGTCTCTTTGTATAAGTGTATATTCGTGTATATATGTGTGTGTAAAAGAAGGTAATTTTACGTTCTTCGACCATCACTTTAATGCCATTGTCATCATTGCCATCACCTTCACCAACAATACAGATTTGGCGGGATTCTACAGCTTTATTAAGAGAGGGGGGGTAAATATACCACACATAGTGTAAAAGGTATATACATATAAATAGTTAGAGATGTATGTATATATATATATATATATATATATATATATATATATATATATATATATATATATATATATATATATATGCTAACATTACACCAACACATCACCCATCTCCTTCCATTCAAATTAGAAGCTACATTCTTAGCAAGTATGATGACAAGTAAGTATTTTTTGAAACAGCAAGCAAGTTTGAAATTAGAAAATAGAAGCTTTCACCGTATTTTTTTACTAAATAAATTTTAGCCTGATACTGGGGTTTAGAACACGCAGAGAAATGGAAAAAGATGAGTATTGACGTACATGGGAGTCGAACCCACATCTTTGGATATCCAGACCACTGTGCTACCAGGGTAAAATTTCTTTATCCCAAAATACAGTGAAAGCTTCTATTTTATATATATATATATATATATATATATATATATATATATATATATATATATATATATCACTGTCTCTCTCTCCAGATATATATCCACGCACACACACACACACACATACACACACATACACACACACACACGCGCGCATATATATATATAAAACGAAGGAAGTGTGGTAAGGAATCAGATGGACCATAGCGCACCAGAGTACTCAATACTTAGGGTAGTAGGATATATATATATATGGAGAGATAGATAGATAGAGAGAGAGAGAGAGAGAGAAAGAGAAAGTGAGAGAAAAAGAGATAGCGAGTGAGATAGAAAGATAGATAAATAGATGATAATAGACAAACAGGCAGACAGACAGACTGACGGATAGATTATAGATAGATAGATAGATAGATAGATAGATAGAGGAAAGGATAAACGGTTAGTCAGACCGAGAAATAGATTTCGGATTAAAGTTACCGTATACTGTCCCCTGGGACCGTAAGGGGACAAACGCCTGTGGTTCTGCACGTCGGAGAGTCAGAGCGGAAGAAAGGTGGGTGGATTGGATTTGACATCCTTTCATCGACTGGTTGGTGCTGTTACTGTTGACCACTATATAAACAGAGACACGCACATATTATCACCACCAACAAAAATACAAACAATGTTCAGTATTTAAATAAAAGTGTCTGAAAAAGAGGTAGATATATAGGAATTTAACAAAACATGACAGTGAAATAGAGAAAAATTAGGGATAAGTAGGTGAGAGACAGAAGTAGTAAAGATAAACACATTTAATCAGAGACACTCAAAGGGAATGGGTTAGATAGATAGATCGAAAGAAAGAAAAAGAAAGACAGATATATACAGATCGATATAAAGACAGACGTATATTGGTAGAAAGTTACAGAGATAGATAGATAGATAAATATATAGATAGAGAGCGAGCGAGAGAGAGAGAGAGAGAGAGAGAGGGAGAGAGAGAGAGAGAGAGAGAGAGGGAGAGAGAGAGAGAGAGAGAGAGAGAGAGAGAGAGAGAGAGAGAGAGAGAGAGAGAGAGAGAGACTGATAAAGAGAGCCAGAGCGGGGTTGATATAAGAATGAATGAGAGAATGAAGAACTATTGATGTAGAAAGGAGAAAATAAATCGTAGAAGTGTCAGTAACATGGTAAAGAAGCAACCACCAGCCCCACAGAAAACATAATACACACTCACAACTGCACATGCATACACACACGCGCACGTATATATGAACACGCGCGCACACATATTCACACGAATTAAATGACAATGGGAGGCGGGTACCGATTCGCCTGTCAATCAGAAAATGCGGTGGTAGTTTCTTTGTTGCGATTGGCCAACTCGCTAGCTGGCCGACTATCTGTGAAATCACTCTTTAGTTGGTTGTTGCTTTGAACATTCTCCAAGCCGCCTCACCATACATGCACTATATATATATATATATATATATATATAAATATATATATATATATATATATATATATATATATACATACATATATATATACATATATATATATATATATATATACATATATATATATATATACATATATATATATATATATATATATATATATATATATATATATATATATATATATATATATATATAGCGAAGGAGATGGACCATAACGCGCCAGAGTATTCAATACTTAGGGTAGTATAGTAGGGAAATGTTTAACACCGACGGCAGAGCTCAAGCCGTTTTGACGGTTATTTCTGGACACAAATAGCCGTCGAAATAGCCCTCCAGAAATAGCCGTCGAAACGGCTTGAGTTCTGCCGTCGGGGTTAAACAGTTTCCTATATATATATATATATATAAGTATATATGTGTGTGGTTTGCGTAGCAATCCGTAGATGAATGATCAAGGAACATTGCTCAATATACAATGGTCGCACAAACATGTTAAATGTATGAAACATTGTCTATACTATGTACAGTTGTGCCTCGGTATTTGCGGGGGTTAGGCTTGTAGACCATCGAAGAAGAGTGAAAAACCGCATATATTGGACGTTGTCTTAAAAACGCCAATAAGCGTCAAAATATAACATAAAACATCATTAAAAAATTAAGGGAGCGACTTATGCGAAGGGGCGTCCGATAAGACGGTTAATACGTTATATTGTTATCAATAATTTACCATTAAGAAATATATATTGTATCGAAAAAAAGCGATAAAACATCGTGGCAGATATTTACAATTCCGCGAATATGCGGTGGTTTCTATGAACAATAATTTGTTACGTTCTAAGGAAAATTCCGTGAATAACCGAGACTGAGACGCAGGGATCGCGAATTCCGGGGGTATACTGTATATTATATATATGTATATAAAATTGACTGTAACATATATGTCAGGTAAATTATGTGATAGATATATTTATGCTTTTAGCAAATTAGTCTGCCTGCATACTAGTGCAGTGCTTTCAAGGAACTTGTTTTCTCCAACACTGGTACTATTTTATCGACCTGCGAAATTGCAGGACATAAGTATAGATGTCAGACACATATATAAATACATACACATACATATACACACCACATACACAAACAAACACATAAACTCAAACACAAACATACGTATATAGGTATGTACATATGTATGTATGTATGTATGTATGTATGTATGTATGTATGTATGTATGTATGTATGTATGTATGTATGTATGTATGTGTGTATGTATATATGTATGTACATACATACATATATATGTTTATGGGAGTGAAAGGCCCCCACGTGTTGTCACAACACCTTTATAGGAGAGGGAAACTCTGAAAAAAAAAACCCTGCAGCTTTGGAAACATCCGATGATGTTCACCAATTCTCCTTTTCGGGTAGTGTTTTCGATGCTCAGAGAGTGAGATTTTTCCCCACTTAAAAAACTTTCAAAGCACAGAGGTTTCTTGTTCAGGATATGTTGCAGGTTTGTGTGACTGGACGTAGCCTACAAGTGCACCAAACGCTATAATCTTCCAAGCAATTGAAATGCTCTTGGCAGAGTTTGCAGCCATCATATATTTCTGTATGTCTACGTGTTAGTGAGTATTTATGTGAAAACTTGGCGCGTATAGAGCGAAACCGCTAGGTAGTTTCGGACACTATAAAAATGGCACGAATATAACATTTTAGCCGTCCCGAAGACTGACATTACTTTCTGCATATGCTGCAATGAAAGGGAAAAGAGAAATGCCACACTCAAGCAACACACATGAAAGTCATTCAGACCAATTTATTAAACATATTACAATCGTTTCTCTGGCGACCAGCTCGAGGGACGATCGATGTAATGATCGAACCTGACTCTGAAATCGCAAGATCCTCAGATACGTTTATATTCGACGAAGCAGAGTTACCATTTTGGAAACTCTGCTTCGTAGAATCGAGACGTATCTGAGGATCTTGCGATTTCAGAGTCAGGTTCGATCATTACATCGATCGTGTCTGGAGCTGGTCGCCAGAAAAACGATTGTAATATGTCTAATACATTTTATTCGTCACAACACTGATTCTCCGTTTCTTAATATTTATATTTATATTTATATATTTATAATATTTATATTTATATTCATATTTATATTTATATATATATATGTCATTGAGAGCGACGTGTCAGGAGGAACTGGCCCGCGCTGTGATGGCAAGACAGAGGGTGAAGGCCCAACTGACAACAACCGCCCACCAGTGGCATTAATGTGCACTCATCATAAAGAAGGGTACCGGTTGATATGGAGGGTACCGAATTGATCCATGCGCTGCTGTTGGGTTGAGAAGCAGAGCGGAGGCAGGCGAGCCGGTGTTGGCCCAAGCCAGACTCGATCTGCCTGACAGAAGATCTGCAACTGATGTCGTCGCAGCTACGTTAGACCGTGGACAGAGAGGCCTTCGCCTGTCCAGTAGGCCAGAACCTGTTCCATCTCTGGGATGAGGTCAGGTTTGGCCGTCTGGCTGAGAACCTCGCTGACGAGAGCGAGCTGGAGGAGATAGAGTAGCGTTAGGCAAGTAAAGCTAGATCCGAAGCTGATCGGAGGCCGAGGCCAGTGAACCTCGCTGGGAGTGTTACCTGTTGCCAGCCTGCGTTGTCGAAACTGATATTGCAGATGAGTTCTGTACAGCATTCAATGGTGGCGTCAAGTTCCCCGAGAAGATCTGGACGGGTGTGGCATGGTGCATCCTGCAGCGTGAATGTGAATTTGGGGGGCAAAAAAGTTTCTCAAGAAGAAGAACGCAGGACGAGGGTCAATAAGGTGCAGCCTCTCAGCCAATGGGTGCAAATCCGCATGCTTGGTCTCCAAACATCCTCTTATGGCTTTCTGGAGCGTGGGGGAGCCTAGAATGCATGCGGCATCCTTGGGTATCAGTCGAGCCCCGGCCAGAATGAGATGGGAACAGAGTACGGCGTTGCAGAATTCGGCCTCTCCGTAGCTGATGTTGATCACCTCAGACTTGGTTGCGTTGATCTCAAGTCAAAGGAGCTTTTGAGCTGGCATGATTTGTCGAAGGTCCTCAACTACCATATCAGCCCAGGGTCACATAGTCAAGTTACCAGACGTTTAGGGGTACCGGACCGACCGGGTTACGTCGTCGACTATATTGTTCTCAAATCTTACCCGACAGTAAACAAAAAAAAAGAAATAAATGAAAAAATAAAGGAAATAAGGTCAGTTATAACACTATATCTGAATTAAAAATGGGATCAATTTGGTTAGAATCTTTTTGATTTAGGTCGTCTCGATCAGCATTGATATAGTGCTAAACAAAACCCATAACGTAAATACCCAGCAAACTAAGGAACCTCTATACAGTCACCCAACTCCATGAATATATAACCATATCAAATACTCTCGTATTATAATTAGATGATGGCCAATCAAGAACGGCTCTTATAGGAAGTGTAGTAATAAAGTTAGTACCATAACATGCCTTCAGCCGAACAAGTAAAAATCTAAAATAATATTTTCTTATCGAATAATACTGGTTTCTTATATAGGCACAAGGCCAGCAATTTCGGAGGAGGGGTAAGTCGATTAAATCGACCCCAGTGAATGACTGGTACTTTATTTTACCAACCCCGTGATGATGAAAGGCAAAGTTAACCTCGGTGGGAATTGAAATCAGATCATAAAGGGCCGTAACTCTATGCTGTAAAGGATGGCGCCCGACTCTCTACCGATACTGCCAATCCACCGGCCTTTTATATCGAATAATAATAATATATTAATAATATTATTAATATTAGATTCGTTTACAAGCACACAGCTTCATAAAACCATGTCCACTCTTTTTTCCCTTCTATATTTGCCCTGTTCGTTCTTTTCTTCTCTCTTTTCGTCATCTTCGTCTTCTTCTTCTTCATAATCCCCTTCTTCACCCCCTTCGCCTCCGCTCCCACTCCTCATTAAGCAAGCGTGGTGGGGTTGCAAGCGTTTATGTCACCGAAACACGACCATGCATAAGTTGTACTGGGTTACATGTTACCAGTAGCGCTGACGAGTGATTTCTCTCTCTCTCTCTCTCTCTCTCTCTCTCTCTCTCTCTCTCTATATATATATATATATATATATATATATATATATATATATATATATATGTTATACTTGGGGAGGGTCATATTTGTGTAATAATATTGCCAAAATTAATAACAGAACACACTCACTGTTTGGTTCGTTTTCGCTTCTGTGTCTTTTATATCGGTTTATTTAATTTATTCGGTCCTCAATGTTACCATTGACTGACCAACGATCAAACATACAGATACATTATAGACACAAACACATATATATAGTCTAACAAAGTTCTTTCATTGCACATCCGCAACATCGTCAGTGCTGCTATTATGTTTCCTCCCGTTGCATTGTATGCCTACGCCATCTTTATTTAGTCTGTTTATTTATTTATTTGTTTTGATTTTTTTGTCTTCTCTGCGCATGCGTTTGCGTGTGTGTATAGTGTTTTGTTTGATGTGTGTTCGTGTTTGGGTGGGTGACTGTGTATTGGTTATTGTATTCTATTTTATTTTACTAGTATGTGTTTATATGTGTTTGTTGTTATTGTGCTTGTGTATTTATTTATTTATTTATTTATTTATTTATTTATTTATTTATACTTCTCTTAGGTCAGTGTTGTTTGTTTGGGTGTTGTTATTCCATTCATTTTTTCTGTTTAGCCTTGGCCTTCTAAGTTCTATTTCGCTGGCCTCTCTGATTTGCCTATCTGCTGGGTCATTTCTATGTTTAGATATTATTCTAACTTCTATGTTGTCTATGTTACCGTTGTGTTGTTGTCTGGCATGTTCGTATAGTACTGAACCGTTTTTTCGTCATTTTAGTTCCCTCCAGTGTTGATCTATCCTTTCACCTATGCTACGAGCTGTCTCGCCTATGTATGTTGTTGTCATGTTTCTGCAAGTACCCTCTGTACATCTTATGCTATAGACTACGTTTCTAGTTTTACAGTTTATCCGGGGGTTTACTTTACATATGATACATTTCCTATTAGTACAGTGGGTTTTCTTAAAAGGGTAGGTTTTGCTGATCAGGGATTTTATGGTGGTGCCTGGCTTTTCTACCACCTTAATCTTTAAGTGGGTCTTTCTCGGGGCCTTTCTACACTGCTTAGCTAATTTCCCTACAGGAGTAGCGTCCACAAACATGACATTCTGGTATCTCTGTGGCTTTCCCTATCTTATGTCTAGTCCTATCTAAGCTATTCCATGATTTCCTCCTGTATAATGGGCAAATTCCTTTCATGTTCAGTTCTATGAGGGTCTTATACTTCTCCGTGGCTCCTTCGTATACTCTGATTCTGTCACCATATGTATATACATATATATATATATATATATATATATATATATACATGTGGTGATTATCGCTAAATATTGATGTTGATTTGGTTATCAATATTAATATTATTGGGCACCCACTGAATAATTATAAGAGCCCACTTGAATAAGTATTGTATATATATATATATGCATACAGACACGTGTATATATATATATATATCATCAGAGGACCTTGATTCGTACATACGTAACTAATTTCGGCCTTTTTTCTAGGGCTGGATGCACTACCTAACGCCATCCACATTTACAGATTGTGCTGGGTAATTATTGACGTGGCACCTTCGAAAGCTCTTTACAGTGTGGACTGGGAACTTTTGTCGTGACACATACACACCACAATATAGTGACGCCTAGGCTCATATTGTCGAGGCTCTAGGAAGAAGACTTTATGGTGAGGGTCGGGGACATATATGACTGTGCATGCGCGCGCGTGTATGTGTGTGAGTGTATATGATGGTAGTATATCACAGCAAGAAAAAGGTAGATAACGTCAGTCACCACCTATAAAATCAATAGTTAAAGGCTTTCAGGTTTTATTCGTAAACATATCGTATATTATTCTATATACGACCTTCATATACACGTATATATACTTTGTTGGAGTGAATGTCCTAATTGCAATATATATATATATATATATATATATATATATATATATATATATATATATATATATATATATATATATATATAACAAAGGAATTGTGGTAAGGAACCAGATGGATCATAACGCACCAGAGTACTCAATACTTAGGGTAGTAGAGTGGGAAATAGGAAAAAGTATGACCCCGACACCTGAGCTCAAGCCTTTTCGACAGCTATTTCTGGACTAAATTAGAATTTTTAGCCTGGTGAATAAATAGTCGTACTTGTCAGGGGGTACTTCCTTATATGGGAAGATTGTAGTTGTCAAGAGGATTGGTTAAAATATGTTGTAAACACAAATAAGTCTATCATGGCATTTGGTGGGAGGTAGAGGTGACTGAACTTGCCTGTAGAACAATAGGGGAGTGAGTGGAGCGGTCAAGCATTGAAAATGATATGTATACAGCAGAATCTAAGGATAGTGTATGAAATGGAGGGGGGCGGGGGTTATAGAATAGGTAATTCGAATGAGAGTAGGAGACAATAAAAGATAATAGAAATAAATAAAAAAAATATATAAAATTAGATAGTGAGAAACGAATAAAAGAAATCACAGTGCTATCTTACAATTACAGATGAATAAGTTGAGAATAGAAAAAACTTGTAGAAATTGAGTAGTACCAGAACTGATACAAAATTAAAGGGGTTTAACACGTCTGTTATAGATAGTTAGTAAAACGTATTCGGATAATTCTATCTCAAAATTTCAGGGGTGGGGGGAACTGATGCTACAGAATCCCGATCGGCTGCATCGGGTTAGGCGAAAGGGGAAAAGCAGACGAGGAAGAAAATAGGGGGTGGAAGGAAGTGATAGGATGAGACAGGGGGAAGAAGAAGACAAAGAGGAAAATAAAAGAAAAGAAAAGAGATACATCTACCTAAGTAAGCTGGGGTTTCCCCTAACTTATTCAGCAAGTGTGTGTGTGTGTGTATGTGTGTGTGTGTGTGTGTGTGGGGGGGGGGGTTATCAGCCCTTGTCTACCCACCCGGATCGTTATGGGGTTTGAGGGCGAGGTAAGTCCTACGCAATCTGTGTTTGCATGCGGTTACCATTTCGTCTTTCTTGTTTAGGAGTTGGTCCGGAAAACAACATTTGTAATGTTTCCTCCGAGCATAAGTTACACGGACGACGTCCTCCCGTGTAAGAGTTAGCTCTGGATAGCAAGCTCCAAGTGAGATTGCAGGCAATATTATTATCTTGGAGGTCCCAGATGTGGCCCGAAAGTGTAGTGGCATGTCGCCGGACCGGGTTTCGGAGAGTATGTCGGTGTTGGTAGAGCCGGGTCTTGAAGTCACACGCGGTTAATCCTATACAAGCTTTGTTTGTAGGTGTCCGTCCTCACGTTGCACTGGTAGATCACGTTACGTTCTCGGCATTTGTTGTTGAGGGGGGCACGTAGATCTATCAGGGCATTCACACCTCCTGGTCGGCTCTCCACTGATGTCTACGTTATTTCTACCATAGGGGTTGAATTTTTTGTTGTTTGAGGAGACGATATTTTGTGCGAAGTTAGGTGTGGTGCTGTAGGAGAGTATGATGGTGTTTTTATTGATTATGTAGTTGTAGCGGTGTTGTAGTGGGAAGTGTTTTTCGAGGAGTCTAAAGAAGATTTTTCCGATAGGTGTTGCCACCTCGGCATTATGGGGAGGATTGAACCACATTACGTTGTGTGAGCGGCGGTGTCGCCTGCTCGTTCCGCTAAGGGAAGCTGGATGAAAGGATATTTCCTCCCGGAAGCCACTCCGCTTGAGGGCCTGGTTGTAATGAGGCGCGTGTTCGTCGAATATCTGCTCATTAATGGACAAACGAGATATGCAGAGGGAGATGTTTTAAACCAGATTATTGGTGATGTTTCTAGGATGGTTAGAGCGGCGGTGGATGTAGTGCAGATTGTCGTTTGGTTTCCTGTATGCGTAGTACAGATCATTTTCGAGGTTAAGGGTAACGTCCAGGATATTGACTCGGGTTAGGGATATTTGTAGGGTGATTTTAAATCCCAAGTCCCGGAAGAAGTTGATTAGTTGTTTACGGACCCGGTCTGTACTACTGGGGTGGTACCCTTTGAGGGTGAGGAGCCCATCATCCCGGTGCAATCCACCGCCGAATGCAGGAAACATTTCGGTGAATTTAAATAGTAGGAATAATCCTATAAGATCTGTGACCTCGGCCGAATCCGTTGCGCCCATACTGACGTCTAAAGGGGAGTCGGGAGGTCTCTTTATCCACTTGGAGTTGTCGAAAATTAGGACTGTCTTCCTGGCGTGGAGAATGATATTTCTTTCCAGGTCAGTGATGGGTGTGAGTGTTTCGGCAAAGTCCAATCCTCTTAACAACTACAATCTTCCCATGTAAGGAAGTACCCCCTTGACAAGTTCGGCTATTTATTCACCAGGCTAAAAATTCTAATTTAGTCTAGAAATGGCCTTTGGAACGGCTTGAGCTCTGCCGTCGGGGTCATACTTTTTTCTATATATATATATATATATAAATATATATATATATATATATATATATATATATATATATATATATATATATATATACTTATATATATATATATATATATATATATTTATATATATATATATATATATTTATATATATATATATATATATATATATATATATATATATATATATATATATATATATACTTATATATATATATATATATATATATATATATATATATATATTTATATATATATATATATATATATATATATAGAAAAAGAGATGAAATCGAAAATGCCCACAGACCCTCCATCTCAACTCCCCTTTTGAAAAGCAGAAGAACTGCGAAACCGGTAAAGGAACCAAATAAATATATATATTTAAAAAAAAAATAAGACTCCAGTTGCATTTTCGATTTCATCTCTTTTTCTTTATACTTTCACTCGTGTAGGACACCTCGGTTATTTTTCATTTTCTAAAAAAAACCTCACTTTCTAATATAGATATATACATATATATATATATATATATATATATATATATATATATAAGTATTGAAGTTTCCGTTGAAAATTGAAAAAGTCAGAGCAATGAAGAGTGCTCTAAGTAAGTTACTGAGCTAAATAATTAATGTATAATAAACAATACAGTATACCTCATTACCAGAGGCTTCCCGAATAAGACGAATACAAGAAATGTCTGCATTCGTTCATCAGACAAGGCAATTTAAAACATAGTGAAATATTATATATATATATATATATATATATATAATTTTTATTCCCACAGACAATACTGTCCACTTTACTGAAATATGTGTCCTTATACATGACAATACCAAACACCTCAATGCATTTTCCCAAATCCTCATATCAATCCTTGTACATGACTGCAGCCACGAAAGTATGAAAAGTAAAGTTTTGGTTTCAGAACGCGGTAACACACATCATGAGCCGTTCTATTCGACGCTCTAACGATTTGGCCAAATTTTTCTGTTGTTATTTTATAAGAGATTACGCATTTCTTATTTTACAGTATTATATATATTTGTTTGATTGTTGTTTCCTCTGATGGGGGTGGGTCGGGGGGAGACATCTATCTGTTTCTTTATATATATATATATATATATATATATATATATATATATATATATATATATAACCTTTTTCTCTATTGGAAGAAATCAGCTGTGGCCAGTCCTTTTGAGAGTTGAGTTTAACTAGATTTGAAATGATCAAGATATGTTGTGTGTCAATCCAACCCCAGGAGACGTTCATATTATTAGGAAGGAAAGAAACCCGGCAGTCTATCAGAACGAGAACCTCGGCATTACAGCTTTCTATCCGAAAAATTTCACCCACTAACGATTGAACATTCATCATTTGAAATGTATATACATTGGATACGTAACATACTCGAACTTGTATTCTCAGAAGATTACTTATTTATTTTAATTTTATCTAGACTTGACCCAAGGATGTTAAGTTTCATTGCCGTGTTAGTACTTTTTAAATATTATCAGTAACGATGGTATCTTAATACTGAGTCACTCTAAGCACAATTACGGGAGCAAGACAGACTATCATTCTAAATATACAAAGAAAATGATGACGAACGCAGCTTGCAAACTGTGTTCGTTGATCAGATCCCACAAAAATACACATTTACAGACACATGCATACACATAAAGATATATGTTTATTTTAGTGGAGTATTTTTTTATCTTTTGCAAGAGGCTCTCTTGACGTTTTTTCTTCATTCTCTGCTCATCGATCGTTTATCATATAATATTCTAAACAGATAGGAATTATTTAGGAATTATACTCCTGTATGCTTTAAGAGAGATCAATACTTAAGAGGCCTGTTTATTTATTTATATATCTACATATTTATTTACATAGTTATTTCAACGTAAACTTTTATATATTATTTTCTTTCTGTTATTTGTTTTCCTCTGGTATCATACTGATGAAGGGTTGATGTACTATCTTGAATGAAGCTATTTAGCTATATATAACGTACAAATAGAAAGAAAAATACAAATATCAACAAAAAGAAAGAGAGAAAAGAGCTCTTGACGCTGGCAAAAAATAATACGGAGCAAAAAGACAAAATCTTTTCATGATGTAAATGGGCCGAATAAATCGACCCATGTCAGAAAGAAAGATAATGCCCCAGGATGGCTGAGTTGCTTCAGTAAGCACAATATATAAAAGGGACGAAAAAGGAATAAGCAAACAAACAAAATACTGTCAGAAGCTCACAAAAAAATAATAGCTGCTGTGTACTCAAGGTGAAAAAATAAATGAATAAAACAGTAAGTGTAATAAGAATAAGAATAAAAAGGAAACAACATATATCATGATTGTGTTGTCCTTCTAATGGAGTAATATCTTCTAGTGATGAAAAAAGAAATGGTGGTATATTTCTTAGGTCCGCCATGATGCGTGTATATACATGTATGTATGAATATTTGTAAGTTCGTATGTATGTGCGTAAATATATATGCATGCATCAATGAATGTACATAAAGTTATATATATATATATATATATATATATGTGTGTGTGTGTGTGTGTGTGTGTGTGTGTGTACATATGTATAGAGAAAGAGAGAGAAGGAGGGAGAAAGAGAGAGAGAATTAGATCGTGAGAGAGTGGGAATATATTTGGCTTGGTTTGTGTTATTTCTACACAAATCTAAAGAACAATCTGAATCAAGATGACAGTTATAAACTGTATGATATTGAGTGGAAATTCGTGCCCTTAAAATAAGTGAACACTCAACGGGAGCGCATACACAAAAATTCATAAAAAACTCACATGCATGTGGAATTATCCATGTTTAGAAAACTTACATACATACACACATATATGTGTGTCTGCCTGTGTGGACATAGATTTATGTGTATGTTCATATATATACACATATACGTATAAATATATGTATATATATATATATATATATATATATATATATATATATATATATATAATATATATATATATATATATATATGTATATATATATGTATATATATATATATATATATATATATATATATATGTATATATATATATACAAATATATTCTTTTATTTATGTATATATTTATACATGCATGGATTTTATGTGCGATTATGTGTATATGAATATGATTAGTTCTGGGCGGCAATCGTTATATAGCTTGACCCGGAGGTTTGCAATCTATAATCTGTCAAAGCCTTTTCTAATATCAAGTGCTATCGGATTGATATATTATAAAAGAAAGAGTTGACAGTGGATTTCAATAGCGGATGCCCTTTGGTTGAGTTGTAGTGGCTGCTTTACGAAAGCAGAGAATTAGTTGAAATCAACGCTGTCGAATTGAAGCGCTTCTTGTTTGAGTTTTGTAACTATGGTGTGGGTATAGAATTGACTGACACGGGGAGAGATCGTAGATGTATAAATTTGTGCTGAAAGATGACTTAGATATGATGTGGCTGACTCGGGAGCATAGCTGTCCCCTCTCTTTAGTGAAATGGAAGATTATCCAAATTTTGTGTGGCAGCGTTTGGCAAAATGCCAGAACTGTTCATCGACAATGAAATAACCGGGAACATATTTTTTTTTTTATTGCTGACTGAAATATGATATATATATTTTACTCTACTTTTGCCTTCCACTAAAGCCTCTGTTGCAGTGATGCTCATGAGAGGTAAAATACTGATGGTTATTTTCAGAGATCTGAGTTATGAAAGTCAATCGATTCACATTTTCAGACTTTTGCTATCGTATGTGATATATATTAATAACTAAAATATATATCGGATGATTAGCCTTATTTGCATAACGAGCGATTATACGGCTTATATATTTTCAACAGTTCAAGTAAGTGGCAGAAAGTAATACACAATCTTGACCATGGACAATACCCCCGGAACAACGTTGTTGTCTTTTTCCCCATGCCTCTACTAGAAGAAATGCATAGCGGCGGCTGTCATCTACAAAACTTAGCGTAATGAGGTTGTTTGCTTGGATTCATCGTAGTCAACTACTACATCTTTCTCGCTAGAATTAAAGCCATTTACTTCTGCTCAATTAATTTCTACTCCGAGCATTCCGTTCACTTCTAAACTTATGAACACTGTGTTAGATTTTAAACTTACTATATTTCGATATTAAAGGTATAAAACATAGCGATAAGGTGGAAATGATTTTGAGCAGATTGATTTTTAGTGATGTCACAGAATTTAAATTCAAGATAGGAATGCTTACTTATAATAGCAATACAAAGAATAAAATCTGAGAAACAATCAAATAATATAAAGAAACATATTTGAGCGAACAGGTGGTCTTTTACATTTAATTCGAGTTCACAGTATTCCTTGAATGGCAGTGTGAAACTAATTAAATCCATCTATATCATTCAAGTGAAATCTTTTGTAGACAATCTTAAGTTACACACAACTGGTTCAGAGATGAGATTTTCAGAATAACCCATGTCAAGCCATTTTACAGATGTTCGGTGAACGATTAAATCAAAAATAGATTATGTTAACGCAGACAGCATACAAGGACCTGTCGTACAGATAGTAGTGGGGTTCACTGGTCCATTCAAGAATCTACTCCGCTTTGAAAAATGTCGGTATATTTTTTCTTATACTTTAAACAAACATTACCGCTAGGTAAATAATACCATTGATGTTGCATTCCTAATTTTCTTGCAACTCTAAGGCTTTGTAAAAAGGCAAATAAAATCACTAGTGCCTTGGAATCTAAATGTTTACAATGAAAAGTGTTATAGCCAGGGGACGCTTAAAGCTGCAGGTTGCAGCTTACATACAACACGATAATTACGACCTTTGGTAAAAGAAATTGAATTGTGAATGGCCTAAGTGAAAAGTCAATTTAAATCGGGTTTTAATTTATTAAATGTTTTACTGCATTGGGAGGAATGTAGAGACGGAAATACGAAAATATTTAAGAGCAACAGGTTGTATAGAACCAACAACCTTATCTCTTGTTATTACAATACATAATATTTGTAGAGTTGTCCTTTCCATAATTTATGAACGACGCCAATGGAATATTTGCATTGTTTCACTTCACACTTAACTGTTTTCTAATTTACTAAAGTTTGATTGAATTATCTGCATAAAAAGTCAATTCATATTTTCATTGGTAATTTTAGTAGATATACTCGAATGCTTATACATAAGAAAACAGAAAAGAAACAAAAAAGAAGACGACAAGGAACACACACGTGTGAGCACATTTATTCCCAGACACACAGATATATATTATTCATCACCGCATACACACGTTCAGACAAATTTACAACTGATAATCATGAGAACAAATAGAAATTTGAAAAAAAAAATTTTTTTATTGTATTAGTTGTAATTTATTGAAGTTGTTGTCTTCCTGTTTCTTCTACAACAACTACAATGGTACGCGATGGGGCCCACCCACAGCCCCGGCACAAGTTTCTGTCTGTTTATAAATAGCTGCTAAAAAATGAAATTACATAAGATTTCTTCCACGTAATTTAGAACTTCTAGCTTTAGTGATTCAACTGAATCAGATTTCGTTTCGCGTAACATGTGGGGAATATCTATTTTAACAACACCATGAAGATTGATTACTAGCATTATGTATATTATACTATGTATATTATATTATTGCTGTGTTTAAGTACAGAAACACTGTCTAACATAATCCTACTCAAATTTGAACAAGAGTTATATTTTGTGAGTTATATAATGTGATTTCACAAATCATAAAGCGTTAAAATTTGCATCAAATTAAGATCGACTCTAACCGGAACTAGCACAGATTATAGAAGAAGACTATAAATCATCTTTCACCTTATTGTTTCAGTTTTTACTCCATATTTCACTTGTGGCATATTCCCCAAGTTAATGAAAGATACTCCTGAAATACATTTACTAAAGAACATCAAATCCATTCCCAGATTTTCTTGTAACAAAGCATTATAAACAAATAAAGTATTCTGCAGTCCTTATAATACCTGTTTCAAAATAACTTTATAAAAAAAAGACCATTCGTTTTTCCACTAAATGGCACATTGGTTTAGATATAGGGAATTTATAGAGACATATATTAATTGAAGCCTCATATAACTGGGGGAAACCGCTAAAGTTGCTGAAAATCAGCCTGCATATGAAACCCCCAAAGTCTTTACTGTTTACTATGTATTCGTAAAAAATACTCGGCAACTGCGACAATAGCCTTTATGGTAACGGCATAGAATATACAAATAATAATTATTTCTTTATTGGCCACTAGTGTCAAAAAAAGGGACAACAAAAATGGATAAAGGCTGTTAAAATTTATGCATAATTAATAGTGTAAACGAAGATAGCATGTAACAAAATATACTCGAATTAAAATAACAGAATCCCATAATAGAGGGCAATAAGTATCACTCAGGGGTAGTTTTCCCACATATCCGAAAGTACCCTAATCGTTAGGAGCAGAACTCATCTACTCTCTATACTATCTGGCCTACAGGCGCATGCTCAGAGTTGGCCCGTTCGAAAATCAGCAATGCTCAGTTACTTGAGTAGATTGTATATTGCGGTTTCATTGCATTGTGCACATCTCAAACAGGTCCGTTTTATAGCACTTCCGTCCCAGTAGAATTTGTTTCGAACCGCTAGTGCTCCCCGATAGCACTGCCAAGCTGTGAATTCTTGAAATTGTGCATATTTTGAAATTGTCCCTGATCGAAAGTTTTCTGGAACAGACTGGATGATTCATTGTCGTCGATGTTCACAGTTTCTCCGAAAACGTCGTCATTTTAGCCTTTCACTACTTCTTTATAGAACGTTAAATTGGTATTTCTACTCAGCATATTGCCAGATTGGCCAATGTGAGGGGTTGACAGCATTTCGAAAGCTAGTTGCCTAGTCTCTGTCACGCTTGGCATAAAACGTGCGTCTGAAAGTGTAACCGCACCTGTACATCATTTAGGAATATCAGCGAATTTCGAAACCTGAGTGTATGTGTACCCATCTTCAGCAACGCCAAGTTGGCAAGAGATGGCCGCCTGATGAGTGGAACCTATGCTTTTCCCAAGAAGTGGAAGGGCAGTTGCTCCAGCCTTGGGAGACGCGAATCGGAATAATGGTCAGCATGATGGTGAGGAGGTAATGTATCATATAGCCGATGTACCTGTTCACTTCCTCTGCCCGTCCTTGTTCGTTACCTTGCCCCAGTTCTTATCAACCTTGAGGTCTAGGCTAACTAAAATACGAACAAACTGACCGGTTCATCAGTCCAGCGTCCCATAACGGTTTGGATAGGCAAGGATTTGCCTCTTCTGCTGCTCAGCTACAAACTCACAGCAGCCTCTTCTTCTGCTGCTACTACTACTACTACTACTACTACTACTACTACTACTACTACTACTACTACTACTACTACTACTACTACTACTTCTACTACTACAAATAAATCAGGGATGTAGTCCTTTGATGGCATTTGAATAAATTTATTAACATACATATTTCATTGAAGTAGAGGTTTCTTTGAGAGAAAATTGGGATGAGATTTTTCTTGCCGTATTCAATGAATATATCCGTCGGTAGCATCAACGACTGATTCAATACAGGGTGTGAAACCTTGATATGCCAGAATCAGATGAACATTATGCTAGTTATGGTGGACTTCATAGATTTATAGTTGTATAGGGCCGTTGATTGACTTCCCTCTTCACTACGCCCCATATATAGTTGTGAAACGAATTCAGTTTTGCAAATGATTTTTTGGATATGATTGTGGAAATTCGAACACCCATTCGTCGGTTTTGTTGACCTTATGAGACGGCACAAATTAACTTTGGTTGCTATAGCGATTTCCTCTGCCCATGCTTTCCTTACAAAGTCTCACAACCCTCTACAACAAATTTTTGGTCATGCACAATTCTTTGAATATTGTGCATTGAAATTTTGTTGAACACCTTAACAATTGCGCTAATTAATATTTTGGGCTTCTTATTGATAATTTTCTGCACCGATCGTACTAGTTTGGGTGTTATAATGGTATATAGGACCCGTAGCAGGCGTTTTATATTTGGTTACTGCTGTAGAATTCCTGTCAGCGGTACCCATCTCTTTGCGATCTTTGACAACAAATTATTGAGTGACTTTTAGAAAGCGAATAATAACTAAATCCATATGTTCTGTCATTATGGCAACGATTACAGAGTCCGCTTTCATTTGCTGAGTTAGATTGATGTTTGTTATCAGTTATCTGAAAAAAATAAATGACAATCAAAACAAGTTAGAAACAAGTTTGGGGCATTAAAACGCGTATCCTCATAGAAATGAGCAAACCTGCAATAATGATAATAATTATAATGCCTTCTTTATTATAAGGATAATGATAATAATATTTAATCACTGCCAATTCCATTCAGTATTTAGAGTCAGTGTATTTCAATGAAATGTACATTTGCCCTATATAAATTCCTCAATGAATCAGGTGAACTGTACGTAAATAACATTTTTACAATACGAATGTATTGTTTTAGCACACCATTTGTAATACCATTCGTGTGTTTTTTTGTTTTTATTTATTGTGTCTTTTTTGTTATTTCTCTTCATTTCGTCTAGCTATTCATAGAAGAAGGTTAGTTTAACTAATGAATATCGTAGTTCACATGAACGTCACATGTTTTGAGAGTATTTCACTCCACGTTAGTTTGCAGCCAGCATAAGCATTTTGTTCTTTTATTCGCACATTATTATCGTCTGACTTTGGTTTTAAAATGCTTTGTTCTGTTTAAAAACGTTAATGAAAGCGGAGGGAAGGAGAGATCATGAAAGAATGAGCTAGTTAAAAGACACGTGGTGTGAGAGGCAGTAAGATGGAAGTGAACAAAGACCAGTATATTGAATAAATTAAATGATCAATGAATATTTTGCCATCTTTTCCGCGGGCTGCAGCCAAAACACCGCTCTAACATAGTTGTAGATTCTGTCACTATCTCCTTTTCGTCCTATCTTTGCCGAATAATCCTTGCTCTCCACCTTTCCTCGTATAGTATTTATAGTCCTTTCCAATACTACTTTCTTTTTCTATATATTTGACTAAATATTTAATTCTTTATTATTTTGAAGTAATTTTATCCTATGAATATATTTGAATATTTTGAAATACAATAATTCTATAAAATATTTACGGAAATTTTTTCGTTTAAGCCATATCTTTAGTTGGTAGGCAACAGCAATGACCTCGTGTGTGTATATTACTTATGCCAGACAAAGAATGTTAATGTACGCACCTTAGATTATGCAGTATATATCTAACGAAACCAGTTCACATCCCGGAATCGGACCTTGAATATTAACAGTTCATTTTTTCTACACATTCCTTTAGTCAAGGTACGAATTATGATGTTTTCACTTATGTCTTATCTCGAAACATAAAGTTTCTTAAGGCATTACAGATCAACAAATTCCATGGAACAGGTTAACCAAGCTCCATTATTGCTCTTCATGGTGACGTCTAACAGACGATATTTCTCTATGATCCAATAGAAATCCCTGTGATATATGATTACCATATAAATCGGTAATTGATTTGAATACTATAGAGAAGTTCTGTATTTGTAAATACCAAATTATTTAACACATTTCCAGTTGAATGATTATTTGTTGCTTAAGATCATCTTAGGCTTTTCTTTTTTCAAATTTCCATTTCTCACACAACTTTCAATGAAATATATTTGTGAGCTCATAATGCCGCCATAGCATTTATTGTTTTTTTGCATGTTTTGACAATTTGCAATCAATATATGATATTGTTTTGTTCCACTCATTGTGCATTCCGGAAAACGACATTTCTTTTGTGAACACACCAGTTAGTGGCCAGTACTTGATCCTGACCTGCAAGCATCGCAGTGGATTCTGAAAAATACAGAATCCACTTTCTCCTTATTTGCTTTTAGTTAACGGCTGTAAACATTCTGGGGTGTTTAATTGTGGTTTTCACTGATATAATGACAAGTTTTGCACTACGTTCATCATAGTAACCTTCTAATCAATTCTCTGTCATCAATCAGTAGGCAACACTTCTGGCAACAAAGTTATTCTGTTGATTTCAGTGTCATTATTTATGTTTTCCCTACTATCCAAATTTTCCACAACTGTATTTTTCTCAAGTTCAGAGCCATTATTGTCCACAGTTCCTCAGATCTCAATTTCAACGTCTGTTAATCACTTATTTATTCGTATTGCCTTGCCAGATCTGCAGACCACTGCTCAGTTATTTCAAAAACACACATTTCTTCAAAAATTTACTTCCTTCATAGTTTAAATCATCTCTTACTGAGGTCACAGCTAAGCCAGGATTCTGTTGCAAGTTGGATGACATCTTTGGCCCATTGCGTTCTCCATCTGTTTTTGATTTCAGCAGTCTCATGATGATGAACGCCTAGTTGGTGGGGCTAAACCGAACGCCGGACTACGTTTGCCACACACAAAGTTGTAATTGAAACGATTCGTCCTGCAAATCAATGAATTCATTTTATCGGTTAATGAAGTCTTTCTTATTGTGCAAGTTAGTTTTTTTTAGGTGGAGGGATAATGATCTGCTCCAACAGCAAATTCTTTAACCTCGAAGGCAAGCAATAGACACCAAAAAACGCCAAGCAATTGCAAAGAAGTTGAGATTTATTTCAGGGGGAACAATATTCGTGTTCTAAATATAATAGTTTTGTAATTTATTGGTGTAGTGTCAAATTTATTGCCTTTTTAAAAAAAAACTTTGACCACAATTATTTTTCATATCAAACCTGGTCGACTGTCAAAGCAAGTGGAAAGTCATCTGAAACATATTTTCAATGGAACAAAAGCCATCATCATTATCAATTTAAATGCACATGCAGTAAAATATCACTTTTTGTGAAATAAATGAGATTTTTACGATATTTCTTTTGCATATGAAACTGCTGTAACTATCCAAAAGTAATTGTTTTGTATTTTATGAAACTTTTGCGTCATTTCTAAATAGTAAGCAATCTGGTGAACAATAACCAATGTTATAATACGCCCGGAGAATACTCAACATATTTTACCAGTTTTGATGCCTGGAACGTCTCATATTTCAAAAGCTTAAATTGTTAAACAAAAGTTATAAGACGCATGGTAATTTTATAATTTTGAAGAAAGCCTTGGGATTAATTCCTCTTTCATTTGGTAGCCACTGCAATTATGTCGTGTCAAAATATTCGATGACAAATCAAGTAACTAGAAAGATTGTGGGTAAGTATCAATATGTTATTTGGTGATGCATAATAATGTTTTATGAATCTTAAACGCTTGTTATTTCATTGTCAATATAAAGATATATTTATAACCTGATTTTGAACGTTTTAGGGTTCGAACAAATTGCTAAACGTGTATCGTGTGTTTATACAATATAAAAGGAAAGCAAACAAAAATAAACAAATAAATAAAATAAAGACAATTTAATTAAATTTAATATAAAAATATACATATATGTAATTTAAAAACTAAAACGCTCATCCAAAGAACACGAAACTGGAAATTCCTCTTTTCATCTAGTCGTCTTCATATTAAAATCTGAATGAAGCTTGTAGATTTTTCTAGAATAAACTAAGTGGCCATAATAAGTATTCTTTGAAAATATTTATTCTCTTGGGAATTTTTTTCTTAGTGTGGTGTACAGCCTGAAACATTATCGAAATTATATTGTTTCACTGGTCGTGATTTGAATAATCTGGACTAAATAGACCAAAGTATAATGATCTCAATAGAAGACTATTCCGAGAAAAAGGCCTAAGCTCCGGATATTAAAATAATCATTGAAGCTGTTTTTATTCTTTTTCTATTTCAAAGTAATTGCTAAATCGTTCTATTTTCTTTTAATGAAGATTCTCTAACGAGAAGCAGCTTACTCAGGAGCTGTCATTGGAAATGTGGGAAACTGTATGGTGCTATTTTAATATTTTATTGGTTATATTATTATCATTATTTGGCAGTATCGGTAGAGCGTCGGACAATACGCTTTGCAGTATAGACTTACAGCCCTTTAGGTACTGAGTTCAAATCCTACCAAGGCTAGCTTTGAATTTCATCCTTACGGGGTCCATATAATAAAGCACCGGTCACGCACTGGGGTCGATATAATCGACGTTCCCTTTCCCCAAAAAGTGTTAGCCTTGTGTCGTCACTGTATAACTGAGCAGGGCTCTGGGCGTTTTTGGTATGTACACTTTGTTTTGATTTCGTTATTTCTATTGTTTTAAGATTAATCTTCCAATCTAATTAATTGTTTCTACTTTTTGGCACAAGGCCAGCAATTACTCAGTGCATTACTGGTACTTTATTTTATCGACCCCGTAAGGATGAAGGGCAAAGTTAACCTCGGCGGGATTTGAACTCAGAATGGCAAGGGTCGTAACTCTATGCATCAAAGCATAGTGTCTGACCCTCTACCGATACTGCCAATCCACCAATCTAATTAATGTGCAGTGTTTACTAGTGCTATTTTCTGTATGCTGTACATATTTGTGAAACCTGGGGTTTTAGTTACGTATCTATGTGTGTATCCCTTAACACTTCCAGAACACCCATTATGATTGGGATGGTTTCTGTTTCAATCATCCATATTTGGGTTATTTCTCCCTCAAGATGTATTCATATTTGGTTAATATCTCCGTTTTCTTACTAGATATACTGGCGTGTGTCAGAATTGATACATTAGATGACGTTTGTTCTTGTTCGCCTTTAACCATGATGTCCGAACGACCAGCTTTGATTTCCTTGTCAATTTACCTTCTGTTTTTAATATATTGGCTTCCTTCAAAATAGAAAACCATTTTGTATTTGTTCATGCTTTGAAGCTAATTTTATTATTTTTTCATTATCTTCTTAAAGAAGGATAATGAAAATAACTTTGTAGCCCAATAGTTATTATTTTATGATAGTTTACTATATACCTCAGACCACTTCCTCCCTGTATTCGGTGAAGTTATAATCTTTCTACATCTTATTTTGTGTGGTCCGTTCTAAAGGCCGTCATTATTTTTGTTGTTTCTCTTTCTACTCCGGTTTTTTTGTGTCTAGTGCAGAATATCAAAACTGTAGCTTATTGCTGTATTGATAACTATTAGTTTATTCTTTACAATTAGTCTGGTCTTAAGTAGTAATCTAATCCGCCGTCAATGGTATTTTTGTAAAATCGTTTATTTCATCTGTGTGTGCTGAAGTCCATTGATTCCTAAATCTGTTTTATTAGTTTTCTTCGCCTTAGGGTTAACTTGACGCATTTTTCTACTCCGAATGTGATGTCTGTTTTCAATATAAAACCAATGCAGTGTGTACAGCAGTATTTCACTCCAACAAATTCAATCCAGACCGAAACAATTCTACCCAGAATTTAGTAGAAACCAAATAGAGCTAAATGTAGCTCTAAAAGGAAAAGCAAAATGGTCTTCCATGGGGTTCGATGGTAGATGAGCAGTAGAATTATCGCCACGTACACTAATAAAACAAAATTAAGTTAGAACAACTATGAGACGATATTACAACAAATGTGTCTAATACACTGGAAATATCAAACAATGAGTATTCAAATGGACAAAACCTATATTCTGCTAGAAATATACACCTGGTGTTTTGCGGATCCGGATACGGCATCTAGTTGAATAATGAACTACCCAAAACATAACACTATCTATTTAAGCACACAATGTCTAATCAAGAATCTTAGAAAACAATTACAAAAATTAAATATAATCACAATCACACGCACACAAAGTAGATGGATATGTATATATATATATATATATATATATATACATATATATAGGAAAAGGTATGACCCTGACGGCAGAGCTCAAGCCGTTTCGACGGCTATTTCTGGTGTGTTGTGGTCCATCTCGTTCCTTACCACAATTCCTACGTTACATATATATATATATATATGTATAAAAAAGGATAAATAATATCTCCTTCGGTCAAGAATAACCATGATATTTGCACCTAGAAAGTTTCCTTCTGTTGCACGGACAAGGCTATGGAAGACCAGTAGTCACCCATGCATATCAGCCTCCCCTCTCCAAATGATGATGTCCAAGAGAAAGGCAATGGCCGTTACATCTTGACACCAGTGACGTCGCAACTAATTTCTACAGCTGAGTGAACTGGAACAACGTGAAATAAAGTGTTTTTTGCACAAGATCACAATGCAATGCCAGGTCCGAGAAACAAACTTACAACCTCACAATTTTAAGCCCGACGATCTAACCACTAAGTTATGCACCTTGAGAAGTTCGGTTTCAAAACGAATAAGGCACCACCACCAACAGCCTACTTGAACCATTTGAGGAAGACCTCTTCAAGATGATCAAGGACATCAAATTTCGTAGTGCCAACACACCATTCCAGACCTACTTAAATACTGAAATGCGGAATATAAAAAATTCCCCCAATCTCCATGTCTCCTCCG